>CM036763.1:53882092-54336754 GCA_020796225.1 Arion vulgaris | reverse complement strand
TCCTCTTTCCTGTTTAGCTTTTTGAGTTTCCCTTCAAAAAACCATGCCATACATATATTATGTGAAAAAAATCATCCAAAAAAAAAAATCCCCTTAAATAATTATTTCGCCCCCAATGTTTCAGTGAGTTTTCCATTGTTTTTCCCCTTATGTGTATACCCAGTAGTTCTGTATTTAAACATCTTTGGTGCCTCTAGCTTGTCTTAGAGCAGTTTATGTTTCTCAATCACAGTCAGAATGATTGTATGAAACATTTTATATCTTTTTTTAAATCCCATATTTTCTCAGGTTGTTAAACGGGTTTTTCATCATTCTGTTCTTTATGTTTATTTCATATCTTTACAATTTAATCTTGTACAATTTAATTTTGCTCAATTTAATCTTGCTCAATTTAATCTTGCTCAATTTAATCTTGTACATTTGAATACTAGCTGTACTAAAAAGGAACTATGAGCAAATTATGAATATTGTTACTAGTTTGGTCAGGATTGCATGTCAGGGATCATTCTTTTATCATTACTAAATTTAGGGGGGATTGCATGCAGAATTTTTTTCTGTATTTTGTCTTTTTTGTTAATCTCTGCTTACAGATGTATTCATGTTTTGGGGTTGTTGTCTATTTGTAAATGTTTTGTGTACAAACAGGCTGTCCTTCATATCCCAATCCTCTTTGTAAAATTTAAGATGTAACATATAACAATTAACACTTTATTCATGTCTAATAGACTAATACAGGAAGGAAAAAAACAGTTTCTAACATCCCCCAAACAGACACAGATATTTTGGCTTTTTCAATTGCCCCATTTCATGTTTAATTATGTTGCCTCTTTTCGTTAGAGTTTTTAGCATTTTGTTTTTTTTTTCCCCCGAAGATTGGCTTTCGCTCTTGCCGGTGCCATGGACTCGTAACCCTTCGTTGCCACGAACACTGAAATTTTTGGGAACCTGTGGTTTTTCTGCCCGTCCTCGGAATTTATCCTGCCTCACAGAGGGCTGTCACCCGTGTCCAGCGCTACAACATTTTGGGGAGGCGGGGATACATAGTATTTAATTGCTTTTTTGGCGGCTTCCCAGGATCAAATCCCCCTTGGGGTGGGTTTTTTTTGCTTTAACGTCTCAAGGTTGACCCAGCCTCATTTGGGTCCCGAGAAATACTGAAAGTAAAGGCCATCAGACAAATCGCTCATTGCGTGTTGGTCAAAGAAAAAAAATAGGTCAAAACTATTTCCTCAATATACCATTTATAAACATTTTTAATCCATAGTTAATCATCCATTTTAATCTATAAATTCATTTTTTTAAATTTATGTTAATCATCCATTTTTTTAAATTTATAGTTAATCATTCATTTTTAAACTATATTAAAAATCATTTTTTAAACCAGTTAGTCATCCATTTTTTATCCCTTTGTTAATCATCCATTTTTTAAACAGCTCCCTATCAGATATCAAACATAGTTTATTCAAAAAATTTATATAAATTCACATTTTTATAGTACTTATTTTTTTTCATTTTTCTTCTTCAATGATCCCGCGGCATTTTAGCTTTTTCCCTTGGGCCCCAAAGCTATGTAGTGGTATCTGCATGTGTCTGTAAGTTGTTCTTTTTTTCCCTATATGTGTTCCATTTATCTGGCCTTGGAGGAAAGGGGGTTTTCTATTTTTTAGTGTTTGACACTTGAAGGGTGGTGGTAAACGGTTTCATGATGATGTCCAACAGTTGGCACTCTGAAGTGTGTTGTATGAATTCTGTTAAAGTGATTATTAAGTGTTATGTGTTTTGGAGTCTAAAATTTTTCCTGATCTCTTTTGAAAGGTGGTTGATTTGTCAAAGGTTAGGGCTAGCCATATGGGTGTAAATCTCTTCCTGTTTCCCCATGGCCCATCTTTCAAAATTTTTATTTGTTGTCATTAGGTTTGCTTTGCTGATGGGGGTTTTGCTGTGATTGGTTTTTCCCTGTTTGCCCCTTTCTTGGCTAGCCTATCTGCTTTTCATTTGGTGTGTTTGAATTCCGGGGATTCACTGCATGGTTATTTTGATGTCATGTGATGTAATAAGTCTGTCAATATCTAGGGCTATATGGGATAGTTCAGTTTACAATGTCCACCATCCTCTAGGGCTTAAAGGGGCAGACATTGAATCTGTAAAATAATTATGTTTTGTCCTTTGATGGAAAGGCAAAAACAGTCTTCAGGGGGACCGCTCTTCACCATGAATTTCACCCTATTTGACATATCCCCCATCCAAACAGCTCTTCGGATGATCTGTCGGGTATTGATAATCCCGTAACCTCTTTGATGGTGGCTTTAAATGCAGATCCATCATTTGCATTATCCATTCTTGGGATGGGATCAATGGTTCTTTGAGATGCTATCATAAGGCTGACTGGGTGGAGCGTTTGTTGTTACTATCAATTTTGTTCTAATTTGGTGTATTAAGGGTGTATGTGGTTTTAAAGTTTGCTTTACCCTGCATGCTGTCTTTTTTCGGAAAGGGTTTATTGTTTTGATTTACTGACGGGTGGGGGATTATTTTGTTTAATTTGTTTTCTTTTTCCATTTCCCAACAAGTAGTTTATTGGGGTGATCTTGATTCATTCTTTTGCCCCTTTCAAAAGCTTCAAAGCAGCTTTGTCCTTCGAACCCAAGGGGTTTCCCAAATTTGTGTGTATTTCACATGCGGTTGGTGTTGACCTCATTGCTCCGCTGATTGGGCGTGGGGCATTGTTCTGCTCTGTCAGGGAATCAAGGTTTGTTTTGGGAGCAAGTTTTAGAAGAGCACTGTTGTCTCATTGCAGGCGGATGTAACCAAGATATAAGCCTCTCAGGTATTTTTTCCCCGCCCCCATGTTTCCCAAAAGCTTCTTAATAGCTGTAATCTTCAAATGCTTTGTTCTTTACATTCCCAAATGCTTCTTGGTTAAGCGGGGGTAAAGTTTACCCCAAGATATGGGGGGTGTTGTTCTCTTAGCAGTTGGTGATTGTCTGTTTTTGATATTCTGTTTGGCAACTTTGGGCAAAAAGTAAGATGGTATACACTGTTTTGGCACAGTTTATTTTATTTTCCCATTCTGGGGGTAGTCGGGTTTTCAGGTCTCCGTTAAGTTTCGTGCCCCCTTTCTACATCCTCATGCCCTTTCCCTAGCCGGGGGTTCTGCGATGTTTTTTTAAAAGTAATCTGACTTGAAAGGGCTTGATGTATTAGGAAGAGGGTAACTTGGGGATGACCCCTGTTGAAAACCCTCTTCTGACCCCTTGATGAAATTGCATCATTGTTTTTTTGTCTGGATCTACGGTCAATTAAATCAATCATTTGCAATTTCCCATGTTTTCCAAATTCCTCATCTTCATAAAGGCCCCCATTGATCGTAAGCCTCCCAGGTCAAAGAAAAAACTACTGTGTTTTTGTTTTCTGGAAGCTGTGTGTATTTTTTTGAGTCCAAAGAGTTTCCTCTGTGCAGTTCCCAGATCTAAATCCCGCCTGTTTGGTAGAGTGTTTATTTCAAGAAACCAGTAGAACGACAATTTAAAATTTTTTTTCAGCAAATTTTCCCCTAGACATGATGTTAGGGAGATTTCTAATTTCTGGGTTCACCGGGGGGTTTGGTTTTTTCGGATGGGGATAATTGGGCCTCCTCCAGGTTTTGGGGGCTTCCATTTCTCCATGTCATATTAATTAGATGGAGAACTCTACCACCCCTAGGGCCCCAAGTTTAGAAGATCTTTTTTGGGATCTTATCTGGCCCAGGAGACTTTCTAAGTTTCAATTTCTTTAATGCATGTTCTAATTCCTGTCTACTAATTTTTTTCCCAAAAATGGAAGCATTTACTGTTTTAGCTTTTTCTTTTTTTCAATGGTTCAACCCTTTTTGTCTATCTCTGTGAGTTCCCCCGCTCTGTTCACTGATGCAAGTAACGGTTAAGTGTCTGCTTTTTCTGGTTTAATGATTGTTTTTCCCTTTCCCTCTATCACTGGTTTGGGTTTTTCTTCCCTTCCCCAAGGATTTTGACCAAGCCCCGGCTTTTTTTCCCTTACGTCAAGTCTAGTTTTGGCATGTTTCATCCATTTTTTTTTTAGCCTTCCTAACTGCAAGTTTTCTTTTGCAAATTTATTTTCTGCCCTTTTTTGTCCGGGGATGGTGTGGACTCAGTGTTTTCCAAAGTGCCTTTCATAGATGGTGTCTTGTTTCTTGGTTCCAAAATGGTTTGTTGATTTTCCCGGGTCCCCTTGGGGTACATAATGATGAAACTTTTAAATTGCTTTTTTCTTCTTCGTTGAAAGTCTCAACACTGCTGGCATCAACTTGTGTAACGAAGTCATTGTTTCTTTAAAAGTCTCCAGTTAGCTTTTTGAAGTTACCGTTTTTGCTTTTTGACAGGCTCTCTTGTTTTTATAGGAAGGGGGTTTGTGATCACTTTGATATCATCAAGTATTTGGGGCAGGATTTTGTCGTCGGATGAGCAGATGGTCAGGTCGGTAGTAAGTGAGAGGGGGCCTGTGCAGCAGAGTTGGTGGGGAATTTGCATTCTGTTCTGATAGTTTTTTGTATCACATAGCTCTTCTATTTAAATTTTTCCCGTTCTGTTGTTGTCTGGGGGGCCCCCGTGGGGAGAGTCCATTTAAGTCACCGGCTAAAATATTTTGGTCTTTTGCAGTTCTGGCAGTTTTTTGGGGGGGTTTTAGATGTTTATATGGTATATTTTTCCCCCAGAGGCCAGAAGAATTGTTTCACATCTTTGGGGTGGGCTGTTTGTGTGATGCATCTCCCTGAAAGTTTACGTATGTTTGATATCCTCCCGCGTAAACCCACAGGGATAACTATGATCCAGTCAAGTGCAGGTCACTGTCTTTGTGTAGGGTTTCTTTAAAAGGGCCCTGTCCTTTTGGTCATGAATAATTTTTAGAGTTCAATCTTTTTTTTTTTTTTCTTAGGCCACAGATGTTTTTGTAGGATATTAATGAATGTTTTTTCTTTTGGTCATCTGACATCTGTAGGTCCTTCTTCCTCCAAGGGTTTTTTTATTTCTTTTTTGCATTTGTTTTTTTTTTTTTCCAGTATCAATTTTTTACAGAACAGCCCAGTTCCCCCTGTCTGGCGCGGGCCTTGATATTCTCCGTCCCATCCGCGAAATTTTTATTTTTTGTACATAGCATTGGCTGGGAGTTGGTTCCCCCCACCCCGGACAGGAGCCAGAATAATACTGCCCATAGCACTATGGATGAGGGCTTTCTGTGTCGCTTTAAATACTGCAGCCAAGGTAGGGTTCGCTTTCTCATTCCCGCCCCCTTTCCGCTGGCCGAGCTCAGTTATACTCTGGCTTGTGTCCAAATGTTCAAGGCAAAAGGATCATCCCTGAGTCACTGGGCCCGTACGATGGATTAGCCCAAAAAAGCCCCATTGGTTCTCTATCCTCAGATCATTAGTACCCTTCTGACCCTTTTCCCAACCCGAGGTGATTACATTGTCAAATATTTTACAAAGTTTTCCACATCTCTCAGTTATGCTGTAGTGCTGTGCCAGATCTGAATGGGATATGAGAGACCATTAGAGCTCTCACTGTGGTTAAAAAAATATTGGGGGGGAAAAGGGGGCGGGGTAGGGGAAAGAAAGGAGGAAATGGAGGGTTAACGGATTACTCCCGCCTACTCATTTTTTAGATCAGCCGAGACTGTTGCCGGGGGGTGGAGTGGGGGCCAAACATGGGGCAGGGGAGAAGTGGGGGCCCAAAAGGATCATGACATCCATGGACATCCCAGGATAGGCTGTCATTTTTCCGTGAGGATAACCCCTACCCTCAACACCCCATTTGTTACACATCAAAAGGGAGTGAAAAAAGTTTAGTTAACTTTGTGTGGGCCCGGGCAAAAAATCATGTTTTTACAAGCCCTTTGTTTTAGAAAAAAAAAGTGCTCTTTAGTGTGGCTCTGATGAAAGGTGTCAACCCATAGTCAATAGTGTGGCCACAAGGAAAAGTTATCATACCGATTATTCTAGTTGGGTTTCTGTTTAATCATTCATCATCATCATATCAGGAAGAAGTTAATAAAGATAATTCTCTGTGTGAGTGCCAGCGCCATGAAGAACAAAGAATAGTACCACTGCAACCTACAATGTATGCAAGGAGCGACTGATGTAGCCTAGGATGCTACCTAGTAAATAAAAGCAGCTCAGAAATCGGATGTGCATAACTGGCACAGCATTAATCACTCTTAGGCTCAGATCACATACAAATCACACCGAGTGATTGACAAGTGAGTCGATATGGGCGTTGGAAGAGAAGAAGAATAAAGATAATTAACACTTGTTATAAGTGATTAATATATTAGTTTCTGATATTTGCTAACATGACATGTCAACTGTAATTAAGGATATATGGAAAAGCTTTATGGAGTTGCAAGAGATAGAAAGATATGAAGACATGGCATAGGTTGGTTGAGGGCACATGCTCCAGTCTGGGTTAAAAAGGCATTATAGAGAGAGAGAGAGATACAAGACTGTAGACATTCACAAGCGAGATGTCTGTGCCATATTTCATATCAGATGAGGACAAGTGTAAGAAACAGAACTATGTGAAAGAGAACAAGACAGAAATCAATACAGTTCAAACTTGTTCAAAGAAAGTGGTCACACCCTCAAGAATCAACCACACAACTCCTTTACTTGGGAATCTAAATTACAAGTACCACTGAAGCCGAGTAAGGCTCACCTGAATTGATAGAGAGACTCTGGTGTTAACTTCATACACCCGGTGGATTTTATCTTATTTTTCACCTTGAATGTTTAAGGGGTATTTTTGTTCTCACTATCATCATCATCACCAGTTCTTGTCGTGCCTAAGAGCACATAGGATAGAGGCAACAAATTTCCACTCAATTCCATCTTGTGCCTTTCTTTCTACCTCAAACCTGGCTATATACCGTCTTTGAGCTTTGCTTCAAAGTACACTCTCATGTTTGAGGGTCTCTGTCTAAGCATTTAAGCCCTTTGCCTTGTGAGTCGAAGGTCGTGGGTTTGAGTCCGGACCGCACCATTCTGTTCACGAGTGCAGTTTTTCCAGAGACCCCTAGGGTTGTTGCTGGAGCTACGGAGTTCACGCTTTGTACAATACTCTCGGCAGGCGGCGTGCCAGTTTTGGAGAGGACCGAGCTGTATGGGAAAACCTGGTGCAATGGAGTCAATCCTTCGGCTTTAAACCCTTTTAAAATTTCCATGTACTCCTAAGCCTCCATTTTTCCGCTGTGCTGCGATGTCCACTGCATTTCATATCTAGGTTGTATCTGTAGCTATTTGCTTTATTTCAGTGTGGGGTCACCAATCCCACTCCTCTGCACCCCTCTTAGCCATCTTTTACACCATGCTTTTGAGAGGAGACAGTGATTCTGTTCTTGCTACAGGAAACCACACAGGGATTCTCACACTTATTCAGACTTATGTAATCATTGACTAATTTCAACATGTTTCCATACGAGAATGTTGTATTATGTTACCATTTTCTAAAGTTAATAAACTTCTGTTGTCAGGAGCAGATATAAATATAGATGATAACAAAATCAAGCAATCAGGTACTGTGAGATTTCAAATTATTTATATTCATTATAAGAGTATTAGTCTCTGGTTTCTGGGAAATAAAATATAATTTGAAAAGTTACGTTAGTAAACCTTTGAATTGCCCGGGATCCTGCTAGTGCTATCGAGTTCGTGCACTGCAGCTGAGATCTTCCTGTGTAAGACAGAGATAGTTGGTTACTTACCAAAGTGCAATGATGATGGTTCAATCAATCAATCAATCAATCAATCAATCAATCAATCAATCCCTTGAAATCGAGTTGTAATGGTTATAATGTTACTTCATCATCGATCTCTGTTCGTGCGCAATCTCCCTGTCTATGACAAGCTGGACTGTCAGATTCAGGTCTGTCCGGTTTTCCCAAAGCTTAGTTTTCAGGTTGGTTGGGTGTGGCCACGTGGCCAACTGTGTGATCACATGTTGCTTTTCAGCTCACCCATGAGAGGACACTCAACCCACTGTCCGGTTTCCCCAAAGCTGTTTTTCAGGTCAACAGGGTATAGCCATATGAACAACTGTGCAGCCACATGTTGCTTCTCAGCTCATCCACGAGAGAACTGTCTTCTGGGTTGCAGGACATACTCCGATGTCTGTTTTATCTGTTGACATAGACAGAGAGCTGACTTGTTTCTTGTCTTTGTGTCTGTTGAGTCAGTACATAAAAGGAATATAATGACCTGGTCTCTTCTGCTTAGGTCTTTGATTAAATCTCTTCCATAATCATATCCAGCATTTGTCTTCTAATCTACTGCATATATTCTCTTTATGAGGGTTTTTACCTCTTGAAAAGACAGTGGTTGGCAGATTTGTTTTTTGCACTGCCTTCCTCAGACAGGAAGTGTTAACAAATCTTGAAATGTAAATATTCCGCTACAGTCATTTTTCCATTGTCTATTGTCTGTCCCCAGGTAGATGATGGAATTAGTTGTCCCTTCGTCATTAAGCGGGGTGGAACTTAATTGTGTTCTAGGTCAGATAGTCGCCCTTGTTTATACCCGTGTTTATTTAATGTGGTCTGATATTGTATATCCATCTTTTCTTAGTCTTCCCTTGACCCCTAGTACCTGATCTTTTTTTATTGTATGCTGTTATTGGTGGTTGGTTATCATTAAATGTCCAAACCACTGCGTTGGTTGTCTTTCAATGTATTCGGTGCATGTCTTTTTTCCAGTACCAACTTCTCATAATCAGAATAACCACCATCCACTTGTTTTTGTGGATGATAGATCATCCAAATCCAGACTTATCCAAACTATCCACTTAGTTAAACTTAGTTTCTTATTCTTGCATGTATAAGATGGGTAGAGTTATTGTTTATAATTAGATGTGTCCAGAATGTCTTTAACAAAGAATAGCCAACAATAAACTCAATTTAGAGACTAGAAAGCACAAACTATACCTCAGGTATAATATTATTTGATTATCAAATGTTTGTTATCTTGTCAAATAAAACCATTAATGGGGGATATTAACAATTGTTCTTTGTTTATCTTTTATTTAAAAGGGCTTTTAAGTTTTGGTACTTTTTTAACAGCATTGTGCCAGTGGTTATTTTAAATTTGGGGTGAAAAGAATAAACTACTTTTACCTGCCATGCACCGAAAAGGCCTAAGGAGGTTTGGCTGAAATCGGATGCACATGTCTAACGTTAAATCTGCGTTTGGGGCCTCAAACCCAATGTCCCGTAACCGTTCTTGGAAAAGATCAAACATATCACAGTGTTTAAAATTGGGGCAAAAAACGAAGGAAGAAGAAAAAAAGCATTTTTTTTTTGATCAAAAAATTTTTTTTCAAAAATTTTTGAGGCTTTTCCCTTTCGAAAAACATTTTTTAGGGGCAATTTTTAAGTTTAAATTTTTGGGGCAAAATTTTTTTCATCTAGGAATTTTTTTGATTATTATTTTTATCAAACACATTCTTTTCAGCGCAGGCAATGTTTAACAAAATTGTCTTCTCGATCAAACACCTTTTTTTCTTTCCATCTTTATAATCTATTGGGATATTGCATGTATTCAAGTTATATATTTACTAGATGTTTCATTGTTTTTTTCTACTAGTTTTTATGTGTTTTTGTTTACATTTATTTCTTTATTTTTTTTATTCAGATTTCCTTGAACGGGTATTTGGTGTCCATTTTGTTTCATTTAATTTTCCTCCTGTTTGTTGTTTGTTTGAAAAGGCCTTTTTTAAAAAAACGGTTTTTATCCCCTGTTTATTTTTTTGAAAACATATACTTTGTTTTCGTGTTTATTTTTTCCCAAGTTTTACTCAGTTTTCCCCTATTTGATTTTTCCCCCATATTCCCCAACTTCTTTGTAGGGGTAGTTTAAAATTATATTTTTTGTGTAGGGCATTTCCGTTTTACCTTTTTAGCGTTTAATATCTGTTCTTTTGTTTGTTTTTTATTATTCACTTCCCCCTACAGTTAAAATTTTCTTCGGTCTTATATCTGGTTTCTTTGCCTCCTGCCGACTGATTTCTCCGACTGCCATTATTTCTATTTATTTTTAAAAAAACCGTTCTGTTCTCACCCAATTTTCTTTTTTATGTCAGAAAAGGGTTTTTCCCCAAAAGGGGCCCTCTTTCACCCTCGGGGGGGAAAACCCCAGGGCAGCGAATGTTAAAAACTAAAAACCCAAAATGGCTACGTATCTTTTTATTTTCTAACCATTCTCATTTTTCTTACTGCTTGATCCCCCCAGCCCCTTTTTAAAGCGTTAAAACTTTACTTTAAAATATATTTTTCCCCCTTTTTTTTATTACCCATTTCTTAACAGACCTCATGAATTTATGTCCCCATCACCAAAAAAAACTTAACCTTCTTCCCTGTACCTTCACCTCCTTCCAATTTCCCTCGATCTTCTCCTCCCACCGGTGGTTTGCATCCCCCCAGACCTTCCTTTTCGGACGGAGAGATGTTTTTTAAGAAAGGGTCTCAAGTTTTTCCTCCGACCCACCTTGCCCTCTCTTCCAAGATGCCCGCCCGGGCTTACCAAATTTCTTTTTGGAACCAGGTTGACGCAATTTTTGGGCAGTATTTGCAAATTTCTATTTTCCAAACATGTTGGAAAACCCGGGGTTTCCCCAACGCCTTGATCTCACATAAAGAATATTTTAACGATTTGGACCTCCCCCCCAAACGCCGGGGGCATTTAACTTTCTCCGTCCGGGTTCCCTTCTATCACCCCGTCGATGATGACATTGTTAAAACCCGCCGAAAAAGGGGGTCAATAGTGGATGGAGAAAAGAACTATCCTTCGGGAAAGGGCCCGCCCCAATTACTTCCCCAAATTTAAAAAATAGTTCTTCTGATGTCCCCTATCAAACAATAGAAAAACCCCTACAATTAAAAACTTTTCTCAAACCTTCCTCCCGCGCATCCCCCTTTGGCATTGGATGCTGTTTGGGAAAACCCCCTTTTTAATGCTCCCCAAAAATTCATCAACTGAACAAGGGGGAGGAAGTTTCTTTGCTTTTGTCCTGGGAAACTATTCGATTTCTTGATAGTATCTTAAATCCTTAGCCCCACATACCTTATTCTTGAAGATCCCCACACCTTTCGTTTTTTCGCTTTGGGTTGGCTGGCGGGACTTCCGCCTTTCCTTGTTTTGTGCCATTGTACCCCCCCATCCCTATTCCGGCCCAAGCTCCCCAGTTCTTTCCCCAGGAGAACAACCCACTTGTTCCCCCCGGCCTCCTTCGCCCAGAACGTTTAACTCCCCTTTCAGTTTAATGCCCAGTTCTTTGACAGATCAGGGGGCCCCATGGGTACTAAAATGGGCCCCAGTTTTTTTTCTTTCGGGGTCATCTTGAGCCCCTGTTAATTCCTATGTGGCCCTCTTCCCGTAATAAAGAAATTAAAGGTATTGCATTACCATATCCCTGGATTTTCCCCCTTCATTAATTTCATTAATTTTCAATCGTATTGTTTTATCTCCTTCTCCCTCTTGGAAACTTTTTACATCCTATCACTATCCCATATCACCATCACTACATCAGTATACTACAAGCCTCTGATGAAAATAGTTTCTTCTTTTATTTTTTCCCCAGGCTTTCGGTTTTTTTCCATTCTTCCTCTTGCTTGCCTCTGTGGGGGGAGACGTTTTTGATAGGCTCACGAGATGCTGGATTTCTTTGGCAACGGAAAGGTGCGCTTGCTATCGCGCGTTCAGAAAATTTTTCCCCCAGGAGGCTCTCTCAAATAAACCCATTTACGGGGTGAAACTTGTTTCTTTCCCCCCTCATAGTTCCCTTTTGAAAAAAAGTCTTTTCCCGTCATCTCTCCATTCTTAGTCTGACCCGAAAACCGTTCAATCTTCCCCCTATCCTTTGGTGGCGACAGCGGGACAGGCCAAGGATATGTTGGTTCATCCCCCCGCCTAACATCCAAGTCATTTGGCACCACCCAGTGGGGCCCCCTCAACACTTTGTTTTTAAATAAACCCCCCGGGGGTTCCCAAAAACCCCGTCTTTTTGGAAGTTTCCCGTCATATTTTTACCCCATTTAAAAGGGTCAAAAAAGGCCTATATTGGGCCCGGAGACTCAGTACCGTTGCCCCCCTGGATATAGTGCTCTGGCCCTTTTCCCCCTTTCAATGATACTGGCCATTCAGGGCTTCGATGTCGGGTCACACCCACCCGATCTTTCCTCTGATGATCGTAGTCGATTTTCTGGAGAATGGTTGTTTTTTTTATTTCCTTGACCCGCGGGCTCAACATTCATTCTTATGCTTCAGTACTTTTCTTCCCCTGCTTTTAATCTCTTGGGGTTTTATGTATTAAGTTATATATTTTGATTTTCATTGTTTTTTTTCTATTTCTAGTTTTTATGTGTGTTTTTTTTTTTTATTTGTTATTCGTTTTATTCCCCATTTTCCTAATCGTTGGTATTTGGTGTCCATTTGTGTTTTTTTAATTTTTCCTCCTGTTTTTGTTTTTGATAAAGGCCTTGTTGGTGAATTTTTTTTTCGTCACTGTTTTTGTATTTTTAAAACTATATACTTTGTTTGCCGGGGCTGCCGGGGGCCCCAAAGGGGGGAAAGGGAGGGGACTCGACTAAAAACATGTCGTAAGGGGACTAAGGGGGGGGTTTGGAGGGCTGGCTCCCCATCCCGTGAAAATTTTAGCCACAAAATCCAACCCCATGAAAAAGTCACATAAAAATAAAATCTTCCCAAACCCAAAAGGAAAGGGCTCTTCAGAAGGGTTAAGGGGATGCAAAAGGGAAGGGGTCTACACCAGAAATTTTCTTCCTTTCACCTGGAAAACTCAGTTGGGTTTTAATGAGAAGTATGTATGGTGGGAAAAAAGCACAGGTTGTAAATGAGATGAAATTTCAGGTTGGCATCTTGGGTTATTTAAACTAGGTGGAATGGGGCAGGCAAAAAAACCCCTAAACACAAGAAAAAAAAGCTGTTCTCAGGCCATATGGAAGAAAAACCCCCCCCAGTGAAGGGGCTTTTAAAGCATCTAAAGAAAACGGAGAAGGGATAATAAAATGGGAAGCAGTGAGTCCCAGGATAATCACGCAACATTCAGAACCACCAAAAAAAAAGTATTCTTGAAAGTGACCCCGTGTTTTGCCCCACCGATAAAGAGGAAAAAGGGTTAAGGAAACATAAAACCCAAAAAACTTTAATCAAAAAATGGAACATCAAAATTCTGATGGGCGCCTCAATGCCAAAATAGGTTCGGACAACAAAGGGTCGAGGGGAAACATGGGAAAACGGGCTAGAATAAAAAAATGGAGAACTATTATAATTTCTGTGCAGCGAATCAAACGTCATAGGTGGAAGTGTCTTTCCACTAAAGAAAACATAAAGCAACCTGGTATCACCCAATCCAAAAACAGAAAATCAAATTACCCCATATGCATAAACAAAAATTCAGGGCATCTCTACAAGATGGGGTTCTAAGGGCAGATGTGATTGGATCCCATTTGTTGATAAGTAAAAATTTAAAATGAAGCTTAAGCGATACATAACATCCCCCGACATAGACACCAATATAATTAGGATACCTAGAAATCAAAAAACAAGGCAGTTCACGGTCACAGTTCTAATAAGTATGAGGTTTCGGCAATTTGAAGAGGGTAGTCGGAAGAAAGCTGGCAGCAAGCCAAAAATATTTGGGGAAAGAAAATTTCACAGAGGGATTAGGAAAGAAGGAGGGGGAAACATAAGGCTGGATAACTCCCGAAACTCTCGGGAAAAAGAAGAAAGGAAAAAAAGGGAAAACAGATTTAAAAAAAAAAAACTGAACTGCCCAAAGCCATAGCCAGAAAAGTAACCCGAAGCTGCAAGAAAGTGAAAACAAATAAATTAGATAAAAAACAATTGAAGATTCAAAAGCAGGGTAGCTGCAGGAAAAAAAAACCCTTTGGGGTCTTTTCAACATCCCGAAAACTGCAGGAAAATACAGACCTAAAGGGTTGCAAAAAAAGTAGGGGAAAAATTACAAATTTAGAGAAAATGGAAAGATGGATGGGAATCTTCAAGGGAAATCCTGAACAGACCAGCACCGAAACCCCGAACCCCCAAAAATTACTTGGGCATCACGAGAAACCATCCAAGGAGGGAGATTATAAAATTAAACTTTTAAAAAATGGGAAACGGGGTCAGATGGTTTCAGCGGGGGTTTAAACCCAAAATAAACACATCCACAGAAATACTGTATAAATTATTTAGCAGAATCTGGGGGCCCAAGAAATACCAGCAAACTGGAAGAAGGATACCTGGTGAAGCTACCAAAAGGGGGCCTTGAAGTGTGAAACTATCTATGGAGAATAATTTTGGGTCGTCCTGGGAAAATACTAAGCGAGTCATCCTGGAGACGGAGTCCATTGATACAAAGCTAAGAGTGAACAGGCGGCTTCAGACCCAAAAAGATCCTATGCTGACCAGATGCCACCGTATAATAATGGCAAAGTATTGAATGGGGAAAACCCCCTTTATATCGTTTGTTGATTATGGGAAAGGGGACAAAATTTATAGGGGAAAACCCAAATTTGAGGCTTTTAATCCAAGAAAATTTAAACCATAAAAAATTTTTAAGATAGAAAAGTAGAGTTCTTCTGAAGGTAAACTAAAAAACCTTTTTGGGAAAGAAACGAGTGCGTCGGGATGTCTTTATCACCTTTGTTTTCTTACTGACAATAACTGGATTATGAAAACCACGTAACTAAACCAGAAAAGGAAACAAGGACTCTGACAGAGCAACAGATGATCTGGGCCGGGGATATATAGCCCTTCTTCACATAAAAAATCAGATGGGATAAGCTAAACACATTGAATCAAAGGGCCCCGCAACTAGGGGTGAAATTCGGAAAAAAAAAAAATTAAATTAACCAAAACACAACCGATTTCCCGGGGGAAAACCATTCAAGAGGGAATCATACACATATTTGGGAGCAAGTAGAAAAAGGGGGGAAAGATAGGATTTAAAATAAGAATGAAGGCAAAAGGGGCTTTCATTGCACTGCGAAAAAAATTTTGGGAAATGAAATCAAATCTAGAACAAAATACGGATATTTAACTCCCAATGTTAAAAACAGTTCACTGTATGGGTCAGAAACATGGGAAAAATAAAACAATAGCGCATAAATTTCAAACATTCATCAACTGGTGTCTGCGCAGAATAGAGGAATAAGATGGTATGATAGGGTCACAAATGAGGAACTTATGGAGAGAACAAGACAGATTCAGTGAACGAACAGGTTAAAAAGACGCTGGCGCTGGATAGGACACACTTTGCGAAAACCGGAGGAAAATATAACAAGAAGGGTCCTTGCCTGGAACCCGCAGGGGCAGCGAAAGAAGGGGGCCGAGAAATACATGGAGACGAGATTTGGAGGCGGAGATCAACAATATAAAGAAGAGCTGGAGGGAGCTGCAGGAGATAGCTAGAGATAGGAAGACTTGGCATGAGTTGGTTGAGGGCCTATGCCCCAACCCGGGTAAAAAAAGGCAAAGAGAGAAGATAGTACTTTGTTTGTCGTGTTTCACTATTTTTAGCACATCATTTTAAAGACAGGTTTACTTTTCCTCATCTACCTCTACTCCTTTTCGTTCCAACTATGAATTCAGGCATAATCAGGGCGCCTGGTATGGCACTTCTGATTTTTGTGTGAAGACCTGCTTTCCTTATGAGTGTTCCCCGCCATACAAGCATGCCTTCTCTATCTTTAGAGGTATACCCCTACTCACATAGCCAGATTGTAGTGATTCATCTTGTTACTATGGCTCGAATTCAAATTCAAAATTTGTAAAATTCTTACTATGTTCACATTTTATGACTATTTTGTATTTTGAACAATAGATGTTCTGAGATATACATGCTGGTCATGTTGATATGCAGCGACATATGCATCCAACAGCAGCTACCCAGTACATGTCAGGATTGTCATCATCATCATCTTTACAACCTGTAGGATTTCATCACTTCACACCTGGACTGACTGGTCATCATGTTGTATCAGTTATGTCATTTAACAAACACCAGGTACATCTTTACACTCTTGTCATAGTTGATTTGTTCTAGTATTGATTTCTTGATTGCTATGTATCTTCTGGGTGGAACATCTGGCAGAATGGATTAGAGCGTGGGTTCCCATTCAATTCCCGATAAGGTCAAAAGTTTTGTTTTTGTTGGGGCATAAAGAAAAATCAGACTCTGAGCAGTGTCACGCCGACTACACCAACCATGCAGCCGTTAAGTTCCACAGGCTCAAGTCCCCCTTGTCCTACACCGCCGTAAAAAGCGGTGTTACAGGTAGTAACGATATGTAAACATAAAAAAAAAAATTTGTTTTCTATTGGGCATGCTTCTTTTTGCTGACATACTCTAACTAAAACTTTTCACACTGTGAACACACTGGACAAAAGGGAATCTACACTGTATTTGTTTGATAGGTTGAATCTCACATACAAATAAATGACAGTGCAAGGTTGGAATTCAAACATCTGAACACGCACACATCAGGACTGATCAACAACAACCTGCACAGTCAGACATTGTCAGAGGTTGCATAATATGGAAAAGCAATACAACTGCCACCTGGACCTGAAAAGACCAGGTTTCATCCTGGGAACAAATCTGAGGACATAACATGATTTTACCTGAACACATAAAAAGAAAAGAGTTTTATGCATCGCAGTGTTATACCTCTAACCATGACCTTTCAATCACATCCTTGTGGTTCGTCCTGAAAAAAAAAGCAACTTATAGTTTGTAACTTGCCTGGCCAGTTTTTTTAGTGTTCAGATAACCACTTCAGAACGACTCAATTATATGATTTTCCGTTTGGTACAGCTTGCTAAGAACATAGTGCACACTAAGCTGGGGAAATAATGTGAGATTTTGACTTAATTCTGGTTTTCGAACCCAAGACTTTCGGAACACACAAGAATGACATAACCCCATAGCTACAAAGATCCCCCTAAGTTGTTGATTCGTCTTCACCTTTCAACTCCCAACGGAGCACAGGTTTTCAACAGTCTTCCAGTACTTTCTCTCTCTTGCCATTCATTCCAATTCTTTCCACATCTTATCTATCCTTTTAATATCAGTCTCCAGCTATTTTCTACAGTTATTTCTAGGCCATCCCCATTTCCTCTTGCCCTGCGGGTTCTGAAACATTTCCTATCTTGCAATGCTTCAGATCGGTCGTCTCAATGTGTCTCCTACCCATCGCCAGTTTCTCTTCCTGAGCTCTTTCTCTACTGGTATCTGCTTAGTTCTTTCTCGGAGTTCATCGTTAGTAATCTTATCATACCATCTCATCCTTCTATTCTATGTAAACATATATTTATGAAGGTCTGTAGTTTTCTGGTGGTTTCTTTGTTGTGCTCCATGTTTTCGGACCATAAAACAGCACTGACTTCATATTTGAAGTTGTTGGTTGTATGGAAATAATTTTATAAATTGTAGTGATAATTTTATTGAAAGCAACTTGATACATTCTGCATTAATTGTTGCATATGTTAACATACATCTTTTTGTATTTGTCTCCCTTTAGCTGTCTCAGATATTCAATCTGGCACACAACTACAAAGTCGCAGTATCCAAAGATAGACCATTGGACCATGTACTGAAGGTAGGGGAGATTACTCATGAAAGTTGTGTGCAAGTACTAGTTACAGAACTTGAAATGATTTTTAAAAAATATTTAGAATTGATGTAGGAACCATCCATGCAGTTTGTCTACTCTGTGAAGGATGACAGTTATCTAGATGTGATATAACTGCATTCTTATTGGTGTTCAGTACTTTACTGCATGCTGAAAGTGATAGCGTGAGACACTTTCATAGTAGCAAGTCAGTGATTTAAAATGTATCACTAATTCAGAAAAGCACAATATTTATACCTTTAAGCCCAACGCACAATATTTATTCCTTTCAACCTAAAGTACAATATTTATTTATAACTTTCATCCCAAGGCACAGTATTTATGCCTTTCGACCCGAAATACAGATATATATTCCCACAGATATATTTTCTGTTGGAATGTCATGACCAAACTTGCATAGGTTATCACAGATAAACATATGACCAGATTGTCTGATCGTACAGAAGATACTTTCACACAGATGACACAAGTTGTCCATAAGGATCAAGAAGAGTGGATCATGGCAGAAAGGAAAACCAACCCTAGAGTAATGTTTGTCATACTTCGCAGACAAATTTTCTCATTTTTATTTTTATCCTTTACTTGATAAAAACTTTTTTTTTGGTTGAAATTTTGATGTGCACACTTTCCATTTCCAAGGTACAGTTATGTTATGCGATCCACATCATGGCACATTGGGCATTCCCATTTGTACTCTGCCCTCCTCTGCAGCAGCCATCCTAACGTCCATTTGCTCACCGTGCCCATGAGAAGTTGATTATCATACCCTCACTCTCTACCACGAAGACGACACTGTCTGGCATGTTCAAACTTAACTACTAACTCACTTTCGTTCCAGTGTCTGAGATTCCCATATCACATAAATGAGAGTGTACTGCATTGATGACATCGACTCTGTCCATACTTCTGCCCGCTTGAGTCTGGACATTGTTTGCAAGAAAATCAGCACGCTCGTTACCCTGCACTCCAGCATGTCCAGGTGTGACAACCAAGTCATCCAAAGTACGGTGAATGAGATAGTCGAAGACAGCGAACCAAAACTGACGAAGACACTACTTCAGTTTCAAGTTGTGGTCCTGGTAGCAGGCTACATCACTACAGTTTGGCATATCAGACTAGGGAAAGTAAACCTGCTCTAAAAAATGTCCTGTGTACGGTTGAAATCAATGAATATCGCACTCATATTGTAAGATGGGACACAGAATAACAAATCAATGAATATCGCACCCACATTGTAAGATGGGAAACAGAATAACAAATTCATTTTTGAGATCAGACATAGTAATGTGACAAAAATATTTGACAAGGAAGTCTGACAATTGTAAAATTAGTTTGATGATGAATTCTCTCACAGACACACAAGAAACATAAACTCACTGTGTATATCAACAATTATTGATTATATTTCATGAATAACTATCTCAGGGCAAGGTTTTGGCGTCAATGTTCTTTGAAGTTTCCACAAGAACAAGCTGTTCTTTTACAGTGGCCATGCAGAGGCTTGGCGGCACAGTTGTCCAGTTCAATGAGATTACTTCATCTGCAATGAAAGGGGAAACGCTGGAAGGTATTTACACATTTATATTAACGCTAGAAGGTATTTACACATTTACATTAACACTAAAAGGTATTTACACATTTATATTAATAAAAGAAAACTCCCGAGTGGTTACCAGGGCCCAAATTTGGGGTGTAAAGAATAGAACCACTGTTACCTGCCACGCATGTCGTAAGAGGCGACTAAGGAGGTTTGGCTGAAATCAGATGCATGTGTCCTAAACGTGTAGATGTCTATGCATTTAGGGGCCTACCAAACCAATGTGCAACGTATACACATTCTTGACAAAGATCAAACGTCACAAAGAGTGATTAAAATTGGTCGTAAAGAACGAACGCAAAGAAAAAGAAGAAGAAAAAAAGAAAAGGAACCCTTTCATACCTCATGGTATATAGGGCAATACAGTGTTAGGCCTGTATTTTTCACTGACCGTCGGCACACGATGGGTGATGTGGTCAGCATCACGCGGATTTATATTAATGCTAGAATGTATTTGCGCGTGTTTACATAACTCTAGAAGATGTTTTATTAGCACTCGAAAGTGCTTTCTTAACACTAGAAGGTGTTACACTTTGACATTAACACTAGAAGGTGTTACACATTGACATTAACACTGGAAGGTGTTTTATTAACATTCTCATAAGAATGTCATAATGGTTCTTTTAAATGCTTAATTATCTATCATAAGAAATGGAATATGAAGGAATCTACTATTGCTCTTGTGTGATCACTCGCCAAGACCCTCTCCAAAATCATCTCAATGTTGCACATTCTGATTTGAACACACACTAAAGAAATATCATAACAATATAACCAGACATTTACTGAATGGAACATACTAGGGAAAGGTGGGTAGAATAGAACGATATTGTAACTTTTAGGTGCTTCAGTTACAAGTATGTCTAGCAGTGAAGTATTGTATTTATCTTACTTGTTCCTGATATTTTTTCTCAACAGACACTGTGTCAATGATGGCAGGATATGCTGATATTATTGTTATCCGTCATCCAAAGTATGGTGCAGTTCAGGTAGAGTTTCTTATAATGATTTTTGTTCGATCATCAGAAATTTCATTACCTTTTTATTCATATTTATGCAGAATCATGGCAGTAACTAAAGCGATGGTCTGGCTGGAATCAGACTTTTATCCATGCATGTTTTCTCAGTGACTCAATGAGTATGATCAGAAAGATTGAAACAGGATGGGCTCGGAGACGATGGAGTCGCTGAGGAGGTCTCAGCTGACAAAAATCAATTTTGTTTTTGTGCCAGGACATGCAGGTGTAAAGGGAAATAAACACGCAGAGAGACATGCAGTTATGGCTGCTGTAAAAAGTGGACGAACAATGGACCAGGATGATAGTCTAAATTCCCTTAGGGAGAGAGGATGTGTAAGGGGTGCAAGTAATAGTGGTGAATCTACATTGCTAACCAGACTGGAAGAATGCCAAATCAAATGTGGTGTAGCTTGACAAGAGCACTATACCGGTAGTCAAAGACGAATAGTAAACCAACAAAGAATCAATGTCATTAGTTGCCACACGCTGAGAGATATACTGGGTAGATCAGATCACTTATGGACTAATTGGTTTGAAGTGCAGTGATGATGATCCGACTGCTAAACTTAACTAAATTATGCAGAATGTGGACTTGAAAATCTGTGAATTAGTTAAGTCAGGGTCACTAACTTCATACATTCAAAGACTGTATACAGATTCTTTTACAACAGAACATCAGGAAAGAAGGTGAGAGATAGACCATGAAAAAGATGGTTAGATGGCATAGTAGAATCCTGTCCAAACGTCAGAAATCAACCAAGCCACTAGAGCAGCGCAAGACAAAAACAGAAAACCACAAGACTGGGCAACAACCGATAACAGTGTGACGACAAAAGAAGAAAGAAGAAAGTAGAGCTGACCAAGCCGTTACTCCACCTCCATGTTACTATCTCTGTCACTGCAATCTAAGCAAGTAGAGATCTACAGGGGAAGGTAAACCCGGCCTCAAAAACTGCAGATATCATAACCTTGCTGTAAACTACCTCACATTGTAACAGAACAAATAGGAAGCAGAACAATGAAATAAATACTTCCCAATCATTTACCGCGCTTCTTTTTCTTGCGTTCAACCACTTTGAATTCAGGCGTAGTCAGGGCAACTTGTTCTGATCGCTTCTGACCGATGTTTTTATGAAGGCCTGTTTTCTTATTAACAGTGTCCCCCGCCATACAGGCTAAACAGTCTGAAAAAGAGTCATTTTGGACATCACTATTCATCAGCTACGTCATCCATTTTGAAAATTGTTGTTTACTTACGAAAATCGGACTTATACGGCGTTTACGCGTGTGTGTGTGTGTGTGTTAGATCCGCCATTTTGGAGAGCTCTTCGGAACAATACGGAAGTAGTACATCACGGGAACCCCGTTTAATAAAGACATTGTCGACGGCACATGTCGGCCGACAAAAGTCGACGATGGCAGAAAAGAGAGTTGGTATTTCGTAGACTTTTGTCGGCGCAGCTGAAAGTGTTAAAATCATTTTCTCACCAGTTTTGGTGTACCATGTATTACAAACTTTAATAAATGTAGGTTTGCATAAAATAGATCAGGGAGAAGAAATTGATGGCAAGAACCAAACAGAGACTGCTAGAAAATGAGATTAGAAAAGATTCAAATCTTGTGTAAGATAAAGGTTACATAATAAAAACAAACCAGCTATTGTAATATGATAGGTCTTTAACTGGAGTCCTTGTGGAGTGAGGACAATTTGAGAAGGATATGGAGAAGCAATCTGGTGACATAATAATAGAAGAAAACTTGGAAAGGATATTATAAGACAGAAAAGGTATAGGTTAGTTATAGACCTGTGTTATAGATGTAATTGATGAGAAACATAATGTATATATTATATATACCATTGATTTATATGTATATTTGTATCCCATACAGGCAGCATCAAAAATTAGCCGTAAACCAGTTGTGAATGCTGGAGATGGTATCGGTGAACATCCAACGCAGGCACTCCTAGATGTGTTCACAATCAGAGAAGAGATTGGCACTGTCAATGAACTGACGGTCAGTTATCAGACTTTTTTGTTATTATTGTTGTTATTATACTGGTGTAGTTAGTTGCACGATATTATGCATGGTTTACTGAGTGTAACAAATATTACTTCATTATAGATAAGCTTTACTGTGGGTCAGACTTCTTGGGAAATATTGTCACTCACACATCAAGTAGCATGTCCCTTTCGGAACGTCGCTTTCATCACAGCCTCTGTCTCTAGCAAGTTCTCCCGCCTCCTTATATGGCATGCTCAAGGTTTCTTTGATGTCTGCTGCCACCTTCGTCTTGGTCGCCCCCTACCTCATACTCCAGGAACCATGCCTTCCATTACCATTCTCTCCAAACCACTAAGACGTTGAATGTGGTCAAAATATCTCATATGGTCACTGGCTAAACAAAATCTGGAAATTTTGTTATTGCTTTACGAGATATCACAAGTTGTTGTATAGAGTTATGGTTTGAAACAAGATGAAAGATTTATTTAATAGATACAAATAATCTGCAGGACAACCTATCTAAAATATACTGTAATACTGCCATTATTTGTGTCAGTGTACATCTAATATTCTTGTCTGATGTTAAGTTACAGTTTGACTGTGTGTAAGAGAGTGTGTAAGAGAGTGTGTAAGAGAGTTGTTTCTTTCTAAGTATTTGTTGATCATTGATATAAGGGAAAGATGGCAGCAAAACTGTAGAAACAAGTAACAACAAAATAATGTAGTTTTACAAAGTACTAAATTAAGATACAGCGATGTTTTGACCAAAAGGCCTTTATCAAGCCAAATGCTTTTACCAAATTCTTTTTACCCAAAGGCCTATTTGTAGAACACTACTAACGTCAACTATTAGATGACTACTATAAATGAGGTTGAGTGGTTAAGCCCTTACCTTGCATTCTGAGTCCGGGATGCGCCACTTTGTTCATGAGTGAATATTTTAACGGAGGCCCCTGGGATTGTTGCCAGAGCTTTGGCATTCTTGCTCGCAGCATTACTCTCGGCAGATGGCATGCCATTTCTGCGGAGAGGGAACAAGCTATATAGGGTAAAACCTGGTGCTATGAAATAACTTCAGCTTAGACTCTTTATAAATGATTCTGTGATGGAAAATGTTCAGGAATATTCTTCTTTGCTTTGTTGTAGATCACATTCGTAGGAGACTTGAGGAATGGCCGTACAGTTCATTCTTTAGCCAAACTGTTGACCTTGTACCGAGTCAACTTGAGATATGTCTCAATTCCAGGTCTGGAAATGCCTGAGGATATCCTGAACTTGGTGAAATCTCGAGGAATTCGACAGGTAAGTTAGTATGACAACATGTTGTATAACCCTCCACATTATCTTGTCTTATCCACATGTGCTATTTTCATCTTCTTCTTCTTCAAATGCTCCATATCGACCACTTGTTAAACCACTCTTTGTTATTTGTATGTGATCTGAGCATAAGAGTGATTGTAAGTTGTGCCAGTATGCGTCTACTTCTTCTTCTTCTTCTTCTTCTTCTTCTTCTTCTTTCTTCAATGATCCAGGGCACTTGACTTTTGCCCTTCGCCCAATGCTATGTAGTGGTATCTGCATGTGTTTGTAAGTTGTTCTTTTGTTCCGTATAATGTGTTCCATTTATCTGGCCTTGGAGGAAGGAGGGTCTTCTGATGTCATCTAGTGCTTGACACTTGAAAAGGTGGTGGTGAACGGTTTCATGATGATGTGCGCACAGTTGGCACTCTGGAGTGTGTTGTGGATGAATTCTGTTCAAGTAATTATTAAGTGTTATGTGTTGGGTTCGAGTCTAAAAATGGTGCTCTGATCTCTTCTTGTAAGGTGGTTGATGTTGTCATTAAGGTTAGGGCTGACCATATGGGTGTACACCTCTCTTCCTGTGTTTCCCATGGCCCATCTGTTCAGCCAAATTTCCTTATTTGTTGTGCATGCGTCTACAAGGAGGCCAGCACATCTGATTTCTGCTATGCTTATTTACTAGGTAGCTTCCTATGCCTCTACCTCAGTTGTCTCTTACAACATTCCTTGTAGGTCGCAGTGTAACTACTTTTTGTTCCCCTTGACGGCCCGCAACACACAGGCGACGGCTGTAAACTGTCATGGGAGTTTGTTTTCTTTCCTGTGCCAAGTGTGTTGCATACGTAGTTGTTAGTCCAATAGTTGTTAGTCCAATAGTTGTTAGTCCAATAGTTGTTAGTCCAATAGGCTGCTAGATTTGTTAAGTAATTATGTTTTATTTTCATATTTGCTTTCAGGATTATTTCTCAAACTTGGAACAAGCTTTACCAGATACAGATGTTTTATACATGACCCGCATTCAGAAAGAACGATTTGAAAACATGGAAGAATACAACATGGTAAGTTTCACTTATGCAAATTAAGATGGGGTAGGTTGGGTAACTATGGTTCTTCCTGAATGATATGATGTAGGTTCAGTAACTAATTGAAACCCTTTAACTAAGAAAGAGATCGAAGTACACATGGTTTTTCACCAAAGTGCTATGATAATGGTTCACAATCATGTTTCACATACATTGACATATTTTTCAGTCAAAAATTGTAGGTTAGTTCATGAGTTTAAGGATCTAGGTCATGGTATCGGTGGACTCAGTTATGTGGTAAATGGTCTCAGTCAAGGGATTCTTGACCCCACCATGGGTTCACTGGCTCCAGTCATAGGGTCAGTGACCTCAGTCATGAATCAAGGGTATCGAACATAGATTAATTGATCTGTCATGGGTTTAGGTGTATCAGTCATGGGTTATGGGGTATCAGACATGGATTTAGGCACATCAGACATGAATTAAATTGTCTAAAGTGTGCTTATCTGCAAAGCTTATTGTTGGAGATGGTAAGCAAGTCGTGAACCATGACCTTAAGAATTCCATATATAGCACAGTGGTTGGTGTGCTAGATTAAACAACTTGCATGATTTTATATCCTAGTGTGGTCAACTCCCAAGTTCTCCCAGATGTGAATGAGTACTCAACGTTATGAGTTAGATGAAAATTCAGAATCAACACTGGAGATATTTTGTAAGTGTTCTGAAGCTGACAATGTTATCAAGCTCAAAGAGATTGGGCACATATGTGTGTGCTTTTAATGAATAGACATCAGTTCCAATCTGCAATAAGTCATGCATGTCTTATCCTGTCTTGCTACTTATGCTATGATTCCTCCCCTTGGAAAGCTTAAGATCTTAGTGTTGGACCAAATGTATTTGCTGAAGTTGTCCTATCCCAGAATGCATCTTATCTGACAGGTTTTTATAATGAAGAATAACTTGATACTTTGACAGGCATGTAATCAGATGATATTGACCCCAGAACTGATGACCTTTGCCAAGAAGAGGATGGTCGTCATGCACCCTCTACCTCGTGTCTTTGAAATCAGGTAAATATACACAACATTTATAGCAGCAACCTCCACACAGCTAACAAATTCTTAAAATAAACAGCAATATAGAAATTTGACTGAACTTAAGGGTAAGCTTGGGTAACATTGAAAGAGAGATCTATAGACACATGGCTCACCCGCATGGTTACCGGGGCTCAATTTGGGGTGTAAAGAATAGAACCACTGTTACCTGCCATGCATGTGGTAAGCAGCGACTAAGGATGTTTGTCTGAAATCGGATGCACATGTTCTAAAAGTGTAGAAGTCTATGCATTTAGGGGCCTACAAAACCAATGTGAAAATTATACACGTTTTTGGCAAAGATCAAACATATCACAAAGAATGATTAAAATTGGTCGTAAGAACGAACGCAAAGAAGACACATGGCTAACCTCAGTTCAACATCAGCATCAACCGTCTTACAATGAGAAATTAGAGCACGATCTCGCGCCCGAGTGGTAACGGGGCCCATATTTGGGGTATAAAGAATAGAATCAGTTACTTGCAACGCATGTCGTAACAGGCGACTAAGGATGTTTAGCTGAAATCGGATGCACGTGTCCTAAACTTGTAGAAGTCTATGCATTTAGGGGCCTATCAAACCAATGTGCAATGTATACACGTTCTTGGATAAGATCAAACATATCACAAAGAGTGATTAAAATTGATCGTAAAGAACGAACACAAAGAAGAATAGAGCACGATCTCTCAGCTCCGAATCCATACCACTTGATTATCACGGGAACAAAATTTAACCACAAAGAGATTGACATTGTGTACATCATCATGAAATTGGTGACCTATTCATTTGTGAAGCCCTATTCGTTTGTGAAGCCCTATTCGTTGTAGTGAAGCTCGGATGAAGTCGAAGATTCTTCTTCTTCCTCCAGGCCCAGTAAATGAGACACATTATATGAAACAAAGCAGAAACTGACCAGCACATGTAGACACCATTACACAGCAATGGGACAAAGGCCAAGAGCCCAAGATTTTCTGATCATTGAAGAAGTACCAGACTAAAGTATAGAATGTACCAGGAACTGTAGACCATCAAACAGAATCATAATCAGAGTACAATACTTGTTATTGTCTAAGCTCATGCCTGTGTGGTGCCGGGACCCACAAGGGAAGCAAAGAATAGTACCACTGCGACCTACAATCATGTCGTAAGAGGCGATAATGTAGGCACTAGGATGCCACCCTAGTAAACAAAAAGCAGCGCAGAAATCAGATGTGCTGGCCTACTTGTAGGCGCATAACTGCACAACGTACAATCGCTCTTGGGCTCGGATCACATACAAATCACACAGTGGTTGACAGGTGGTCGATATGGAGCATTCAAGAAGTCTAAGCTCATTCTTAGAAATGTATTACTCCTTTTGTTGTAATATATGTCATAACATTTTTCTTGTTGTAATATATGTCATAACATTTTTCTTGTTGTAATATATGTCATAACATTTTTCTTGTTCTTTTAAAAAAATAATACAGTCCAAGTATAGACACAGATCCTCGTGCTGCTTATTTCCGTCAGGCTGAGAATGGAATGTATGTCCGGATGGCTTTACTTGCCCTCATCCTGGGCAGATGTTGAAATTATCAGCAACAAGACCTTGCCTGCGAACAAGTCTGTTTTTGAAGTTCTTGGTCGTCAGGGATAGCATCAACAGTCATTAAATTTCTAAAAATATAAAATATGTTTTCGGTGTTGAGAGTCAGATTTTGCTGTCATTGTCAGTGAAATAAAATATGTAAAATTTTGTTTATCGGTGACGGTAGTTTGTATCTGGACTACATAATGGATTCGAATGTTTCAAGACAAATGGTTGTGTATCTATCAATGGTTTGTTTAGTTGAGATAAAAATGGATGGTGAACAGGGTGTTCTATGAACAAAAGCTCCTAATTCCTGGAATCTTCCAGATCAAGTGCATGATTCTCCACAAAATTTGTTTCACATACTGCCATGAGCTTCTCAAAATTCTTGCTCTGAATCTCTTATGATTGTCAGTTCCTGAATGGTAGAATTTAACAAAGTAGAAACCATCTCTCTACTTTTGTTTAAATTCTACTAACTCTTGTCTGTAGTTTTCTCCTGCTCAGACTAGTGTGTCATGATGGGAGACTTGCTGCCAGATTAATGTTTATCTTATTTTCTTGAAGTTGTAGACTTCTGCCAGATTAATGTTTATCATAATGTTCTTCAGTTGGAGACTTCCTGCCAGATTAATGTTTATCATATTGTTCTTAAGTTGAGACTTCCTGCCAGATTAATCTTCATCTTATCATTTGTTCTTAAGTGGAGACTTGCTGCCAGATTAATGTTATCTTATCATATTGTTCTTCAAGTTGGAGACTTCCTGCCAGATTAATGTTTATCTTATCATATTGTTCTTCAAGTTGGAGACTTCTCCAGATTAATCTTATCTTATCATATTGTTCTTGAAGTTGGAGACTTCCTGCCAGATTAATGTTTATCTTATCATATTGTTCTTCAAGTTGGAGACTTCCTGCCAGATTAATGTTAATCTTATCATATTGTTCTTCAAGTTGGAGACTTCCTGCCAGATTAATGTTTATCTTATCATATTGTTCTTCAAGTTGGAGACTTCCTGCCAGATTAATGTTTATCTTATCATATTGTTCTTCAAGTTGAGACTTCTGCCAGATTAATGTTCTTATCATATTGTTCTTCAAGTTGAGAGATACACTTATCATGTTGTCAGTTGAGGAGATACACTATCATCCAGTTCACTATGTTGTCAGTGAGAGATACACATTATCTACATGTTGTCAGTGAGATGACACGACATTATCCTTACATGTTGTCAGTGGGAGGAAAGAACATCATCCTTACATGTTGTCAGTGGGAGGAAAGATACATCATCCTTACATGTTGTCATAAAGCTACGTTCATGAGACATACATCATCCTTACATGTAGTCATAGGATGAGACATACATCATCCTTCCATTTTAAATTCATGTAGCATCAGCTTATACATTCCTTGAATTATTACAAAAACATAGTTCTGTCTTATGCTACATATTTGTAGCCGATGTTTTGACCGGATGTACCAACCTTTAGTTGTTGTCGGCTTGGGACATTTGTGTACATTCAATGAAACTTGCAACAAAATATATCACTGACTTCATCAGGATGACATTGCTTTTGATATGTCACAACAAATGTTTTAGTTCTATGTAAAAAGCTGTTTTATAAATATATTGTTTTTTGGTGATTTCAGTAACTTGCTATAGATGATAAATATGTTTTGGTCATTTGTTAGTAATGTTTTTATAATGTACGACATGTTTTTGGTCATATGTCAATAATTGTTTTATAGACAATAAATATATTTTACGCCAGAGTGTTTACCAGGGCCCAAATTTGGGGTGTAAAGAAAAGAACTACTGTTACCTGCCACGTATGTCGTAGGAGGCAACTAATGAGGTTTGGCTGAAATCGGATGCAGGTGTCCGCTAGGGAATGCTAACCTGAAACAAATGCTTGCAGAAAACGGATGCACCAGGCCGTAAGGTGCATAACATGGTGCAATGACCCTCACAATGAGGAATGGGATAATGGATTCTACGGTCGCCAATCTGCCTCTGAGATTTAGCCACGCAGTAAGAATGTCAGACCTACCATCACAGGGTGGCCAAAACTTACTTGAGAAGAGGTCGGCACAAACGGGAAGCAGAAATCATAGGAATTATATCCTACAGAACTGCCCAAGCAACTTGAGAAGAAGAGGTGGCCCATTACACTAGCGTCCAAGACAAACTGTATGGCGTGGCTGATAATCTGAAACAGACGGCTGCCTTTATTAGAGAACCCGAAATCCCAATCTAGTGAGAATGCAGAAGAATATATTTTAGTAGTTAGTAACTGTTTTTATAGTTAGATGATATATGTTTCAGTGAAATGTAAATAACTTTTTTATAGTTAGATGATAGACGTGATGCACCAGGAGTGTGAGGCATGTATAACACTAGATGGGGGAGATGGGTGCGTTATACTAGGTGGGGTAGACATGTGTAACAGTAGGTGTGGGAGACAGATGTGTAGCACCTAATATATAAGATAGATGTGTAATACCAGATGTGGGATCAGGTGAGGAGGATATCAACACAAGAATCAACAACGCCAGAATTGTGTGTGTTAGTCTGAATAACATTTGAAGATCTCAGTCCAATATAAACAAATTAAAGATATAATATTTGAGAACTGCACACTTTAACTCTTAGTAGACCAGGGCAAAAGTCATCCTTTTACAAGCCATTTGTTTTTAGAATAAAAATGCCCTTTAGTGTAACTCCTGGTAAAGGTGTCAACCCAGAGCCTCGTAGTGTGGCGTTTGGTGGACAGGAGTTAATGTAGAACTGAATACTGGAGACCAACAGAAAAGTAAACATCTAGACTGCCATCATTCAACTTTCTCACAATATTTGGACTAAATAAAGTTAGAAATTAAGAACTGTTCAACAGTTGTATTCAACATGAACATATACACACATACATAGTGATAAAAGAACAGTTGTATTCAGGAGAAACACACATACATACATACATACATACATACATACATACATACATACATACATACATACAGTGATAAAAGAACAGTTGTATTCAGGAGAAATAAAACATACACAGATACATACATACAAGTGATAAAAGAACAGTTGTATTCAGGAGAAACACACATACATACACAGTGATAAAAGAACAGTTGCATTCAGGAGAAACACACATACATACACATACACAGTGATAAAAGAACAGTTGCATTCAGGAGAACAACATATACATACACTACACAGTGATAAAAGAACAGTTGCATTCAGGAGAAAAACACACACACATACATACACAGTGGTAAAGAACAGCTGATATGCATTCAGGAGAAAACACTCAAGAACTGCATGCATCACATAGTAAAAAAATCAGTTGGAGCAATAAAGAAACAGCCCAAAGACAACTACATAGCCCTTTAAGACACAGTGGATTAAAGACTTGCTTCAGAGAAAACACACACATACATACATACACAGTGATAAAAGAACAGTTGCATTCAGGAGAAAAACACACACACACACATACATACACAGTGGTAAGAAATGCTGGATATGACACATATTCAGAACTGATATAGTGATCATCTCAAGAACTGCTATGCAGTCAAACAGTAACAAAAAATCCAGAGGGAGGACAATAAAAGAGACAGACCAAAGACAACCTGACATAGACCTGTAAAGACACTGTGGGTTAGATAGACTTGACCTATCTTAAAGTATGAATCACAAACAAGATTGGAACTATTTTATTGCTGCAACAAACATGTATAGACAAGACATGTGTTTTGGTCATGTTTCAACTAGTTATATAAGATGACAAATGTGTTCAACTTTTTGAAATAAATCTTTTTGGGTTTTTTTTGGGTAAAATAAAAAAAAAATATTTTCAGTCTTGGATATTCAGAATGATCTAGGGTTCTATAAAGATGGGCAAGGGAAACGACTTATTACTATTACTAGGCAGCAGAATCTGGACACTTGAACAAATGGTGAAGTTTGATAACAGTATGTCTTGGACACATTTTGTAACTTAATTTAAAAAGATTTTGTGTAGTAATGGTTACTGGTTACTAAACTGACGCCATTGCACTCCGGGCATATCCATAGGTGCTCAGTCTCCCCCAACAGATATCGAAGAGTATGCATGTAGTAATGACAAAGAATATATTGTTGTTTTGGAGGTGGTGGGGTAGTGTATATCCAACATTGATTGATATTATTAACAATTACGTTTCTGAGAGTCATTCATTCTTTAACATAAAACCAACTTTTTGAAACACACTTTTTTTTAATAAACCCATTTTTTGAAACAAAATATATTTCATATAAGCCTACTTTATTAACCTGCATATTTCAAATGAACTCACTTTATTTTAACATAAGCCCATTTTTTATTTAAAAAAATAGACCTCTACTGTTTATACAAGACTTTATTCCAATCACCTACGCATTATTCTAGCATAAATCTACTTTGAAAAAAAAATCTAGGTTTAAATTGTATAAAATATATATTTTTGAGTATAGACCAACTTTAAAAAAAAAAATCAAGTTTCATTCAGGTGATGAGATTCATATTTACAGGTGAGGTAGTTTTGATCTTATCAGTTATTTGATTGATTGAACTCAGGTCATGTTGACCATTTTACCATATCCTTTGTTGTGTTACTGGCATTGATATATTTTTTGAGAGAGTACATTACTTTTGTGTTACTTTCAGAATGTGGTAGTGGTGGAAATTGTATGTTATGGAGTTGGATCTCGAGCATAACATTGCCATTTTTACTTTCTTTATTTACTGCACTCATTCTGAACTTTCTTATGCTTTTATATATTTGTTTGTTGGATATTCCTGGAATCATCTTCTTCACACGCTCCATATTGACCACTTGTTAAACCACTCTTTGTGATATGTATGTGATCTGGGCCTAAGAGCGATTGTACGGTGTCAGTTGTACGCCTACAAGTAGGCCAGCACATCTGATTTCTGCAACACTTTTTATTTACTAGAGTAGTTTCCCCTAGACCCCTACCTCGGTTGCCTCTTACGACATGCTTTGTAGGTTACAGTGTTACTATTCTTTGCTCCCATTGCGGGCCCTCAACACACAGACCTGGAATCATCTAAACCAGCCTTTCCCAAACTGGGGTCTGCGAGGTACTCACTGGGGGTCTGCGAGGTACTCACTGGGGTCTGCGAGGTACTCACTGGGGCCCTACGAGGTATTTTCACTGAAAATTTCTTAACATGTATAGTATTTTCACTGGAGTTAAGGCTGACCACTGGAGTCTAGCGAGGACTCACTGGGGTCTGAAGAGCCTGGGGGTCTGCGAGGTACTCACTGGGGGCCCTCAATCGCTTGAAGAAATAATATGATCTTTGACATTTCAAACAGAAAAATAAATTTAAAAACATGTATAAAAACAGTGGTAAACTAGTTCCACTGGAAATTAAAGGGCCTGGACCAGACTGGAGTCTAAATGTCTGACAGGACAAAATGCAAGATCATTTGAAGTTTCCCGCAGTCTGAGAAATTGAAGCCAGCTTGACTGTTAGTGTGGTGTAATAATAACTCCATTGGTAGAAGATTTTCATATATAGAAACTTTTGGGGGGTCTGCGGCAGCAAATGTATTTACAAGGGGGCCCGCAGTAATGTAAAGTTTGGGAACCGCTGATCTAAACCAAATCTCCATCAGTTAGATTAATTTGAGTTGGGATGATTTTCTGAAAAACTTGACTTCTTGTATATATATCATATAAAAAAAACTAAAATGTGAATCATGCTTGCTAGGGGAAGAACATATTAAAGACCATTTGTTTTCATGTCAATATTTTAATATTAGAGTATGTACACTTTTTAAGGCTGAACTATCTCAGGTTGTCATGGTTACTGTCCAGACAGACTACAACTTCAAATCTTTATTACATTTCTTGTCTGATTTCATGTAAAATAAATTCTTTCTGCCATGAACTTTGAACTTTGTGTTGTTATATCCAAATATTATCAACAATAATATTTTGTTGTTCATTAATATTTTTTCTATACATTAGGTGAAGTATTGACTTTATTGCACTAGGTTTCATCATATGGCTCATTCACTTTCTGCAGAACTGGCATGTCATATGGCTGAGAGTATCGGACTAGGTTTCCTCATATGGCTCATTCATTTCTCAGAACTGGCATGCCATATGCTGAGAGTATCACAGCATGAACTACATAGCTACATTGGCAATCTTAGATTTCTGAGAAAAACATATTCACAAACAGAATGATCGGTCTGATTCCAACGCACAAACTTCGACACACGACAAGCGCTAACCACAGAGATCCACCTTTAATAATTCACTGCAAATCTTGTAGATCTCTCTTATTAGTTAAACTTATGTAGATATTATGTTGGTGAATTTGTCTACCTTGGAAGCAAGATCAGAAGGTACAGATGACATTAACGCCAGGATTAGGATTTTATTAGTTAAACTGTATGTAGATATTATGTTGGTGAATTTGTCTACCTTGGAAGCAAGATCAGAAGGTACAGATGACATTAACGCCAGGATTAGGAAAGCTTATTAGTTAAACTGTATGTAGATATTATGTTGGTGAATTTGTCTACCTTGGAAGCAAGATCAGAAGGTACAGATGACATTAACGCCAGGATTAGGAAAGCCAGACAAGCCTTTGCTATCCCGCATACAGTATGGAAATCTGCCATGGGTTGGGTATACCCAACATAAGACACAGTCGAGTGTCACTAGACAAGCACTTGAGTTGAACCCGCAAGGAAAATGAAAAAGAGGACACACTAAACAGACCTGGAGACGAAGTCTTCTTGAGGAACTGAAGAGTGTTCAACTGTCCTGGGAGACCATAAATAAAACAGCCAGAGACCAAGAAAAGTGGCAAACAACTGTATGAGGCCCTATGCTCCACAAGAAGCGGAGAGGAATAAGTAAGTAGATGTTACATTAGCTTGATATTTATTACAACTGGGTAAGCTTTTATTTTGCACATTTGATCAGCTATATGATGAAGACTGAATGTGAAACCAATCATGCAATTCATAAAAGAACAACAGATTAAATGGTTTGGATGCCCTGGTATCGACTACCACAGAGAGCCACACAGGAAAAAGTATAACGAGTACAGAGCAAGACCAAACAAAAGATGGAGGCATCAAGAACAGACGTAAGAAAATGTTATTCAACAGCTTACAAAGTGCATTAGAACAAGCACACACAAGATCACTACATTTGCCCCTAACACTTCTATAAAGAAGTAAGTGGTGGAAAAGATATACTTCTTCTGCATTCTCATTAGATTGGGATTTCGGATTCTCTAATAAAGGCCGCCATCTGCCTCAGACTATCAGCCACGCCATACAGTTTGTCTTGGACGCTGGTCAGACCCAAATTTTTGCAAAAATCATGGTCTAAATATACATTTCTACTGGCACTAAAAAATAGTCCGCTGGAAATGCGTGAATTATACTAATTAGGGAGAAAAGACAGTGAATTGCAGACTGAATATGATATTTTAGCATATGTTCAACTTTCAAAGCTGATCAGTATCACATTCATCATCAAGGTGCAAATCCTTTATAGGACGTTGCTCTCTTTGCAGCACATCTGAAATTCACTCTGTCTCTTGCTAGTTCGCCCACTTCGTGGATGGTCATGTTCATGGTTTCTTTAATATCTTGTAGCCATCTTCTTGGTCTGCCTCTGTGTCCTGGGACCCTGCCCTCTAGTATTGTTCTTTCCAGGCCATCGTGACGCTTGATGTGACCAAAGTATGTAATTTTTCTGTATAGTATGTTGTTTATCAGCCAATTCTCTTTAACATTTAGTTCTTTCAGGACATGTGTGTTCTTTCTTTTTCTGTCCATGGTATTCGTAGGATCTTTCTGTAGCATTTAGTTTGAAGGACTGGATTTTCGTTCTTAATTTTTAGTATCACATTAAAAGTAATAATTATGAACAAATAATTTATATAATAATAAATACACGTTACACATCATTTTTGGTGGGGCCTGGCCCCACTGGCCCTTAATGACAAGCCGCCACTGATTATAAGTAAAGATAACAATTAACAGATTGTTAAAATAGAGTGTACCTCTAGTCATGGCTCTGGAAACAAGACTGCAATGTTGCCGGAAGATGCAATAGTGTAGCTACAGCCGAGCCACTAACACTTGCATCTGATGGAAGAAATATTTACACACTAGACGAACAACATCCCAAATCACTGCTTTACAAAATGTCCCTGATGGGTTCCAAGTTGAACCTGTCACTGGCGCTGATAGGTCCGACCCACCAGTTGCCATGATCCAACAGCAGAAGAAAATTAGGAAGCCACCACTGACAGTGTCGACTGGTGGAACTCCGAGAAAACTGGCCAGAGCCTTATGTGATTCTACTAAAGGAACATAGGCCATAATTCTGTCAAAATTATCCTGGACCCGCTGGATACAAGAGCCAGGCGCAGAATAATAATAGCCATCCATCACAAACTATGATGACAACAGTCTCAGACATGTGCTGCTGCACCTTTGGTGTGTGTGGAGGTGACTAGAGTCCAATCTAGAACACAATTCACCTACCACAGGTGGAGCATACATGATCAAGGTTAGACATGTGGGTGTTGTGTGTTCTGTTTTTCGAAGTGTGCAGAACATGTCTTGTAGACCAAACTGCAAAAAAATAAAAATTTGTCTGTTGGTGATTGTAAAGATTAAGTAAACTGGAACACTTTGCTGAAGTAACGACTTAGTGGCTGAGATACTGCAGCAGCTTTCACAATGAATACATCGCAGACCATGTCGAGAGTTTTCAAGTCTGACTATGAAATGTTTGTGACACCTCCTTATTACTACATAGGGAAGGAGAGTAAGCCTTTGAACTGCTTTGTAATATTATTAACTCTTTGTTGTTGTTGATAGCAGTAACATGATGATGATGATAGATCTTGACTGTCTAATGTCCTTCTGCATCTGTCCTGGTTTATCATACTTTCCATCACCGGCACATCAGGTTAAATGTGTGTTGCACCTAGAGATTGATAAAACCATCATCTTTGCACTTCGGTGAATAACCACATGCTCCGATCACTTTCTTACACAGGAAGATCTCAGCAGCAGTGCATGCGAGGGTTCTCGGTGTAATTTTAAAGATGGTGAAAATTTGTATAGAAAATAATGTTTACGAATATTTTGGGCTGGCATCCAACTCGGAACATACTTGAGAAAATTTTACAAATAGCACGGCATACATATAAGAATATTTGACTGTCGCAGACAGATCATGAGATCAGCTATGAGAAGGCCAAAACAACTCGGTTGGCAGTACAAAGAAAAGTGGTTAAAAGACCACTCACAACACAGCATCAGAGATGAGTACTATGGTCTATCCCGAGCTGAACAAGTTGCCATATTCCGCCTCTGTACTGGCCATAACAGGCTTCGGGCCCACATGTTTTACAAATTTAAAATTGGCACAACTATCCTGTGCCACTGTGAAAAGGCGGACTTTTGAAAGGCAGAGCACATACTGCAAGACTGCCAGTTGTTAGCAGGTCTAAGAAACGAAACCTGGCCCAATAACACAGAGCTTTGCGAGAAGCTGTACGGAGTCCCTAAAAACAACAGTTGCAATTCATGAAAAATTTGGGTTCGTCGGTCTAGGCGGGGATTGAGAGAGAGATATAAGAATATAGTGACTTGAATATTTCAAAAACAAAACCAACAAACCAAAACAACGAAATATTGAATTTGTTTTTGACATTTTAATTTTGTAGTTTGTGAACACATTGGCATGTTAATTTAAAAAAAAAAAGGTTCATTTTTGATTGAACACATTTTTTTAAAAACAATGAGGTCAATGAATAGTTACATCATCCACTCACATACACACTCTCACTTAACTAGGGGCAAACTTGACACCTGATACTGTGCATGGACAAATTATGTCATCAACGTGGATGACGACACAGACTATATTATTATTCCAGATCTTAGATCTATCACATTTACTACTTCCACCTGAAGTGTGTCCTCCCTGCTTTTGTATGTACCTGCATATCTATCTTGTATGTACCTGCATATCTATCTTGTATGTACCTGCATATCTATCTTGCATGTACCTGCATATCTATCTTGTATGCATCTATCTGCATTATTTGCATATCTATCTTGTATGTACCTGCATATCTATCTTGTATGTACCTGCATATCTATCTTGTATGTACCTGCATATCTATCTTGTATGTACCTGCATATCTACATAAACTGAATGCATCAATAACTAATAAAGAAAAAGTTTTCATTATTTTATTAACTAAGTTTATCAGTACAACTGAAGACTGCAGTAAAACTATATATCAGTGGAGAAACACATATAGTACTTGTAGTTTTCAAAGTACAAAATAAATTACAGCAACATTTTGACCTAAAGGCCTTTATCAAGCAATATAGAACAGAAGTGAAGAAGCAGACTTGTTTTATGACAGACATAATATATATACAATCAGACAATAACATTCCTAAAACTATTTTAGCAATTTATTGTATATGTTAGTATGTCATAAAACAAGTCTGAATTTATTCACTTCTGTTGTATCCTTTGCTTGATAAATGCCTTTTAGTCAAATGTCACTCTATATTGTTTTTGTACTTTGTCAAACTACAATATTTTGTTTTTACATGTTTCATCATATTAATTCAGCTGAAAGTCTTCAGTAAGAATGTAACTATTTTCAACATAAATAGGGTCATTTCAGAATAACTCATTATTAGTAGTAAGTAAAAAAAAAGTAAAGGAACCCTTTCATACCTCGTGGTATATGGGTCAATACAGTGTTAGGCCTGTATTTTCCATTGACCGTCGGCACATGATGGGTGATGTCCATTATTAGTACCATCTCCATATTTTGTAGTGTTCTTCATTTTCACTTCTACATAATATTTTCATCATTTGTTGGTTGATTGATTGGACCATCATCACTGCACTTCGGGGGCTAAGCATGTCTGCTTCTACCTCTTTCGATACAGGAGATCTCAGCGGCAGTGCATGAACTCCGTAGCACCGTGAGAGTTCCCGTTGTAATTTGAAGATGGTGAAAATATTTTGCAGGAATGCTTTTCAAAAATATTTTTTATTGAATTTGTGCCTGAGCAGCGGCATTCCAGCCTGCTCTTCTCGATTTTGGACTGCCAAGGGTTCTTTTACATGCTCAAATTTAACATGGGACCTACGTTTTATAGTCCGTCTCCGATAGGATTAGGAACTCGATATAATATAAACAATATCGTTTTATACAATTAATCTGTTCTAAATATTGTATTTGTCTATACACCGTATTTTAGTGTTTTCAATATATCTTTTCAGAGCTAATTTTCCAGGAATTGTTTGTTTTTGTCACATCCCCATGTAGTTATTAGGTCGTTAAGCTCCAGAAAAAATACCTGATATCATGCCAGTTCTGTCGTGTGACCCTTGCATTTCATTATTGTTAAATAATGATGAGATTCATTTGATAAACAATACAACATGTGCAAAATATTGTATGTCAAGGGTTAAATTTAATGCTAAGAATATGATTATTAACACTTTTTAATTAATAAATAACAATGGACTCGTAGAGTTGTGAAAAATATCAATAAAGCTTGCAGTGTTATATCAAATATATATAAATGTCAGCCCACATCAACATAAATTTCTGATATCCAGACTGATCTGAATGACATTATGCTACCAGGGGCAACAGTTTTTGTTTTCATGCAGTAACCAGTTATGCCATTTACTTATCTCTAATTACCATGTTCTATACAAATCTCATCTCTAATTGCTATGTTCTATACACATCTCATCTCTAATTACCATGTTCTATACACATCTCATCTCTAATTACCATGTTCTATACACATCTCATCTCTAATTACCATGTTCTATACACATCTCATCTCTAATTACCATGTTCTATACACATCTCATCTCTAATTACCATGTTCTATACACATCTCATCTCTAATTACCATGTTCTATACACATCTCATCTCTAATTACCATGTTCTATACACATCTCATCTCTAATTACCATGTTCTATACACATCTCATCTCTAATTCCCATGTTATGGAGGTATGGCCGGTTACAGAGGCAGTGAAATGGTTGGCATCTCATAACTACTCTTGTGTTTTCATATTCAGTGACTCCATGAGCATGATTCGTAAAGTTGAAACAGGAATGGTGAGACAAAGCTGGGTGGAGGTACTGGTATAGACAGGGGTCAGAGAAATCACCATTTTTGTCCCTGGGCATGCAGGAGTCAGTGGTACTGAACTAGCTGATAGATTGGCTGACTTGACTGCAATATCAAAGGGAGCTACAATGGATTAAAATGACATTCTTAACACATTGAGAGAGTCTTTCCTAACAGAGGAGATTCAGGGTTGTGAGTCCCACTCGCTGACCAGATTGAGAGAGATGGGTGTCGATATTGGTTCAGCCTGAAGGGAGCGACATACCAAGTATGCAAAGAGATTGATTCGAACCGGCGTGTTGTGCTGCTGGATTTGTTGAGGCGGAGATAGGAGCACATATGGATATGTTCAGAGTTCTATGATGATAGTCGTCTCATTACTAATGTTCTCATCTCTGGGGATCACATTAACTTGGGAGATGTTTATTTTAATTTAATCATGCAGTATATAAATACATATTTAAAAAATATTTGATTAAACAACAGAAACAAGTTTTGAGATTTTATGAATTACCAAGTCCTGATGCACTTTCTAAATCAAACTTCTACTTGAAGTTATTTGTTCTAGTTTGGCTCACATATTGATTCCCTGAGAATAAGTAATGTCCATTGCCTGCGCAGACAACTGCATTAACTTTACCGATAAAAAAAATGTGAATAAAAACAGCATGATTGAACACAAAACCGAAACAAACAAGAAGGCAACAAAATGCATTAATTAACCTGAATTGTTTCTCTGCTATTAATGAGTTTTTCTGGTTTAAAAAAAATTTTAATGGAGAATTTTGACAGAACATTTTTTGCATGAAATATTTGGTTAAAAGTGATGTCCATTAATGCATGATGGTATTGTGGAGCAAAGTGTTAGAGAGATCTTACAGTTTTTGAAGGCAAAGTGATTATCAGTTCTGTAACATTTTCCTTTACTAGCAATGCGAACCAGAATCCCATGATCTGAGAACTGAACCATGATCTTCTCCTACTGCATAGCAAGTGTTCTAATCACCTGACCACAGTGTCACATGTACATCTAGTAAAGAGAGCTTGTACTCTTGTGATGTATCAGTGAGCCACATAAAAAAAAAAAAATATCAATGATAATAACCACAAACATAATTTTTTCAGTTTAGACAAAAAAACTTGTCAAAAAGTACAATAAAAACCAAAACTACAGTAAATTTGATGGGATGATTCTCCATACAAATGTAGAGACCAGGAACTCCAGAAGTAATACAAATTAACAACAGAGTACAGTTTCTTTGTGATAAAATATTGCACCTGATCAGATAATGATAAAATGGATGAAAATGTTTGTTTATTTAGCCCTTTCACACCGTCATTTTTTCTCAGCTCGGACGTATTTATTTTGCAATAAATACTGTATAAGTCAGTAAACTGGCTTTGCTTCGTCGTAATAAAATACTGCGAGCCAGTGTATCGGCACAGAGGAGTGAAGTGGTTAAGTAAAGAAAGCAATGAATAAACCGCCCTATTAGTTTGCATGACCTCAAAGGAAACAAGTTGGTAATTAATATCCAAAACATACAGCTTGACTCAACAGCTTAAATAAGTAATTTTGTTGCTGGGCGATATTGTATAGAAGTTCTATCGTTTACGTTAAACTGTTGTCTCCCTATCGAGAAGAGATGTGGCATTGGTAACTAAGCTACCAGAATGCTCAACGGAAAAAGGTAACCAATGCAAACATGCCGGAAATGGTCTAATTGGATGCACTAAACCAGCGGTTCTTAACCATCTTTGTTAACCGCTGACCTCCTTGAAATATCCTGTTGCCGTGGACTCCCAAAATAGGACATATATAAAAATGTCTGGGAATTAATTATCGGTGTGTTGACAATAGTAAATATCTGGAAATGTTAATATGCAGACATAAGTTTAAAAATATAATTTTATCTTGTTACCAATTTCAATTAATCTTGCAACATCTGCAACTCACAATACTCATTAATTTTTGTTTTTTTAATGATTTATTTATATTTAGAATATCTAGGCAAGTATCATCAGTTGTAAGGCACAAGTAACATGTGAATAAAAGCGTATAGTGTTCACAGAGTGATGTTGAGAACATGCTTACTTATGTTCACTCGAAATATTCATCAAATATATATATATATATACTTAATAATCTGTTTGACCGGTTATTCAACAATCAATACTCTCTGTTGTCCATTTAAACACATTATGGAATGGGTGATGAGCTTTATTGTTAGTGATAGATTTGACCTCATGAGGCTTAGATGACAAAGTCATACTCCAATGTTAACAATAGAATGTCAATACAACTGAACTGTTGAGTTTGATTAATGAGAAGGTTGGTGCTGCATTTCACTTCACAAACCCTGTTATAATTTCAGAGTTAATAATTGAAACTTCTGTTCTGATTTCTAACTCAATGTTTTTCAGTTTCTAGACTTATTGTTTAGATAAATGAGAGCAGAGAATGACGCAAGTTTCAGCTTGTAAGATGAAAAAACATTGTGTACCATCTCATGTTGGTGTAGAGAGTCTCACTTTCAGGACAATACTGAGAAAGCTGGTATGTTGTGGTCTCTTTGAATAATTCCATAGTCACGGTTGACCTACCCAGTGTCACCTTTGATGGACAGGCCATCAAACGTTGTGACAGGCTGCGTTATCTTGAAATAACCTTGTCATTTCTATCTTTCAAAGATCAAACGATACAATGTTGCAAGCGTGGTCTTGCAGGTCTCAAGGTTATGGTAGCCACACACACATTGAGCAGAGACTACTTGCCCCTATTTCAGCAACTGGTTGTGTCCGTGGTAGATTATAAGCTTGGCATCACACGATATCAAAATTACAATGTGAACAACTCGAATGTATTCAGAATGAGGGCATGCTTATAGTCCTTGGCTGCACTAGAGATACTCCCATTGAGAAGATGAGATATATGCTACGTTACCATCATGCAATCGCCCAAACCATGGCATATATATTTGTTACTCTGAATAAGAGACATGCACTACACAAGAATACAATGATGATAAGGGCACGAGATTCAAGCATGGCATGTTGTGGATGGCCCAGGTTGAGAGAAGAATTAGCCAGGTGACCATATTTGTAATCCTACCAAAAAGAATAAAACCAAACTACCCTGAGGTTGGAAGCATCATAAAATCAGAAGATGTGGATACCGTGGCTAAAAGTATTAACTAGTATTTAACTAACAGTTATGTAATGACAGCACATTTTCTTGATTATGCTAACAGTTTTTACAAAATCTGGCACTAATTGTAAAAAAACAAAAAAATTAAGAATGAACTATTGTTGCACTTTAAACACATACCCTCAAGATGAGGACACATACCCTCAAGATGAGGACACATACCCTCAAGTTGAGAGAACACAGTGAGGAAACTACATACCACAAACATACAAAACAAAAAATGACAAAGAAAAAAACCTGATGTAATTCATACCCGTAAAATTAATCTTTGATGAGAAAGAGTCTATACATGTAAACACAAGGAGAGGTCAGACTTATAAACAGCAATAATTGGTTAGTAACTAAGCAACCATTGCAATAATGAATATTTTGTTGTTGATGTGTTTCTCTGGGAGTTGTTCACCGTCGGTGTGTTAGATTCATGAACAAGCCCACACTGTTAGTTTCCAGATGCAAAACGATTGCCATAAAATCGTCACTTGAGCCATCTGTAAGTACTTTGATGTTATCAGTAAGTTAGTAAAAAAGGATGTGATGCACCCTGAGTGCATTGATGTTATCAATGGGTTAGTTGAAAAGGATGGGGTATACATTGATAGCAGTTCTATTTCATCAAACTGAAAATGTCTATAATTATATTCGAGCTGTATAAGTTAACATGTAACAAAGTTAAGTAAATGAACTCATCCGTAGTGAACATACAATTTTAAAATCAAATATAACAAGCATACAATCTTAATCAAAGAATATCAACACGCAGTTCAAATTGTACAACAACATTCTCAAGTCAATATCACTTGCCACACATTTTTTCATCCCTGATTACATCAGCTATACCAATCATCATTTATTCAATTGAGGATCATCTTCATTCATCGCACATATCTATAACAATCATCATTTGTATTCACACATACTGGGGAGGGAAGGTTAAAGAAGCGAGCAATTCATATAAATATTACGGATATATTACACAAATAACATAATTTTTGCATAGTGAACATTTGTGAATATTGACACTGTAATATCTGCTATTTCTTTGGGGTGGGGGGTCCATTGTAATATCACATTGCACTTTATGGTGGCCTGGCTGACAGACCGTTACTAGTCCTGTGCAGTCCACAGTATAAGTAGTATTTGTATAAGAGGTAGGATACTGTACTGGTATACTGTACTGTTAGGAGTTGTCTGCCATACTGTCAAACTTGACTATTCTTGAAACTTCAAGGAGATGAACTACTAAAATAGAACAATTAGAACAATGTTCCATTTCCTCACAATCATGTTTATAAAGTGAAGATTTAAATGTTAGCAAATTTATAAAATTATTATTTCACTTGTATCTCGTATTGTGAACTAATATGAATAAACTCTTAACATTTGAGGATGTGAACAGCATGACTTCTGCTTTCTGTGGAAGCAAAAATTAATGTTCAAGTCTGAAAGAGTACAGAGAAAAAGCAATATGTGACTTTCTTTTCCATACAAATTGCAAAAGAAATTATAATCTATAATTTTGTTCAAATTATATATTCAACATTTCATAGTTGTCAGTAAATTGTTCTAAATGCTACATTTTTACAAATCACGGATTTGACTAATAAATTCAACATTTCAAAGGCACGGATTTGTCTAATAAATTCAATATTTCTAAGGCACAGATTTGTCTAATAAATTCAACATTTCTAAGTCACAGATTTGTCTAATAAATTCAACATTTCTAAGTCACAGATTTGTCTAATAAATTCAACATTTCTAAGTCACAGATTTGTCTAATAAATTCAACATTTCAAAATCACGGATTTGTCTAATAAATTCAACATTTTTAAGGCATTGTTTGGTCTAATAAATTCACCGTTTTAAGGCACTAATTTTAAACAATATAAACAGCGCAGACAAGGCTGAATTCCAAACAGTACAGAATACACAGTTGTTGTACTACACTGGTGTATAGTGATTTATGCAAATAAAATATACAAATATATTCTCTCAAACTGTACAAATAACAAATAATATTTTACAAACTTCATCAAACTGTACAGCACTCAGAGAAACCCCAAGAAATGTTGACATTTGTAAAGGTAAACAAAAGAACACAAATCTACCTAGAACAGCATCAATAACCTCATCTTTCAGCTTATATACAAATAAGTTCTACAACTTCACAAGAATGAAATCCTCTAAAGAGTTACAGCAAGACAATTTTAAGTACAAAAAAAGATTGAAGTCATCTGGAACAAATGTACGGCATTTTTGCGGTACTTATTTTATATAATAATTCCTCTTGTACCTTTATACGTTACATAGAGCCTGCAAGTAATTTCTCCATAACGCTCTATCCTGGGGCAACTTGCTCAATTTCTTCCTTGGAATTGATAGATATTTCTTGCCTCTCTCAGCAAAGTTCGTCTCAGGGTCTCACTAGGTCATCCTCTCTTTCTTGAACCCTTTGCATCCCACTTCAATGCCTGCTTTGGTATTCTTTGATCATTTCTTCTCAATGTATTGTATATAGAATTCACCAAATTTTATTTTGATCATAACGTACATAATTTCTCATGTAAAGTACACAAGAAGTATAAATCATGCGTATATTTTTGAAAAAAAAGTATCAAGTACACATTTTAAATAAGTACATATTTTTTCATGTAAAAGTTCTTTCTTAACATATTAGGGTTAACTTGATCAAATAAGGCAGTTTCAAAAATGATAAAACAGCAGCTAAAACTATCACTTTAAAATTGTACAGCTGGGAAAATAATTTTGACACTTAAATAACATGGAGTAAAAATGGAATAGGGGGATGACAGAAGTTGCAATGAGTCTGCAAGAAAAGTTAGAGTAACTGCTTGAAAAAATACATAAACAAATGAGAGATGGAGAGTATACCTGGATATGGAGAGTCAAAGTTTGTGCAAACTGCCAGGTTGTATAAACTGACCATCTAAAATGCAAGATTTGAAAATTGCCCTAGGGATACAAAATGCTGACAAGTATTCAAAGAACTCTTGTTCAAAAGTTTACTTAATTTGTAGTTTTAATGTTTATAAAAATGTACATTGATTATCAACAATTATTTAAGTACAATAAAATATAAACTTGATTGATCTCAGATCTTAACCAACGAACACTCCAAGAAAATGATATTTTCGTAACCTGTGTTTGTGTTCTATAAGTGTTAACCAACGACACTCCAAGAAATATATTTCCGCAACCTGCGTTTGTGTTCTGTGAGTGCCGGAACATAAATATAGTAACATTTTAAATAGTTCATATGACATTTTGGTGATCTCTAGACAGTGTCAGACTTTGCTACAATCCTGATCTGAACTGAAGTCTGCATCCTCTTCCTCGTTCCTCCTCGATCTTCGACTTCTCCGGCTGCCAGAGTTGACAACAGAGACATTGCCATTCCAGGACCTGCCACTCCCAGATCGACTGCTTCTTCTTTGCTGCTGCTGTTGGACTGGGGTTGGGGTAGAGGGCGGCTGTAAATGATTACTGGTATGTGGTACAAAGTGCGGATGTGGTATGTCACTATCTGTATCATCCTCTCTGTGTGGATTATGCCGCCACTTGTTTGCATCGGAATCTGAACTGGAACTAGCTGAGTTATCTACTCCTTCCCTGTTCTTCCGTTTCTTACTTTTGTATGTATGTTCTTGGCTCAAGGGACCTGTTGAGAAACAGATAGTCAAATTTAGATGAGCTGTAGTCACAGTCTGCATTGTACAGCCAACAAATAAAACAGGCACAAGGTAATACTCTGACAACTGTTACAACAACATAAACTAATAGTTTTTTTCCTTTCTTTCCTCTATTCCTATTCTGCCTTTAAATATAGGCAAAGAGTTCTGGCAAGTGCCTTTGTGTGCATCTCGTAAATGGTGTTTCTTACCACCTCTGAGATTTCAGCAGTCCATCATGTGTATGGCGGCGTTGACTTTGAACCATTGTAACCTGTTTTGTTGATTAACCCACAAATGTCGATGGTATTGATTTTTCAGATCATTTTGGTTTCAAGTTTATTGTGAACTCTTCTATATTCTTCTAGGAGCCCTATTACAATCCACTGCAGGCTGACTGGGCCTGTTGTAGTTTCATCAGAGTACCATAGACAGGTTAAACGGTGCACTAGTTTATCCCATTCAGGCTAGAAAAACAAATGGAATTCAAGAAAATCTTAAATTGACTCTGATTAGAGGCAGACTGAAATACACATCCGTGACGCACCATCTTGACCGGAAGTCGCACCATCATAAGCAGAAGTCGGATCATCTTGACATGAAGTGGCACCATCTTGACTGAAAGTCGCAGGAAGTAATCTAGGAAGTGAGGGTGGTTGATGTCACGTCACACCACCCCCAATCATTGTCAAAGAAAATATATGCCGGACACAATATTCTCCCCAGTTGGAAAACTAGCTTTTTTTGGGGGACATTTTTGTTCTTTTTGCTACAACAATAGAAACTACCAATACAATAACAATAAAAAAAACAACAAGAACAGATTGAATGAAAAAACAAAAGGAAAAAACCAGTAGCAAAAGTGTAGTACATGAGACATACCTGGATATGGAGTGTGTACTTCAACTCTGACTGTGGCTGTAGCCTTAACCCTTGTGACATGGGTAGCAGGTGGGGAGGGAGAATCAGGTGGACTTGAATTCTGTGAACAAATAATAAATTGATTACTTGCTTATGTTAATCAATGTTTAAACATTTTATTTATCTGTCTATCTTCTTCTATTACCTTGACTTATGCCTTCATGTTTGCCTTCTGTTATCATGTTCCACTTCTAGGTCTATGCTTCTTCTTCTGCAATCACTATTTGGATGATTATACCGTCAGGTGTGTTCTTATGATGAAGTCAACTGTTGTTTGGAGCTCATCTCTGATGCTGTGTAGTTTTGAATGCAGTGACTTTACGTAATGCTCGGTAAGTTGATCACAGCATTTTTATCGAGCAGGTATAATTATCATATATAAGCGTTAGATGCATGATACTATGGTTTCTGGTGAGCCTTCTGTCCTAGTATTGCAGACTTTTCAGAGGGAGAGATGGCTTCACCCCTAACCTCCTTATTCAAGCTAGAGTGAACACAGCATGACGGAAATGGTCAAACATTGGATGCCATGACACCAACAAAGATTTTCATAGTGCAGAATTTTAAATTATGAACCGGCATAAAAACATATAATAGTACAGGATAGTCCAAGTTCTAGACGTGTTTCCCAAAGTGGGTGGTTACCCCCCAGTGGGTGCTGAAGCGTTCTAGAAAGGGGGAAAGGAAGGAGAGGGGATGGGTGGTGATAGTGGGTTTAGAACAAGGGGGTTTAGGTGATTTGGGGTCGGTGGCCACTTAAAAAAGAAATTAATAATAAATATATTAAAATAATTTATTTTCGTGATTTTGCGATTGAATAATCATTTAAAATTTGGATTCTGCGTTTTAATCCATCTTATGCGATCCATTTTTTCATCAATTTTTGATTTCATGCATATAATCATTTGAAAATTGACCATGTATGACAGAAATATATATCAATTTTCTATGTCAAAGTGAAAATAGAGCACATATATAAATGGGAGGGGGGTGTTAGCAAACTGTTATAACGTGTAAGGAGGGCGCGTTACAAAGTTTATGTTCTGCAAAGTGGGCGGTGGGCCGAAAAGTTTGAAAATCTAGGGTCTAGACACTGCTGCTCGCCGCCATCTTGATACTGGAAAGCCTAACTATGCTAGTACCCAACTTATTATCCAACTGTTACATTTGTTTCTTGCAGTATCTGCCCAATCCATTGGCACTATCAATTGTTTCCATTTTAAATGGCTCTGTCTCATACAAGGAAAAGTTGTAGCCCAGTGCTGTGGTCTTCTATATTCCTCTAGTGTTTCTCAGATGGCGTGACTGATGTTTTTCGGCATCTTGTGGCATGATATAGACACATCATCTTTTCCTTAGTCTTCCCTTCCTTCGCCTGTCACTCTGATGTTCTGTTGTAGAAGGCTTTATAGACAGCTTGGTCTGGCTTCATTCTTACTAGGAGGTCAAACCATTTCATTCTTTGTTTTTCTATGTGATTTCTGGCTTCATTCTTACTAGGAGGTCAAACCATTTCATTCTTTGTTTTTCTATGTGATTTAAGCACAGTCTTGTTCCAACCTGTTCTATGTTGTTAGTATTTGTGACATCTGGTGGGGAAGACTAAACATCTGTGGGTCTGTCAAAAGTTTTATTAGGTCATTCAATATCTAAAAGATATTAAAATAGTCACCCAAACAAATATGCAGTCTACAATTACAATTTTCTTCCCCTGCTTGATCCAAGGAAGTGATCCAACACTTAGGACCAGATGTAAAGACCAGAATCCTAGATATATTCAATGATTCACTAAAAGAAATGTGGATATTAATTAAAAAAACAAAAGAGAAAACAAATCATACTTACTCGACGACTATTACTATTATTATTATTATTATATACAGTTGAGGTAGAATGGCCACCATGTCCAGCTCCACCGGAAGACCTGTGAGACTGCCGATGTTGTTGCATATTGTGAACATCATCATGGCAACTACCAGGAAGTGTCATTGTCTCCACAACAACTTCTGGTTGAACAACAATCTCATGTGAGGAGTACTGCGTCGGCTCTTCAGATATTGTTGAAAGTGAGATGTCGGAGTTGACTCTTGGATATATTCTACGTCCACCGCGATGTGACCGTGACGGAGATGAATATCTTTCCGACATCTTTGGAGAAGGTTCAGGGGTTGGTGAAGCTAAGCAGTCTGCATTATCTTTTGGTATCACCTGAGATGTAATAATAATAATTATGATAATAATATGTAATATAGCAAAAAAATAATGCGGAAAGTGTGATTTAGTTTAGTAGTTGAATCATCATCACTGCACACCGAACCAATTAGTCCATAAGTGCTCCGATCTCCGCTTCAGTATGTTTCTCAGCGTGTGGCAACTAGTGACACAGGTTTTGTGTTGGTTTACTATTCTTCTTTGGCTACCAGTATATTGCTCTTGTCTAGGTACACCACATTTGACTTGGATTCTTGCAGTCTGGTTAGGGATGTAGATTCACCACTATTACTTGAATCATGTACATGTTCTCTCTCCCTTAAGGAATTCAGAATATTAGCCCAGTCCATTGCTCGCCACTTTTTACAGCAGCCCAACCTGCAGGCTTATCTGTGCATTCATTTTTCCTTATACCTGCATGCCCTGGCACAAAAACAAAAGTGTTATTTAATAACGATATAATTTGTGTTATCTTGTTATACAGAACTTCTGCAAGAAATAGCTAAAGAAAAACCAGATTGTGCATGCTCTACAAATGTACTGTAACAGAGACATGGTTACAGACAGTGTGCTTCAATTTTCAGACCACAGATACATCTTCAGATGAGAAGAGACCCCTAAGATTGTTGCAAGAGCTACGGAGTTCATGCTTTGTGCAAATTATATGTGATCTGAGTCGAAGAGCGATTGTGTGTTGTGCCAGTTATGCGCCTACAAGTCGGCCATCACATCTGATTTCTGCGATGCTTTTTACTTACTAGGGTAGCTTCCCTAGGTCCTACATCAGTCACCTCTTACGACATGCCTTGTAGGTCGCAGTGGTACTATTCTTAGGTTCCCTTGCGGGCCCCAGCAACACACAGGCATGGCAGCAATTAATATGTATTTATGTACGTAGCAGATCTGACACTGGTTCAGAGAATGTACAAAAGAACAAATCAAGAAGTCCTGGGAGAGAAATATTACAATAAATTATTAAAAGACATGTACAATATTTTGGCCATACCAAAGGGAATAACAATGCTAAGGACCAGACTAGAAGGATGGAGTTGGACATCTGCTTTTCAGCGTCTACCAACATGGCCGTCTGACTATCATATTGTATACCAACATGGCCGTTTGACTATCATATTATATCAACATGGCCGTCTGACTATCATATTGTACCAACATGGTTGTCTAACTACCAGACTGTACCAATATGGCAAGAGGCATTTGCTTACAAGATCCATTCTACCCAACTTCTCTCTGATGTGGAGACAGTATGCTATCTGTACATTAACTCTTTCCATGCCAATCACTGCACAATGCGCGATAGTGTATTCCGTTGAACGCCATTCGCAGTACACTGTGCCATTCTAGTTGTTTCGCTTATACAAGTCTTTCTAGTTTTACTGTTACTACTTTTTAATGTTGTTAAGAAAATTAGGTTGTCCAGTTTTCTTCAAATTAGTATATAATAAGATATGTTTATTTATTGAGTAGTTATGATTTGTTTTTAAATTGCATTTTTTGTCTCGATTGAATCAACTGTGTACAACTGAGGAAATAACTGCGTATCGAAAGAGTTAAGTAACAAATTGTAACTTTACATTGTGCTGAAACAATTGAATGCTTGTTAGATCAATCATTTCTGGCAACTGCAAGACTAAACCAACGACTTACCTCTCCTTTAGGACCTAGAATGCTGAGTAAAACCGGTAAGAGCATGAGTCCATTGAAGAGTCCTAAGACAACCAGGGCTGACAGCACATTACAGAAATATCTGCAAGATTAAAAAACATCAACAATTAAAATAGTAGCAGAGATGGAAAGATAATTAAATTTTAACAGTAAGAAATGATTGCCGATGGAGAAGGTTATGTGCCAGAGGTGGCCGTGTGCCGCCAGAGGAGGCCGCGTGCCGCCAGAGGAGACCGTGTGCCGCCAGAGGAGGCAGTGTGCCGCCAGAGGAAGCAATGTGCCGCCAGAGAAGGGAGTGTGCCGCCAGGAGGCCGAGTGCCGCCAGAGGAGACCGTGTGCCTCCAGAGGAGGCCGTGTGCCGCCAGAAGAGACCGTGTGCCGCCAGAGGAAGCAATGTGCCGCCAGAGAAGGGAGTGTGCCGCCAGGAGGCGAGTGCCGCAGAGGAGCCTGTGCCGCCAGAAGAGACCGTGTGCCGCCAGAGGAGGCCGTGTGCCACCAGAGGAGGCCGTGTGCCGCCAGAGGAGGCAATGTGCCGCCAGAGGAGGCCGTGTGCCGCCAGAGGAGGCCGTGTGCCGCCAGAGGAGGCAATGTGCCGCTAGAGGAGGCAATATGCCGCTAGAGACCATGTGCTGTGTAAATTCAGGAATTCAAGGCCACTGTGGGCCAACAAGTGTTGGTGTGCACATAGTACAAGGTTGATTTACACAAAAATATAATCATTTACTTTGACATCTAAATTACAGGGACCTCTGAAGTCAGAGTAAGGCTCGCCTAAATACCAAGGGGCACTAGTAATAAGGAATGCAAGCTTTGAAGCAAAAATCATGTGCCATATTAGGTGTCACTACTATGCTTGAATTCATTATGGGAGACCGAAAAAACCCAGTAAGCAAAATAATTTCAAACAGTAAAAAAAAATAATGAAGTTCTAACCGTAATATCGAAAGATAATTAAGTTGTAACAATAAGATAGAAAGATAAGATGTAACAATAAGATAGAAAGATAAGATGTAACAATAAGATAGAAAGATATGTAACAATAAGATAGAAAGATAAGATGTAACAATAAGATAGAAAGATAAGATGTAACAATAAGATAGAAAGATAAGATTACAATAAGATAATAAGATAAGATGTAACAATAAGATAGAAAGATAAATGTAACAATAAGATAGAAAGATAAGATGTAACAATAAGATAGAAAGATAAGTTGTAAATAAGATAAAAAGATGTAACAATAAGATAGAAAGATAAGATGTAACAATAAGATAGAAAGATAAGATATACCAATAAGATGTAACAATAAGATAAGATGTAACAATAAGATAGAAAGATAAAATGTAACAATAAGATAGAAAGATAAGTTGTAACAATAAGATAGAAAGATAAGATGTAACAATAAGACAGAAAGATAAAATGTAACAATAAGATAGAAAGATAAGATGTAACAATAAGATAGAAAGATAAGATATACCAATAAGATGTAACAATACGATAAGATGTAACAATAAGATAGAAAGATAAAATGTAACAATAAGATAGAAAGATAAGTTGTAACAATAAGATAGAAAGATAAGATGTAACAAAGATGTATAAGATAGAACAAACAGAAAGTTAAACAGCAGGTACAGAAAACATAAAGACAGAGCGACATAAAAACCCAGTAAGAAATATAATAGAACTGAGATAAAAATGGCAAGATATTTAATGTAGACCAGACTTGAGGTCACATACATGAGATTCACGTGTTTCAACCAACGTTCCCCAAGTCTGGCTGAAGTAATCATGTACCTACAAGTAAACAATGGTTACCGCGTATTTATTTAGAGAGGTGAGGGACGCTGGATCGGAGTAGACTATGGGTGGGGCAGGGTTTTTAGAAACATAGAAAGGGCAGACCTCGTACCGGGACTGTCTCGAGTCTAGAGATATGTTAGTACCTGCTACTTCCGCCTCAGTGCATGCTATTCACGTCACGATTGGTGCATAGCTCACCAGGAAGGTAGCAATCAGACAAGATCGACTACAGATGTAAACACTTTGGGTACGTCTCAGACTTGGATTTCAAACTTGGAGTTCAAACCACTTCTCCAATAGCTCGTTTTATTGTCTACATCCCTTCTTGTGTACATTCTAGCTGCTGGCTGCTTGTCTTAACCACTGCCATCGATACCAGAAAAACTGGAGTAAAAAAAACGTATCAAAGGCGAAACACGTAAAAACGCAAGTACGGTAGGTCTCTTTTTTCTCTTAGCTCCCATTGAAGCATAAGGCATCAACAAGTTTCCTCCAATCAGATCTGTCTTAAGCGTAGTTTATTCCAGGTCTTTCCCGCTTCTTCTCTTTCTCTGTCTACAGTTCGTCTCCATGTTTCTCAACCTCTCGTCTCCCAGATTTCATTTCAAAGCCATATGTCGGTGTCCTGACTTCTGTATTCTTATCGTATGTCCCAACCACTTCCATTTCCTATGTTTTATTTCCTTATTGATATTGTTGATGATCGTGTCCCAGGTGATCTCAGTATTTGGTATTCTCTGATCCCAACGAATTCACAGAATTCTTCTGAGACATCTCCCCCTAAAGCCTCTTATACGAATGTCTGTCTTGCTACTTGTTTCTCATGTAGGTTTACACAATACAAAAAACACGAGACGGCAACATTTCGACCAGAAGAGCTTACATCCTTAGGTAGAGGTTTATCTATATCCCGATAGTCGCAATAAATAAAGAAGAAAATAACAAGACAAGACCGACTTTCTGATGAAGAACGACTTTCTGATGAAGAACGGGTGAACAGTTGGAAAATAATAGACATAAATATCCGTTGGATACTACGACCGTTATAAATGATTACAAATGATCTAACTATGCAAGTGAATGTCAAGTGGAAAAGTACATCTGAAAGAGATGAGACTAAAACGAAATGTAAAAATCTTAAGCCAGCAGACGTGAGTAAACTTTGAAACTGTAAGACATGGGGAAGTTTTTCCACACTAACACTGAATACCACCCACGTGAAAGTCTTTTGTCAGACAATAGACATGGTATAAAGGAAGATTGTTGACGATTATGTGAATATTTTAGGAAAGGTGTACCCTCCTTGTGGAAGTGTTTAGTCGGATATTAGATGTAGGAAAAAAGTAATGACATGACTCCGTGAAAATCTTTAGTTAGAAAATGGAAGAAAAGGAAATGTGTTGACGACCAATTCTCTGGCACGAGTGTATGTATTTGTATACTTCAGATAATGGTTCACAGAATATTCACAGAAGACTAGACACAGAAGACGGAAGACTAGACACATAAGACGGAAGACTAGACACAGAAGACGGTAGACAGAGAAGACGGAAGACTAGACACAGAAGACTAGACACAGAAGACGGAAGACTAGACACAGAAGACGGAAGACTAGACACAGAAGACGGAAGACTAGACACAGAAGACGGAAGACTAGACACAGAAGACGGAAGACTAGATAGAGAGATAGAGGCTAGAGTGCAAAAGCAAATGCTGTAACCGACCAGCTAGCCCCATTGTTAAGGCACCCAAAAATTTCACAGGCAGCTAAGCAACAGATGATCAACAGCATTTTTATACCTACTTTGTGTTACCAGAGCCAAACATGGAAAATGAGCAAAGCGCAGTCACAAAAAATAACTACATGTGAAATGCGTTGCCCGCGAAAAGTTACCAACACAAGAAAAGACAGAATCACCATAATCACCAACATCAGCATAAGAAAGAAAGTTGGCACAGAACCTTGCTTGAATTACATTGAGAAACAAAGAATGAAATAGTTTGGCCACTTAATAAGAATGCATCCACACTCCACAGTATGCAGAGTCTTCTACAACAGAACATCGGGAAAGAAGGCAAGAGAAGACCACGAAAAAGATGGCTAGATGGCATAGCAGAATCCTTTCAAAGAGCAAAAATAACAATCACCCAAGCCACCAGAACAGCGCGAGACAAAAACAGAAAACCACGACACTAGGCAACAACTCGGTAACAGTGTGACGACAAAGAAGAAGAAGATAATGGTTGCTGATCTTAGACATGTTGATATAGTTTCTTGAAGAACAAACAACAGACACAATAAGAGCAGACGAGATGAAAGAATGTTGAAATACAGTATGGTTAAAAAAAAAAAAAACCATGATTTTGTGGAATTTTCACGTTCTAGGTATGCTCCTAAAATAAGGATGTGTTGGCGATAGATGAAAAATTATGTGAATTAACATAACATACTGACTTTACACATGTCCATGCGTTCGTACAACGCATAACGTACATGATGTTACACATGTGATGTTGACATATTCAGTTGATGTACATTGATTGATAGAACCATCAACATTGTTCTTCAGTGAACAGTCATTTCTGCTGCGATCTGTCTTACATAGGAAGATCTCTGTCTTACATAGGAAGATCTCTGTCTTACATAGGAAGATCTCTGTCTTACATAGGAAGATCTCTGTCTTACATAGGAAGATCTCTGTCTTACATAGGAAGATCTCTGTCTTACATAGGAAGATCTCTGTCTTACACACGAAGATCTCAGCAGCAACGCAAGAACTCCGTAGAACCCACGAGCGTCCCAGATGTAATTTTGAGGATGGTACTATTGTTGATAAACATTGTGTATTTTAAATATTTATAATGAATTTTGTACGGACAGCGGCTTTCCAGCCTGTTCTTTTCGATTTTGAACTGCCAAGAATTCTTTGACCGTCTCAACTTGAATACGGGAATTACGTTTTATCACCAGTCTCCGATAGGACTAGGAACTTGATTTCACCTTCATCAAGATAAGATATCTCTGTAAAAATATCTCACGAGGAAGCGAACCGAGTACATTTGGAACAAGAGGCAAGCGCCTAACCTCTACACCACAGAGACCTCCAGTTGATGTACACACATTATCATAGATGGCCATCGTAGACAAACCAAGTGATAAATAAATGTACAGATCTAGCGAAGAAAAAACTAGCAAACTGAAGCAAAAAGCAATAAACATGCACACACAAAAAAGGCATACGGTAATGAGGATATAAAAACAAATACAATGAACGTACAATGATGTGGCACAAAGTTAGGCAGTTTGAGAAAGATGCTAAGAAAAGGTGAAATATCACCACAAGAGAAAATAGCACAAAGTGGGATACACATATGGAAATGGGAGTTAACATTGATAAAAATGATCCTGAGACTCAAAAAAAAACCGCACAGTAATAAAAGATACACATGAACAGTGCGGCGGTATTCACCTGACGCAGAGGCGCCACCTCCTAGTATAACAGATAATCAGACCCTATTAAAGCGTTCAGCATTCAGGGTGGAGTAACAATACCTTCTTTTGTCTATCCCCACTCCTCAAGTCTCCCGTACATAGGATGGGGTAGGAAATACATTTATGTTTAAACCTATTCACAAAATAGATGAGACTGCAGTAAAACTATTTGATTGGCAAAACACGTAATCACAAAGTACTGTAGTTTTACAAATTACAAAAACAATGACAAAATACAGCAACGTTTCGACCAACAAGGCCTTTATCAAGCAAACGAACAACAGGAGTGACAAATTAAAAAAACAAATGGACGACCAAAAACAAACGTTTTGATCAGATGCCCACATCATGTTTAAACCTACAGATCTGAGGTGGTCATACCGGATCATATCTGAAGAAAACCGTGGGGAGGCAGCGATAATATTGAGTAAATGGTCAATATGGACAATGACATGTATTTATAATATTATATTAAAAAAGGAAAAAATAAATAATTAATTATTTTTTATATTTAATCATTTATTTTTGTCTTGCTAATGTCTAATCTATCTATTCTCTAATCATGTTTTGTCTTTCAGAGTCAGGTTGGAAAATGAGACACCTGGAGCGATCCTCACTATACACATTGTCTGTCTTTCTCTTCTCTAATCCTGATTTGTCTCACAGCTTCAGGGTAAGAAGAGATTTCTAGAACAGGCTTTTGTGTGCGCTTCCTAAACAGTGTCTTTCGTCACCTCTGTTATCTCTAATGTCCACCTTTTGCGTGGCCAGCCTTTTGCTTTGTATCCATTGTATCAGAGTAACATTGCTCTTTGAGGTGTACTGTCTGTTGGTAATCTGCTTATGTGGAAGAACTATTTAATTTGTTGTTTCTTGATGAAGATCAGTACTGATGTTGTACCCACTTTTTCCTGATGTCTTCATTTCTCAACCGGTCTCTTCTTGTTACTCCCAGCATTCTGCGTAGACACTTCATCTCTGTCGTGACCAGTTTTCTTCTCTCATTTAATGTCAGCTTCAGACATCTGTTTAGTTAACATTGTGGGCATCGAATTAGGTTAATAGCCCAATAGTCGCCACCCATGACTATATATATGTAAAAGAAAATTAGTCAGGCTAGTTGAAAACCCCACAGTCGCCGCCCATGACTATGTAAACATAAAGTTACAGATCCTAAACTCTGGTTAGTCATACACCCCCGTTTATTCCTTCACATTTCAAGCATTGAATCACCACGCAACCATAAAATGACAACATATATTAAAAAAAAAAACTACACATGTGGTGAGCACAGCAAGAAACACTTATAGCTCACTTCCAAACGATGAAAGAAGGAAGCCACCCACGTTTAAAGTCACGAGGCAACAGACAAACAAAAGTGCCTTTCGGAAGATAAAACTCCCACCAGGAGGTCGAGCAGAGACATCTGTCGGTGGCATTTCTCTGAAGTTCACACAGGGGCAGATAACCGATGACTTATAAAGGTAGAGTACCGAATCTTAGGTAAGTGAACTTCGAACTTTCTTACAGTACTTCGACTTTATAGATTTATTTCTAGGTTACTGAATCTATGTTTTTTTTCTCTATCTCTAGTTATCACCCTTTCCAGCATAATTATCCCCCATTCTGAATCTACAGATCTTTGTCCAACGCTCCATATCGACCACTTGTTAATCACTATTTATGATCTATATGTGATCTGAGCCTAAGAGTTTTTAAAGGATTTTAAAGCAGAAGGATTGACTTCATTGCACCGTGTTTTACCCCATATGGCTCGGTCCCTCTCCGCAGAAATGGCACGCCACATGCCAAGAGTATTGCACAAAGCACGAACTCCGTAGCTCCGGCAACAATCCTGGGGGTCTCTGGAAAAAACTGCACTCATGAACAGAAGGCCGCGAGTCCGGATTCGAACCCACTACCTTTGACGCGCAAGGCAAAGGGCTTAACCACTCAACAAGAAACCTCCTACAGAAAGCCTAAGAGTGATTGTACATTGTTCCAGTTATGTGCCTACAAGTAGGCTAACACATTCGATTTCTGCGACGCTTTTTATTTACTAGGTTAGCTTCCCTAGGCCTTACATCAGTCGCCTCTTACGACATGCCTTGTAGGTCGCAGTTTTACTATTCTTTGCTCCCTTGCGAGCGCCGGCAACACACGGTCGGAATATCTATATCTAATTATCTCATATCCTAGATCTCTATAATTATCTCCCATTCTGAATCTAACGAATTATCGTCTGCTCCGGCTTTCTATTCTTCCTTCAACCTCTCTCATTGTCGTTCTTCCTTCTTTCATTTTTCACCATCCATCTTCAACCCACGATCTCCTTCATTTTGTTTTTTATTCCCTTCCGCCATCTTCCAACTCTCTTCTTTACATCTATTTACATCTCTCGCTCCCCCGGTACCACATTAAACTTGGAACAAAACAAGGGAAGAGAACTACAAACACGCAGACTTCAACATTAGCAACGAAACAATAAAACGAAACTACTCTGAAACATGTCTACATTCATTCCTGTCATTAACTTTTAAATACCAGAGATGTAAGTTTTTCTTTCTTTCTTAAAATATAAGAACAAAGAAATCCAAGAAATAAAACAATATAACTAAAACAGAAACACAATTTTTGTGGTTCAAGCTTCGCGTGGAGGTCCATGATGAAGATAAACTCGATGTCGTAAAAGTGTTACTTTCCAATGTCGTAAACTTGCAGACATTTCAATACCGTCATGTTTACTAAAGTGATACAAGATGGTTGATACAGTGTAAACAACAGACATTGCTGAGAATTCTGACATGTAAACACAGTCAACAAAACAAAGGTTTTTGATTAGATGGAAGCAGACAATTATTGAACAACTTAAGTATACACCGCGCCGCGATAGGGTAGTGATTAGTGCACTGACTCTCTTCTAAGACGCGTGGTCCGGGTTGAATCCAAAAGTAGGATCGGAGTGTCATTATTTTCCCGACCGTACTGTGTTTTTCTTTTCAGGTCGACCCAGCCTCAAATGAGTACATGGAAAGCAAATATGGCCGATGTGATTTTGACTACGAGACTAACACCATATTCATCAATATACATCATTGTATGAATAAAAGATTTATTTTTTACACTTTTGTTGGTCTCGACATCTATTTTTCCCCCCGACCCAGAAACACTTGAGCTTTCAGCTCATCGGCTCGGTGCCATGGACATCGTAACCCTTCGGTTCGGTGCCACGAACACCATAAATCTCTGGCTTTTCTGCCAGCACGCGGAATCGAACCGTACTCACAGGGGCTTGTCACCCGTCGTCCAACGCGCTACGAACACGCTGGGCAAGTATACAGTTATGAACTGAGACATCATGACATGTTGTTATGACAGTTATGAACTGAAGGCATCATGAAATGATGTCCTGGATGTGTATATTAATCTGATGTTCAGAACATGCAGACACATATTAAGCAAATGCTAAGTAAGCAACATCACAGGAATATCAGCTGAGAAAAGCTGAACGACAATATTTATCTTTCCATAATGTCTTCCTCCATAATTGTTTAAAAAAAACTTACATGTCTCTTTATGTGCCAACAATACTGAGCTTTCCTCATGTCTCTTTATGTGCCAACAATACTGAGCTTTCCTCATGTCACTTTATGTGCCCACAATACTGAACGTGCCTCATCTCACTTTATGTGCCCACAATACTGAACATTCCTCAAATTTGGTGTGCTTTCTTGTCAATAAATTATTCTTCAATTCTGAGTTTTGGTTGGATAGATAGTTCTATTCTATATCTCTATCAATAGAAGTTTTGAGAAATCTTCCAACGATATTTATATTCAAAAGTGCTCATGTGTTTTAGATGATTTGCTAAATGTTTAAATCTCGCACGCTCATGACGTCGCTGGAAATATGCATGCTCTGCGCAGTCATCGATTTCGTTTCATTACCTATCAAATATTAAATCAGCTATATGAAGACTATCATCATAGCACTCCGGACATGTCCATATGTGCTAAGATCCCCACCTCAACAAATCCAGAAGCATCCAGAGGACCAACACGCCAGTTCGATGTTGATAAATCAATCTTTTTGCATATTTGGTATGTCGTTCTTTTCGGACTGTGCCATTATCGACATCCATCTCTCTCAATCTGGTCAACGACTAGGGTTCACAACCATGGAACTCCTCTGCACGGAAAGACTATCCCAGTGCGTTAAGAAAGATAATAAATACAAAAGCAATATGACATATTCAACACAGTTGAATTATTATTATTTTAATATTAGTCATTAGACTGAACGTAAAAAAAAAAAAGTTAAGATATCTCCCTAGAAATGAAGACGATTAACATTTTTTAACCAACACCCACTCCCTCGGTCCGTCACTCTACAATCTCCAGGACCATCTATTCCAGTTTACACCGGCATTCCGCATTAAAAACCGAACAAGAGACGTTCAGCTGCAATTAAGGCAGCCCAGCCAGGTAGAATCATTAAAAGGGCAACGGTTTTTAAGGGCCACGGCTGAGAGTCGTCTGCGACAGACATTTACAGCTACCACCATCAGCGAGAGTTGCAGATTCAGCAGACGTGTCTCTGGTTAAACAGATACTATCACGAGTTCTTGTTTCTTGAAGTCATGAAGAATTCTATACATTTTCAAGTATATGGTTATGAAACTTAATTCGCGCGTCATCGTGTCCATTTATTAGTAATAATAAATTGTTATAAACCACATTTTGGTTTGAAAGTGCATGCATTAATCAGAAACAAAATAATGTACTGAATTGGAAGATAAACCAATTCAAGTTTTTTGTATGCCAAATTTGCCAATCCAAGTTTATTTTCTACCTGTCATTTCTTCCAATCCAAGTTTACTCTATATCTACCTAGTCTTTCAATCCATTTATTGTTTATCTTCCTTCTTCTTCTTCAGCGATCTCTGGTCATGCGCTTGACTTACTGTGGACTAGAAACTGGGTAGTCAGCTTCAGGTCTGTCAGGTTTCCTCAAAGCTTAGTTTTTAGGTCGATTGGGTGTGGCCACATGTTTATCCTGTGTGAGCTGAGAAGGCTGTCCACGGTAAATTAAGCGCATGACGAGAGATCGCTAAGAAGAAGAGGGAAGATAAACAATGAACGAATTGGAATACTATTTATAAGAAAAGTAAATGGATAGAGAGTAAACTTGGATTCGAATGGTTGGTAGCTAGACAATAATCTTGGATTGGAAGAGGATGCAGACAAAAAGAAAAATGGGTGCACCTGATTGGTGGATAAACTATATAGAACTGAAATAGAGGAATTAAGATGCACTCAGTGAGATCGGGTTAGGGGCTTTTGTTACCCATAGCAGTCCGGTCCATCTCAGTCCGGTCCATCTCAGTCCGGTCCATCTCAGTTCGGTCCATCTCAGTCCGGTCCATCTCATGTCATCTCCGGCCCATCTCAGTCCGGCCCATCTCAGTCCGGTCCATCTCAGTCCGGTCCATCTCAGCCCGGTCCATCTCAGTCCGGTCCATCTCAGTCCTGCAGTGATTGCTTCAACATGCATTCTCATAATGACTTTATATATGATGACTATGACAAATCTTGGCTTCTTCTTCTCTTCCACCATTTACTGGAAATGTAGTGATCTTGTGTGAGTTTGTTCTAAGGCACTTTGTAAGCTGTTATTCATGTTAAGGCTGTTCTTGATGCCGTCATTCCATCTTTTGCGTGGTCTTCCCCTTACCCGGTACACATTTTAAGTGTTACTCTCTGTAGTAGTCGATACCAATGCATTCTTGTCAGGTGTCCAAACTATTCCATCTGTTGTTCTTTTATGAATTGCATGACTGGTTTCACGTCCAGTCTTCTTCTGATTAATTCATTTCTAATTTTGTCTCTTATTGTCACACCTGCAGCTCTTCTAAGACACCTCATCTCTGTCGTTGAGATTTTTCCACTCATTAGCTGCTGTTATTGGCCATGTTTGACACTGGTAACATAGTGTTGGCCAGAAAATCATTCTTATGAGATTTGCTTTAGTTTTTAGCAGCATCTCTTTACGTGACAACAGTGGTGTTAACTGTCCCAGTACCTGGTTAGCTTTTCTGCATTAATATTGGCTAATTTATTAATAGGTTCATTACACGCACATCAGACGCGTAACTAACAATAACAAAATTGTTCGTGAAAATCTTCGTAAACTGAAAATACGATATGTACTCGCTTTACGACATTGATCGTCACCATCTTACTACCACCCCGGGATTTCCCAGTCGCTATTATTAAACAATCTACAGGTCAAACACTTTACACTTAAAAAAAAAATCCCAACTAAAGTGAATGCCATCACGAAAATGATTTGTAAATTTAGGAGACAAAAGAGAAACGTGTGAGGAAATGTAGATTGAAGAAAATGCAGGAAAGTCGCCAAGAAGACGCGACAGGACAGATACTCGAGCCAAGGGCTGAAGTGTTTGTTATGCAAATCCAACACTGACGGTTTAGCTGCAGATGTGTACTCCCAGTCAGTCTTCCCCATCCATTAAATTAAAAAAAAGGTGGTGAAAGAACTTGGATGTCAATAATCCACTCCTGACAAGGCTTCTTTTTATGTGCACAGATTAGAATAAGCAGGGAAAGATGGTGATATAGGAGGAGTGAACATTAAAACTGACAGACACCAACTTGAGTCACATGACATCATTTAGAGGGAAGTGTTCAGTAAATATAGGAAGTGGTACAAGGGTTGGTGCAGTGGTAACGTGTTGGTGCAGTGGTACAAGAGTTGGTGCAGTGGTACAAGAGTTGGTGCAGTTTTACCAATGGAAAATCAAATCAATAAGTTGTTTGTTGAAAAAAAAATGTGTGCTTATTGGTTGTCTGGACAACAATGTCAAGGTTGTCATATTTTGACTATAACACTGTGACCTCAAATATGACTTGACACACAAAATGCAACATGTCATCACATTCAACATGACATCACACCAGATAGGACAGTATATGTGCAATACAACAGTATATCTGATATGTATGTACATATAACTGTGCCAACACACCATATTCGACATGACAATATGCGTGTCACATAACAGAATGTCTGACATGAGAACATATAGAATACATATTTTAGCAGTTATATTCCCAAATTAAAATTAGAATCGGAAAACACAAAATAAAGATGTCGGAATATAGCATGACAGCTGGCTCGCTAGCGGGTGGTCACCCTAGGTCATAATTATTTTGGCTGTTTTGTGTGTCTCATGTATGGATGTAAAACCGAACAAAAAGCAAGTTCGCAAAAATGGATGTGCTGACCTACAGGTATGTAGACACCTATCTGGCACAACAAAGTCACTCTCTAAAACACAAACCGACCATAAAGAGTGGTTTAAGTGGCTGATGTAGTGAATGAAAAAGAAAGAAATAGCTCCTTTTCTCTAATTCTGTTTTGTCTCACAGCGTCAGAATAAGAAGATACTTCTAGAACAGCTTTTTGTGTGCGTTTCATAAATAGTGTTTTTCACCGCCTGTTATCTCTGAGGTCCATCTTTTGCTTGGACAGACTTTTGCTTTGTATCCACTGTATCAGAGTAGCATTGCTCTTTGAGGTGTACTGTCTGTTGGTAATCTCTTATGTGGCCAAACCATTTAATTTGTTGTTTCTTGATGAAGTTTAGTACTGATGTTGTACTCACTTTTTCCCTGATGTCTTCGTTTATAAACTGGTCGCTGCTTGATACTACCAGCATTCTGCATAGACACTTCATCTCTGTCATGACTAGTTTAGTAAACTAGATTTGTTGGCATGAGTCAACTTTGATGACCTTTAGTATCTATCAGTTCGCTGGCTCGCTGGTTAAACACACTTCTCTGTCCCTCAAGCATCCCGCTCTACTCATACAAAGTGTAATTCCAAACTCCTTAAGTCGCTGGATTGATTCAACTTGATGTCACTTTATGAAAAGTACTTAAATAATGACCAACTTTCTTGATCATAGTCTACCAGCTGTTGGCTGTTTATTTATTAAAACAATGCTTCCAAAGAATACCAGTCATTGATGGTGTGTGCTCTTTTATGTGAAGTAGGCAAGTCTCAGATACTGGACCAATTGTGAGAATTAGGAGTAAAGTTTGGACATGCCAGACTGTCTCGTCTTCATCATAGAGAGAGAAGATATACTAATCAACTTCTCATAGGTAAGTTGAGCAAGTGGACTTTGAGATGGCTGCTGCAGCGGAGAACGCATGGGAGTGCCTAATGTGCATGACATTGATGGAATAACATAAGCATAACAGTGACACATGTCAAGTTCATCATGTGTCTACTTACTTGATAATGAACTCAAAATCTGTGCCCACCAACATCAAAATGCCCAAAAATGTAGAGACGGCACCATGTACCACTGGAGCAAATGTGTGTTCCAACGCCATGGACATTCTGCGACTTCTGCTTCCAATGGCCGTGATGAAACCCTGTCAACAAATGAAGAAAATCTAGATTTGGAAGTATGTTCTTACAGTCATAAGTCATAAAACAAAATTGCAATGATGGGTCTCCAATGATGCACAGGTTGTAGTTTACCATATTATATTACAATCAAACCTGGCTAGAGTGTTCTGATGACATATTTGTCTGAATATTTCTTCTTTTTTTGCGATCTCACTAGATTGGGATTTCAGATTCTCTAATAAAGGCAGCCGTCTGCCTCAGATTATCAGCCACGTCATACAGTTTGTCTTGGATGCTAGTGTAAGTGGTCCACCTCTTTTTTATCAAGTCTGCATACTGGAGGCAGTTCTGTAGGATATAATTCTAATGATTTCTGCTTCCCTGTTTGTGCCAACCTCTTCCCACAGTAAGTTTTGGCCACCCTTGTGATGGTAGGTCTGACATTCTTACTGCATAACTAAATCTCCGAGGCAGATTGGCGACCGTAGAATCCGTTATCCCATTCCTCATTGTGAGGGTCATTGCACCATGTTATGCACCTTACGGCCTGGTGCATCCGTTTTCTGCAAGCATTTGTTTCGGTTAGCATTCCCTAGCGGACACGTGCATCCGATTTCAGCCAAACCACCTTTGTCGCCTCTTACGACATGCGTGGCAGGTAACAGTGGTTCTATTCTTTACACCCCAAATTTGGGCCCGGTAACCACTTGGGCAGTCTGAATACAGCTTCAAAGAATCTGTTCTACAGTATATTTTTCCTACAAGAATCATCACATAGATATGTTTTTAATCAGAAACAATTTCATTGCACTCTGGGTGCTTCCTCTCAAAGCAGCAGTTTGTTCACCACGAGTGATGAGAACCACTATGTTCACCCAGTTATCAGTTTTATGAGAACTATCATTATATCAATGTAGCACCTAAAGCAGAGTGGGTAACACGCTTCGCTAGTAACTAACTGCTGTGGAGATTTCACAGTTCGCGGCCAACTTGTGCCAAAAAATGTATGTGTGCACATGATACGTCGTTGGATCACATGTTGTCTGATCCTTTACTTGTGGATCTAAATTACAAGTGCCTCTGTAGTCGGAGTAGGAGCAGGAAATGTTCACAATTGCTGGATGTTCTAATGTTTTTCTGGCTTGTCTCATCATTTCTGCAGCTCCACATGTCTCCCAAATGATTACAATGTGACACAGTAATGTATGTCAAGTTGTTTGGTCTTGTCCATCAGACTCCCATGTGTCAATGTTTAAATAACAAGTCTTGTCCATCAGACTCCCATGTGTCAATGTTTACATAACAAGTCTTGTCCATCAGACTCCTACGTGTCATTGTTTACATAACAAGTCTTAAGTTAAATCTTGAGCATAGTCTTATATACATAAATGAATGACATTGTGTCATATCCTTTAAAGGATGTTGCCATCAACCTCAGTAAATGAGTTGTTGATTTTCTAGGCACCACTTATAAGTTGAGTAGTTTGCCATTGCTTTCTGAATGGTGAGGTCTATTTTACCATTTGTAAAAATCCATGGGAACAAATTTTCTTGGTTCTGTCATAAGCAGTCACTGTCACAAGAACCACTCAGGGATAACTTGGAGGTTCTGTCATAAGCAGTCAACGTCACAAGAAACCACTCTGGGATAACTTGTAGGTTCTGTCATAAGCAGTCACTCTGGGATAACTTGGAGGTTCTGTCATAAGCAGTCACTCAGTGATCACTTACCACAGAGACATGCAGTGTAAACTCCACACCAATTCCTGCCGACATAATAAGAATGACCGCAGGAACTGCACTGAGCTTGATGCCAATCAGACCCATAAACCCAAACAGCTCCACCACTATCATACTCAACACAAACACCTGAGGAGAGAATAAAACATGAGTGGAAGAATACTGACAGAGAGAGAGAGAGAGCATGTAGTTGACACAATGAAGAACAAGATAAGAGAATGTAGCAGAAGTAACGATTCAGTTCTTCTTTTACTGTTCTCCTCCAGGGTCTTCAACGTTTTTGTTTACTCTATAGTGTTCATATCAGTGTAGTTTTTCTGACAGAGTTAGTCTCCATGCATACAACATGTCTGATCCAGCATCTCTTTTGTATCATTCAACAATAAATACACAGATTTACCTTTGTATTCAATAAAACAGAACTGATCCTCCCATTCGGAATTAAAAGTGTTGTTTCATTATTGTTTAATCATGTTTTCAAATTACAGTGGATATTAATTAATAATTTCAGTTGCAATTTTTTTTTTTTCCCTGGATCCAGAAGCACTTGAGCTTTTTCAGCTCTTCGGCTCGGTGCCATGGACATCGTAACCCTTCGGTTCGGTGCCACGAACACCGTAAATCTGGGAATCTGTGGTTTTTCTGCCACCCCGCGGAATTGAACCCGCACATACAGAGGATAGTCACCCGTAGTCCAACGCGCTATCAACACGCTGGGCAGATGGGCTCAGTTTCTATATGGAATATCTTCATTGCACTCTGGATGGAGATATCCATAGGTATTCCGATCTCTTTGCAATCTCCCCCACAGCGCCCCATGACTAACTGTACCAGTTCAATGTTGTTTGATGAGCCTACTCATTTAACTGTTGTGCTATTATTTTCTGTCCACTTCAATCTTCACAACTCCTGCTCTTGCAATCTAGTAGTTGACATTGGTACTAATTAATAATTGTTGCTAACTTTTCGTATTTAGTTAGTTAGTTAGTCTTTCCTCTTGGGCCTGTGGGCGCATAGGGCAGAGGTCATAGCTCTCCATGTCTCGCGGTTCGTTGCTATCTGTTTTAGGTCTTTAATGTTTGCTAGGCCCATCGTTGAGCCTTCTCTGATGATGGTTCTACGCAGTCTCTCTTGGTCTTCCTCATTTTTTTTTCCCTCTAGTGTCCATATGAGGGATTGGTAAGGAGTCTTCTCTCATCCATTCTAAGTGTGTGGCCGATGTAGTTCCAGCGACGCTTTCTTATAAAATTTGATACATTTTCTTGCTTGGTCTCTTGTCTTATTTGTGTATTAGGTCTGAAATCTGACCATTTGAGGTTCAGTATTCTTCTAAGACATTTATTCTCAAAGTTATCTAATTTTCTTTCTAGAGCTTTTGTTGCTTTCCAACTCTCGCATCCATAAGTTAATACTGGAATCACACAAGAGTTAAAGATCTTTAATTTTAAGTGCTTGCTGAGTGAATTGGACTTCCATATATTTGACAGTTTGTTAAAAGCACTTGATGCCAATGCGATTCTGTATGGAATTTCTGGCGCTGTATCCCCGTAGATGTCATCATACTCCCTAGGTATTTAGTACAAATAAAATTATAACATAAATTTAGAAGAATAAATAATATGGCTGAGAGATAACGAACATTACTACTACTGCTGGCCACCGTTCCACTACTACTACAAATGCTGCTGCTACTACTGTTGGCCACTGTTCCACTACTACAACAAATGCTGCTGCTACTACTGTTGGCCACTGTTCCACTACTACTTATATGGTCTTTGTCGATCTGACAAAGGCTTTCGACACGGTTAACAGGGAGGGTCTATGGAAGATCATGGAAAAATTTGGATGCCCAAGGAAATTCATCAAGATCGTCCAACAGTTTCACGAGGGCATGATGGCACGTGTACTTGACGAAGGGGAGCTGTCGGAAGCCTTCCATGTCACCAACGGCGTCAAACAGGGCTGTGTACTGGCCCCAACACTCTTCAGCATGATGTTTGCTGCCATGCTCACGGATGTCTTTTGGGAGGGCGACGAACATGGGGTAAAGATTAGATACAGGACAGACGGTAACCTATTCAATCTTCGGAGGTTAAAATCTTCCACCAAGGTAAAAGAATCAACTATCTCCAACCTGTTGTTTGCTGATGACTGTGCCCCGCTACCAACTCTGAGGAAGAAATGCAGACTTACATGGACAAGTTCTCAATGGCCTGTGATAGGTTTGGCCTCACCATTAACACCAAAAACAGAGGTCATGTTCCAGCCCCCCCTAGAGAACAGTATTACGATCCAGTCATCAACATTAAACACCAGCGTCTCCAGTCAACGGACAACTTTGCTTATCTTGGCAGCCTCCTATCCAGATCGGCAAACATAGATTCTGAGGTCCACAATAGGATATCCAAAGCCAGTGCTGCGTTCGGAAGGTTACGTGTCACTGTGTGGGAACGGAAGGGGATAAGCATAGTCACAAAGCTGAAAGTTTACCAGGCCATAGTGCTAACAACGCTGCTGTACGCAAGCGAGACATGGACAGTGTATAGCAGACACGCAAGAAAATTAAACCATTTCCACACAAGCTGTCTACGCAGAATACTAAAAATAAACTGGCAGGACAAAATTCCAGACAGCGAAGTCCTCACAAGAGCAAAGATCCCAGCGTCAACACCCTGTTGCAGAAGGCCCAACTGAGATGGGTCGGTCACGTTGCTCGAATGCCTGATAAACGCATCCCAAAACAGTTGATGTATGGCGAGCTTGAAGGGGGCAGACGTTTAGCAGGTGGACAGAAAAACGCTTTAAAGACACTCTTAAAGTGTCTCTGAAATGCTTCGATATAGACAATACGTGCTGGGAATCCCTTGGCAAGATTGCCAAATGTGGCGCTGTACCAACAAAGAGGAACCCGAATAGCTGAGAATCATCGTATTGTTGAGTCACAGAGAAAAGAGCAGCGCGAAAAGACAGAGCACACAACACGCACATGTCTAACCTTGATCATGTATGCCCCACCTGTGGTCGGGATTCTGTTCTAGGATTGGACTCTACAGTCACCTCCGCACACACCAGAGAGGTGCAACAGTACACGTCTGAGATTGTTGTCATCATCGCTTGCGATGGACGGCTATTATTACTACAACAAATGCTGCTGCTACTACTGCTGGCCACCGTTCCACTACTACTACAAATGCTGCTACTACTGCTGGTCACCGTTCCACTACCAACAAATGACATCTATACTGCTAGCCACTGTTCCACTACTACCACAAATGCTGCTTACTACCTGCTGCTTACACTGTTCCACTACTATACCAAATGCTCTCTACTGCTGGTCCTTCACTACCATCAAATGCTGCTGCTACTACCGCTAATATTACTATTATTATTACTACCAATGCCTCCACTCACTACCACAACTACTATCCTTAACTTACCATGACTACAATTACTACTTGTACTACCACTACTATTACCACTTTTTTTTCTTTTCTTTTTTTTTCTTCTTTTGTCCGCTTTCAACTCAGACGAAGTTTCATCTCTGAAACTGATTTTGCGTGAAAATCCGTTTTCCCAAATTTTTTACAATGGCAGCAGCGTGACATTGTAAATTACTTACACTGGCAGCCATGTGCTCAATGTACTCGTAATTAGTATTCCTCGCCATACAGGCAGATTTTCTCCGATTTCAGAGGTACTCACGTTATCGTCCTAAGTAAGACCAGGGTACTCGAACAAATGCCGGACAGTAGGTTCGAACCCAAGCTATGAGGCGTCTCACAGCTAGCAGGCCGAGCTACTATCAACTACTCTGGGCAGTCCCCCACTATTACCACTAATCCAACCACAACTGCGCTACAACCACTTCTATCAGTGCTACAATCTACATATATTAACTAAACTCTACAATATCTGAAAATCATGTTAACCTACATTTGTTACAAAATAACTCCACAAAGAAATCAAATGATTACCCACCACAATAAAAGCAATCCAAGGGTTCATAAGAACAACTGTTAGTACAATGAAGGTAACAGCCAACACACATAATATGGCAGCCATGAGGTAGAAACGCAAGTTGATGTACTGCTCATAAAATGTAAAAGGTACTCCGATAGGAAAGTTGGGAAGTCCTTTCTTTGAAAAATCATCACAGATTTCTCGGATTTCCTGGAAGAAGATATGATATATATGATAAAATGTGAGTGATATTTCTGATGTAATGTTGGTAAGATGATATCTTGCAGTTGTAAGGAGAAATACAAATGTTAGATCTTATAGGGTTGAAGATGATTGATGGGTGCCCTAACAAAGTACAGCACATCAACCAACAATACATCATCTCAAACTAATAATACATCTCAATCACCAATACAACACCTGAACTCAACAATACCACACCTGAATTCAACAATACCACACCTGAATTCAACAATACAACACCTGCACTCAACAATTGAACATCTCAAACCAAGAGTACAACATCTGAACCAATAATTTTTGTATTCCTCTTGTTCCACTGTACAATACACAAGGCCTGCAAGCAATTTCTCCATACCACTCTATTCTGGGCAGCTCGTTGAATCTCTTCTATGGAATCGAGTCACTCTATTTCTTGCCACTCTTGGAAAGTTCATTTCAGGGTTTCCCTAAGGCATTCTTTCTTTCTGAAAACCTTTACCTTCCACTTCAATGCCTGCTTTGTGAGTCTTTGATTATTTCTTCTCATGTTATGTCCGTCATCTCTTTTAAAAAAAAATAACAGTTGTTACTTGTGGTTGACCAAACATTTCTCTTATTTCATCACTTCTCCTGAATTCCCATTATTTTATATTTCATCAACAACACAACATCTCAACCAACAAAAACCTCGAACCAAATAAAACCTAAATTCAACCCAATAATACACTGCATTATGGGTCAGGCTTTTTCTTTTAACAAGTTATTTAAGCTATCATACACATTTATTTTAAATGTAGTTTATGCATTGTCATCTGGTCCTGCAGAAGATCACATCTGGTCCTCCAGCAGATCAAGCAAGGAAATATGCATATAGAATTAATAGAGGAGAGAAGTGGATGTCAAAGGCAGGCTGGACAGAGACGGTTTAGAAGGAAGACAGATTGACTATGAGTCTGCCCAGAGTACTGTGACGTCAGTTCAGTAACCAATAACTATCTTAAATCTATTTCATTATTAACTCTATTCCATTGATAAATCTATTTCATTATTTACTCTATTCCATTAATAAATCTATTTCATTATTAACTCTATTCCATTAACAAATCTATTTCATTACATATTGTATTAAGATTTATCTTCAGCTTCTGGGTGACCTTCACCTTCACTGAATACCTGCTCTTTCCCTTTGGAATTTGCCTGCTGGAACGAAGCACATAGATCTGCAAACACATTTGCTGATCAAGTGTAACTCTTGGTTCTAACCTTTGTGTGAGTAACTTGAGTTTCTTTGTGTGCTGGTGGAGGAACTTCCTTGTACAGTGTAAGCACCACACACTTAATTCAACAGGTGTGACCTTCAATACTGACTTACTCTTTTGCTATGAATGTCTGTAGGGCTCAAGGCACTAGCAAACGGACCCAATTTACATCTATCTTCTGTGTACTATCATTAAACCTTCTTGTTTCTAATGAAACTTAGGGCTGCAACATCACCCGTGTGGTGCCAGGGCCCGCAAGGGAAGCAAAAATAGTACCACTGCGACCTACACGATATTTTAGTGAGAGGCGACAGGTGTAGGTCCTAGAGAAGCTGCCCTAGTAAATAAAAAGCATTGCAGAAATCAGATGTGCTGGCCTACTTGTAGGCACATAACTGGCGCAACGTACAACCGCTCTTAGGCTCAGATCACATGCAAATCACACAGAATAGTTAACAAGTGGTTAACATGAAGCGTTCAAAGAAGAGGAAGAAGGACTGCTACTACCACCACCACTACTACTACCACCACCTACTGCCACTGCCTACTACCACCACCCCCACTACCACACCACCACACTACATCGCCACCACTACTACTGCCACTACCACCACCACTACTCACTACCACCACTACTCCCTACCCCCACTACTCCGCTACCACCACTACTACTGCCACTACCACCACCACTACTACTGCCACTACTACCACTTCCACCACCACTACCACTACTACCGCCACTACTACCACCACCACCACCACTACTAAACCTTCGGGTTCCCACTAAAATTTAGGGTTGCAACCATTGCTCTATAATTTCTACTACTACAACTTCTACTACCACCCTTACACTAATGTCATTTTAGTAACCAAAACTAACTAATGCCAGTTATTTCACAACACAGTTATCCCATGACAGTTATCTCATGACATACTTATTGCATGACCCAGTTATCTCATAACACAGTTATCTTAATACACCATTTACCAAATTTATTTGATGACTTACAGTTATCACACCTATGACTTCCTCTGTACTGGAAATATTTGTTAGGTAAAATGGCAGCTGGGCATACACAAGAAGTTGTGACTTGTGAACTGGGAAAATAAATATGGTAGCATAATTTTAGAAAATATCTGGCACACAGAATAGCTAATACAATGTCACAAGCTGTACAGATTTTTCTGACTATGTTGTGTGAGAATAATTAATCCTGAAATATTATATATATACATGATAAACAAATTGGTACTTCTCTGTGAATACTACAAGAAAATATATTATATAAATGATTAAAAATGGTGATTAGTTGCTGATATAAATTTTTCATGAATCAAAGTTTAATTAAGACTTTCAAGCACTTGTTCATATGAGATAGCAAAACAAGTACTACTGGTGGTCAAACATCCAGTACTCACTACAGAAAGAAAAATGATATTACCAAGTTCTTCAGCAACAGCACACATTCTATATAACAGTACTGAACATACTATATAACAGTATTGAACATACTATATAACAGTATTGAACATAATAAAATACAGTACTGACAGAATATGGGGCCCATATTATACATTCCTGGAGCCCTATTTTACTCGTTGACTTTAAAGTTCATTAGAATTTCAAGAAAAAAAAGATATTTTTAAATATATATATATTTTTCTAATGTTTTGTTAAATGTCCATGTTTCATACCTATATGCTGCTACTGGGAATATGCATTCTGTTAGTATTATGATCTTTGTTTTAAGAATCAGTTCCATTCTAAACAATAATAAAATATACTCACTTTCAAAATCATGATCTGTAGGATCGTGTAACCAGTACTTTGGTACTGGATGGAAGTTTGCCATTGATGCAGCACATGCCATGGCGTCGTTGGTAGTCCATGCTGTCAGGTAGTTGTAGAAGGCAGGGGGGTAAATGTTACCATTGCCATCCACAAGACGTATATGGGTTACCTTCAAATGAAAACATGAAAATATGATTGTCATTTACAAGACGTATATGGGTTACCTTTGAATGAAAACATATGAAAATATGAAGTCCACATAAAAGCCTTTATTTCCCTTTGTAAAACATATTGTTACAGTATTAATTTAATAGCCGTCAGAGTAAGCTGCCTTTTATTTTGAACCTAAATAACTCTGTATAGACACCTAAATATGAATATGTAAATTATTATATTGTTAATCAGTGTTGAGCAAAATCATACAAGGTTCATGTCTAATCCACCATTTTCATTTACCTGCTCTTTATTGATTGGATTATCCACATCTCCTGTCTGCACCAACAACTTGTATGCCAGGATGGTTTCTTCTGAAGCATTCTCTTTCCATCCTGCTGCTGATACTAAATTTTTATCAAAATCCTTGTCAAATGATCTCTGTAAATCTGGAAGATAATGGATATTGATATAAGGGAAGATTGTAACTATGTAAATAAAGCTATGTAGCAATATATGTAGCTATGTAGCAATATATGTAGCTATGTAGCAATATATGTAGCTATGTATGTAGCTATGTAGCAATATATGTAGCTATGTAGCAATATATGTAGCTATGTAGCAATATATGTAGCTATGTAGCAATATATGTAGCTATGTAGCAATATATGTAGCTATGTAGCAATATATGTAGCTATGTAGCAATATATGTAGCAATATATGTAGCTATGTAGCAATATATGTAGCAATATATGTAGCTATGTAGCAATATATGTAGCAATATATGTAGCTATGTAGCAATATATGTAGCAATATATGTAGCTATGTAGCAATATATGTAGCAATATATGTAGCTATGTAGCAATATATGTAGCAATATATGTAGCTATGTAGCAATATATGTAGCTATGTAGCAATATATGTAGCAATGTATCAATGGTGAAATACGTAAAAACAAAGTAATGTAGTTTTACAAAGCATTAAAAAATACACTACGACGTTACAACAAAAAGGTCTTTATCAAGCAATTTGAAGAAAATTGATATTCAAATAAAGTGATACAGATATAATTAGTGGTTATATCTTTCTTCTTTCTTCACTGGGGTTTACACCTCTCTGGGGTTTACACCTCTGTTTCAACATTTGTTCATTCTCAAAGAAACAACTGCATTAGGAAGCATTCCTTATCTTTCTGTCAATCATCTCTGTTTCAACCATCTACTTTCTAGATGAATTAGAGAAGAATGCTAATCCGATACTGTGGATACAAAGCAAAAGGTGGACCTCAGAAGTAACAGAGGCTGTGAAAACACTATTTATGAAGCGCACACAACAGCCTGTTCTAGAAGTCTCTTTTTCTTATCCTGACGCTGTTGGGTAAAGCAGGATTAGAGAAAAGAAAGACCTTGTAGATTCGACGTCAATTCCAATCAGACAGCACATTAGTATATAAGTCTGGGTAGGAATACTTTCAGTCTATCCTGCCAATAGGAATGTATCCAGTCTATTGTGCCAATAGGAATGTATCCAGTCTATCCTGCCAATAGGAATGTATCCAGTCTATTGTGCCAATCAGGCAGCACATTAGTATATAAGTCTGTAGGAATAGCTTTCAGTCTATCCTGCTAACTAGGAATGTATCCAGTCTATCCTGCCAATAGGAATGTATCCAGTCTATCCTGCCAATAGGAATGTATCCAGTCTATCCTGCCAATAGGAATGTATCCAGTCTCCCCATGAGGCCATTACCTTGTAGTGGTGGGGAGGCTTGCGTGCTCCAATGATACAGTGAGCTATGCGCGGGGAACTTATGTTCCGGAAGGGTTACCCAAGCCGGAAAGGTCACTGAAGAGGGGACAGACGAAACATGGTCTCCTGGTCCTCCAGGTTGGGGGATTGGGCTTGGGACTAACGATCCCATCCTTTAAAAAAATTAAAGTTACGGAAACAACAACAAACATACAACCTATCTACGGGCATGAAGGGCTACCAGAGTCATTGACTCACATGACTGGAAGTGGTGAAAGCCGAAAGGAAGCTACTTTCATGAGGACGGAAGTCCTGAATGCCAAAACCAAGACCAGAATTGGATGCTGGAATGTAAGAACAATGTACGAAACCGGAAAACTATCACAAATAACAGCAGAAATGAGAAGATATAATCTACATATCCTAGGGGTTAGCGAGAGCAGATGGACAGGAAATGGAAGAAGTACCACTGCAACAGGTGAAACAGTCCTTTTTCTGGACGAGACGATGACCTACACCATGAAGGAGTAGCAGTAATCCTAAGAAAGGGCGTGGAAAAGTGTCTGTTAGAATGGAAACCTATCAGCAGCCGCTGATTAAGATCAGACTAAAGGGAAGCATACAAACATCACAATCCTACAATGCTATGCGCCAACTAATGATAGCGAAGATACAAAGAAAGACTCGTATTACGAAAACCTACAAGCAGAATTAGACAAGTCACCATCCCATGATGTTATCATTGTTATGGGAGATCTAAATGCGAAGGTCGGACAAGACAACACGCATAGTTATAGAACTATGGGAAAATATGGATGTGGTATGATGAACGAAAATGGGAACGTTTAGTAAACTTCTGCAGCATGAACAATCTCGTTATAGGAGGAACCCTATTTCAACATTTAGATATCCACAAATTAACATGGTATTCCCTAATGGCAGAGATAAAAACCAAATAGACCATATAATGATCAATGGACCCTGGAGACGCTCGCTGCTAGATGTTGTAGTCAAGAGAGGTGCAGATGTTGGTAGTGACCAACACCTAGTCACAGCTTATGTCAAACTTAAACTAAGAAAAACAGGACAACAGAAAAACTTCCAAAGAGGTTCGATGTGGATAGACTAAAAGACACGGAAGTAAGGGATAAGTTTATAATGCAGATAAAGAACAGATTCCAAGCCCTAGAAAGTAATGAAACTACGGATGAAACTGACAACATAGATAAAACATGGGACAACATAGCATCTATATATAGCAAGAGCAGTGAAACATGTCTAGGGTACCGCACAAAGAAAAGAATGGATAACACCAACAACATGGAAAATAATAGACATCCGAAGAATATTAAAAAGAAATTGTTAGAAGCAAAGTCCGAAAGACTGAAAGCAAGATACCAAGAACAGTACAAAAGCGCAAGTAAAGAAATCAAACGGGCTGTGAGAGCCGACAAAAGAATGTATGTTGAAGACCTGGCAGTACAGGCAGAAGAAGCAGCAAAAAGTGTGATCAGGGAACAGTGTACAAAATTACAAAGCTAATAAGCGGAAAACATTACAGAAGATCAAATACTCTCATAAAGGATAAGAATGGAATACTATTGACAACGGAAAAGGAACAAGAAATACGATGGACAGAGCATTTTAAAGAATTGCTAAACAGACCACCTCCAATGGTAGTAGCAGACATACCAGAACCAACAGAGGAGTTAGAAATTGGCATTGAAACACCCAGCCAGGATGAGATCATTACAGCAATTAAATCTCTTAAGAATAACAAGGCACCAGGAATGATAACTTAAACGCAGAACTATTCAAAATAGACCCAGAACTTGCAGCTAATATATTGCAACCTTTGTTTACTACTATATGGAATGCCCAAATAATACCTGATGCATGGAACAGAGGAGTCATCATCAAGATACCCAAAAGGGCTCCCTTGCCGATTGTAATAATTGGCGTGGAATAACACTGCTTTCTGTCCCAAGTAAAATCTTAAGCAAAATCATCGTACAACATATTACTGACGCTGTGGATAAGAAACTGAGAAAGGAACAAGCAGGATTTCGCAGAGGACGGAGCTGTATAGGCCAAATATTTGCTCTTAGAAATATCATAGAACAATGCACAGAATGGCAAAGCAAACTCTATATCAACTTTGTAGATTTTGAAAAGGCTTTTGATAGCATACACCGCGAAAGTCTATGGCGTATCTTAAGATTGTATGGAATCCCACTGTGTTTTATAAATATTATAAAAGCTGCTACAGCAAGTTTGCATGCAGTGTTGAAACTTCAGAACTAAAGTTTGAAGTAAAAACAGGCGTGCGACAAGGATGTGTTATGTCAGCCCTATTATTCAACACTGTCATAGATTGGGTGATGCGTAAAACAACGGAAGATAAGGCAAGAGGTATTAGATGGACGCTCACATCCACTCTGGAAGACCTAGATTTTGCAGATGACATCGCACTCCTATCTCATACACATAGAGATATCCAGGAAAAGACCAGCCGCCTTAACCAATATAGTGAGATGGTTGGGCTGAAAATAAATCAGAAGAAAACTGAAGTAATGACTCTGAACATAGCAACCCCAGCACCAGTCAAACTAGAAGGTAAAACCCTCCGAGATACAACCGCTTTCACATACCTTGGAAGTGTTATTAGCAATGAAGGAGGCGCTGGATCTGACATTAAAAACAGACTGAGTAAAGCACGCAGTGCATTCATGACCCTTCAGACCGCCTGAAAATCTGCCCAATACAGCATCAGAACCAAGACTAGTATCTATAACAGCTGTGTGCTGTCAACTTTGCTGTACGGATCGGAATGCTGGAGAATGACAGAACAGGATATGTCCAGACTCTCCGCCTTTCATACAACTTGTCTGCGAAAAATCTTACGCGTGTACTGGCCGACTACTATCTCGAATCAAGAATTGCTTGCACGATGCCAACAAGAGAATATGGGCACTATCATCCGAAGACGACGCTGGAGATGGATTGGACATGTGATGCGCATGGAGACTGGCTCCGACACGAAAACTGCACTGAGATGGACTCCAGAGGGTATGCGAAAGCGTGGAAGACCCAAGACGACCTGGAGGAGAACGATAGAACAAGAGCTGAAGGAAATGAATCATAGCTGGAACACAATACAGAGGAAGGCCATGAACAGGGAAGAATGGTGTACGTTTGTTGCTGCCCTAAACGCCAGGGGCGTAACAGGCTAAAGAGATCCTGCCAATAGGAATGTATCCAGTCTATCCTGCCAATAGAATGTATCAGTCTATTGCCAATAGAATGATCCAGTCTATTGTGCCAATAGGAGTACTGATACTCAGTCTATCCTGCCAATAGGAATATAGTCTATTCAATAGAATGTTCCCGTCTATGCAATAGATTTCAGTCTATTCCAATCAGGCAGCACATTAGTTATAATCGGTAGGAATCTTCAGTCTATCCTGCCAATAGGAATGTATCCATCTATCCTGCCAATAGAATGTACCAGTCTCTGATGGAATGTATCAGTCTATTGTGCCAATCAGGCAGCACCAAAATGTTTTAAATAGGAATGTCTCCAGTCTGCATTGATTGATTTTCTTCTTCTTCGAACTCTCCATTTTGACCCCATGTTAAACCACTCTGTGTGATATGTATGTGATCTGAAGCCTAAGAGCGATTGTACATTGTGCCAGTTATGTGCCTACTAGTATGCCATCCCATTCGATTTTTGCAACACTTTTTATTTACTATGGTAGCTTTCCTAGGCCCCTACCTCAGTCGCCTGTTACGACAAGCCTTGTAGGTAGCAGTATTACTATTCTTTGCTCCCCTTGTGAGCCTCGGTAACACACCGGCGTATGCATTGATTGATAATATTGTTTGATTACTTTAATCTTGTTCATTGTTCAAACAAATGTTCATTTCTCTGAAACAATCCAATGTTAGTGAAGTATTCTTCTGTGAGATGTCAATTTGAACATATTTAAAGAAAACTGAGGTCAAACATGAAGATATTCTCTCTATGAGATGTCAATTTGAACATACTTAAAGAAAACTGAGGTCAAACATGAAGATATTCAGAGCCCTTATCCTGTAATGGTAACAGTGATTGAAGCATAAGTTCCCTCTGTTTCTCATATCTTGACCCACTTTTGATACGTATCTTCTGATGTTATTTTGTCTGTGTGCTAGTCTTTGTTTTCTCCTATTTTCCTCGCCATCTTTCTTCTTTTTCTCCAACATATCAAACATGAGATATATCATCCTTCTTCTTCTTCAGCGATCTCTGGTCATGCGTTTAATTTACTGTAGACCACAAATTAGGCGGTCAGCTTCAGCTCCGTCAGTCTTCCCCAAAGCTTAGTCCTCAAGTCGACTGGGTCCACGTGTTGCCTCTCAGCTCACCCAGGAGAGGACAGTCTTGCAGGATATGCTCTGATGTCTGTTCTGTCTGCTGACACTGGCAGAAAGCTGTTTGACTTATTCCTAGTCTATATAAGTGTTTGTTGAGTCTGCAGCGTCCGGTGCGTAGTCGAAATATAATGACCTGGTCTGTTCTGCTTAGATATATCGTCCAAGTATAAGACATCAATATCAATACAATAACAAAGAGAATTTATGATGATGATCTGAAAGAAGAACTAACCTTGTAACCACTGTCTGAACAGATCTAGCCAGAAGGAGGGCAGAGAACCATCCTCACGTTTGATTATTTTATGAACTTTCCCAAAGGCATTGTGGTACTGGTACAATAATTGTTGATTGTTAGGATAATCAAAATTACCCTGTGGAAGTTAATATGACAATATAGACAACTGGTAACTTGTTCTTTATCTCAATATGACAATATCTTCTTCTTCTTTGTGTTCGTTCTTTACGAACAATTTTAATCACTCTTTGTGATATGTTTGATCTTTGCCAAAGAACGTGTATACATTGCACATTGGTTTGGTAGGCCCCTAAACGCATAGACTTCTACACGTTTAGGACACATGCATCCGATTTCAGCCAAACCTCCTTAGTCGCCTCTTACGACATGCGTGGCAGGTAACAGTGGTTCTATTCTTTACACCCCAAATTTGGGCCCCGGTAACCACTCGGGCGATATGACAATATAAGTTCAATATCGACCATGTTTCTCATAACTTCTTCCAACATTTACAACAGTGGTAAAGAGAACACAGAGAGCAGAGAGAACATCCCATGCATCGGCTCTAGTCTCCAGTTTTACCTGCAGCAACTGTGGCAAGGATTGCCACTCCAGAATAGGCCATTACAGCCACAAGAAACGTGATTCAGCACAGAACATACTATGTCACGCAACACCTATTGTCTCCTGAGACAAAGAGGCCAATGATGAGATAGCAATATGATGTAACAGTCAATATAATCTATATATTTTTTACTACTCTAATTATTAAATGCAAATCTGCCTTCCATCATGGGCATGCTCAGCAGTAGACGACTAAGATGGTTGGGACATGTGAGAAGAATGGAAACTTATCGCATACCAAAACAAATGTTGTTCTGTGAACTTTCGGAGGAAGAGGCACCAGGGCAGACCACTGCTCAGATATAAAGATGTCTGCAAAACCTCAATGAAAAACTTTTCTATAGATCCCAGCACATGGGAGGGATTAGCTGATGACAGAGTTGTGTGGAAAGCCAAATTACGGAAGGGCGCAGAGTCTTTTGAGAAGAGACTTATGTACGAGCTGAACAACAAGAGAGAAAAGCGAAAACTCAGAAGTTGTCACAGTAAAACACTTGCCTATTGACCGTCTGTAAAGATGAAAAGGGCCATATATATATAATTATTAAATAACAACGTTAACTAAACAACAGCAGTAGACAACATTACAAAACAGCATCAACACTAAACAATATAAATTATACAACAACGATACTGAACAACACCATCACTAAACAACAGCAAAACTTTCACTTAAAACAGTATCACCAAGAAATAACAGCACCTTCCTTCACTCTTCCAATTTCTTCCACAACTCATTTCTTCTCTTCTGCTTTTTATCACCCTTTCCACTCTTCTCTTCCAACAGTGTTCCCTTCTTTTCCAATTATTCTTATGTTGCACTTTTCTTCTCTTTCATTTTCTCCCTCCAGTTCAGGTCCACCCCCTACACTATTATTTCCTTAAACTACACTTGTATTTTTTTCCACCACTCTTCTTTCCCCTTCCACCACTCTTCCTGCCCTTCCACCATTCTTACTACCCCTTCCATCACTCTTCCTACCCCTTCCATCGCTCTTCCTACCCCTTCCATCATTCTTACTACCCCTTCCTCCACTCTTTCATCCCCTCCTCTCATGATTCTCTACATTTCCATCCATGACTCTGTATCCATACACACAAACAGGCAAGTCTGTACCTGAGTAACTGCATTAATACTGTAGCCAGTGGCGGCTCATGCTAATTTTTGTTGGTGGGGTCAGACACAAATTTTAGGACAAATCATGGTTTTGGGTTAGGTTATATTTGAATTTATAAAATAATAAATACAAGTTACACATATTTTTGGAGGGGCCCGGCCTCACTGGCCCTTAATGACGAGCCGCCACTGACTGTAGCTATACACACAAACAGGTAAGTCTATACCTGAGTAACTGCATTAATACTGTAGCTATACACACAAACAGGTAAGTCTATACCTGAGTAACTGCATTAATACTGTAGCCATACACACAAACAGATAAGTCTATACCTGAGTAACTGCATTAATACTGTAGCTATACACACAAACAGGTAAGTCTATACCTGAGTAACTGCATTAATACTGTAGCCATACACACAAACAGATAAGTCTATACCTGAGTAACTGCATTAATACTGTAGCTATACACACAGACAGGTCCGTACCTGAGTAACTGCATTAATACTGTAGCCATACACACAAACAGGTAAGTCTATACCTGAGTAACTGCATTAATACTGTAGCCATACACACAGACAGGTCCGTACCTGAGTGACTGCGTTAATACTGTAGAATCCAAAATATTTGGACTGAGCCTGAAGGAACTGAAACTCTGGTGTTTCCCGTGGCACCACGTCAGTGAGGTCAAGGCCATCCTTCACCTGTGCCGTACCCCAGGCACCAATGATTAGAAACACTAGGAATGAAGCTATCACTGTCACCTGTAAGATTGTCAATACATAATGTCAATACGGAAAATAGAATGACACTCCAAGAATACTCTGCACATAGAACACTATAACATTCGACACTGAAGAACTCTCGCCTGCCCCAGCATGTTTGTAGCGCGTTGGACGACGGATGATAAGCCCTCTGTGAGTGTGGGTTCAATTCCGCGGGCTTGCAGAAAAGCCACAGGTTCTCCAGATTTACGGTGTTCGTGGCACCGAACCGAAGGGTTACGATGTCCATGGCACCGAGTCGAAGAGCTGAAAGCTCAAGTGCTTCTGGATCGGGAAAAAGGACACTGAAGAATCAACGACTCAAACAAGATATACGGTGGTTTTACCAAATACAACAGACTAAATCTGCGTTTTGTCCAAACGATCTTTATCAAGCAAAAAATTTGAGTTGGGAAAGGTGGGGAGGAAGGAGAGAATGAAAATCGTGGCATATCCTTTACAGAACTTTACCAACAACCACAGTAAACGAGTGGTCTATTTTCTAGACACCATTTATACGTTCAATAGTTTGCCATTGCTTCATGAACGATGGGGTCTACTTTTACGTTTCGTAAAAATCAACGGACGCGAATTTGTGTCCAAACTGCATGCCGCGGAGCTTGAACCAGGTACATTTGGGTTATGATCGAGCTTACTACCGCTTCAGCTACAGACGCCCACAAGCAATATATACAATATACTTCTTCTTTTGTCGTCACACTGCTACCGGGTTGTTGCCAGTGTCGTCACACTGCTACCGGGTTGTTGTCCAGTGTCGTCACACTGCTACCGGGTTGTTGTCCAGTGTCGTCACACTGCTACCGGGTGTTGTCAGTGTCGTCACACTGCTACCGGGTTGTTGCCCAGTGTCGTGGTTTTATGTTTTTGTCTTGCGCTGTTCTGGTGGCTTGTGTGATTATTATTTTTGCTCTTTCACAGGATTCTGCTACACCATCTAACCATCTTTTCGTGGTCTTTCTCTTGCCTTCTTTCCCGATGTTCTGTTGTAGAAGACTGTATACTGTGGAGTTTGGATGCATTCTTATTAAGTGGCCGGGGGACTGCCTAGAGTAGTTGATAGTAGCTCGGCCTGCTAGCTGTGAGACGCCTCATAGCTCGGGTTCGAACCTACTGTCCGGCATTTGTTCGAGTCCCTGGTCTTACTCAGGACGATAACGTGAGTACCTCTGAAGTCGGAGAAAATCTGCCTGTATGGCGAGGAATACTAATTACGAGTACATTGAGCACACGGCTGCCAGTGTAAAGTAATTTACAATGTGCACGCTGCTGCCATTGTAAGAAATTGGAAAAAAAGATTTTCACGCAAAAATCAGTTTCAGAGATGAAACTTCGTCTGAGTTGAAAGCGGACGAAAGAAAAAAAAAAAAAATTAAGTGGCCAAACCACTTCATTCTTTGTTTCTCAATGTAATTCAAGCAAGGTTTTGTGCCAACTTTCTTTCTTATGCTGATGTTGGTGATTCTGTCTTTTCTTGTGTTGGTAACTTTTCGCAGGCAACACATTTCACACGTAGTTATGTTTTGTGACTGCGCTTTGCTCATTGTCCATGTTTGGCTCTGGTAACACAAAGTAGGTATAAAAATGCTGTTGATCATCTGTTGTTTAGTTGCCTGTGAAATCTGTGGGTGCCTTAACAATGGGGCTAGCTGGTAGGTTACAGCATTTGCTTTTTGCACTCTAGCCTCTATCTAGTCTTCCGTGAATATGTTTCCTAAGTATTTGAATTTTTTCACTTGGTTTTTATTAGTGCCATACAATATACAAATAGGGCAAAACATGATGAGATAGTTTCTTCTTCTTTTGTTGTAATCAATTTCTCGTGCTCAGATATCCAACCAGAGATATACGAGATGGTTTCATTCATACAGTCGAATTCCATTATTTTCAGTTCACACAATCTTCTTCGAATGCTCAATAACGACCACTTGTTAAGCCTCTCTTTGTGATTTGTATGTGACCTGAGCCTAAGGGCGATTATACATTGTGCCAGTTATGCGCATACAAGCACATCCGATTTTTGCGACGCTATTTATTTACTAGGGTAACTTCCCTAGGCCCCTACCTCAGTCTTCTCTTACGACATACCTTGTAGGTCACAGTGTTAATTTTCTTTGCTCCCCATGAGATCCCCGGCTACCATACAGACGGCTACCATGAAAAATCGTGGCATATCCCAAAGGACGTAGCCATCAACCACAGTAAACAAGTCGTTGATTTTCTAGGCACCACTTATACGTTCAGTAGTTTACCATTGCTTTCTGAACGGGTGGCGCCATCGTCCTTTGTTAAAATCAACGGAAACAATTTGCAAGCAAACTGTTGTCCGCAGCGTGATTCGAACTCAGAACGTCGGGGTTAATAGACAGAGTCACTCTGATTTTTGTCATCAATTTTCTTACAGCATCTCATCATGCGCTAACAATTTGACTGTAGTATCATCACTGTAGTATCATCACTGTAGTATCATCACTGTAGTATCATCACGTAGTATCATACGTAGTATCATCACGTAGTATCATCACTGTAGTATCATCACTGTAGTATCATCACTGTAGTATCATCACTGTAGTATCATCACTGTAGTATCATCACTGTAGTATCATCACTGTAGTATCATCACTGTAGTATCATCACTGTATTCATCACTGTAGTATCATCACTGTAGTATCATCACTGTAGTATCATCACTGTAGTATCATCACTGTAGTATCATCACTGTAGTATCATCACTGTAGTATCATCACTGTAGTATCATCTTGTGTCAGAATTTCAGAAAAAGGATACAAATTTCTATGGTTTTCAAGACACAAACGAAAACAATCTCCCACCCCCTTCAACCACAATGCACCCACCCACCACTTGACGACAACTGAGGTCATCTGTCTACTTACTAACTAATTTTGGAACGATGAGGAACAAACTTCAAATTTTGGTTCTGAATTTAACAATTATAAAAAAAAAACCACAACGAAACTGTATCTTCCCCGACCCCTAAATAATACCCTCAACTCATTCTCGGCCTCTGACAGGATCACTTGTGATAGTTATATGACATATAGAGCTTCCTATGATTACTCCAGATGTAAATACATCATTCATGTTGTCATTATAATTAGAAAACTACCGCGACTGTGAAACAGTCGACATTAACACGAAAACGTATGAATAGCCGTTGTTCCGTCTACCTACCGCGAGCAGGGATCACTGTCCTATTCATACTTTCCAACAACCGTTTCTCAAAATCGTCTCGCAAGAACGAAAAAGTCACCTCTCATTTATACCATCTTTGTTATGACATTTCCGTGCCGCCTTTAGAGACACATTTTCAGATTTCTTTAGACATACCCGACAAGTACGGGTCCACCCCTTCACCATGAACCTGTGAACGCACCGACTGATAAACGTGTCCCGTTTCTCTCGTCTGAATACCGACAAGCAAAATACCCAGCTCTGTAAACCTGTGCAATCTAAGTTTTATAGTTACAGCTTCAACTTTTACACCCGTTTTATTTACAGTCTTGGTTTCAAGCAGTTCTTTGAGTCCCTACCACCCAATAGCTTTTCATCTTCCCATATTTGGGCAGAACGGCTTCATTTACAACTGTTATTTGATAATATTGAAGGTTTGAATGTTGTATCGTTATCCAAATCTAGGCTTCATGTTTCTCAGGGTGAATGTAGTGTGAAGGTAGTGAATAACGGCTTTCAAAGAAAATCTGGAATAATTATTCCCAATAAGATCAAGTACCGTTTTCTCATTAACGGCTAGAGGTAATGGATCTTGAATATTATCTCTGTTTTTGTTACACAGGTGTACGACGACAGATTTTATATTTTTCACATTTTTGAAAGTTGTATTTCCTTTGATATCGTGATCTTCCTCTTGTTTGTGTGTTCCGTTATCTCTAAGGTGGCTGTGTTCCATTCTTTCCAACATAGTTGTGTGTTCCTTAATTTCTGCGGTTATTGCAACGACATTACATCATTCCGACCAGACCATTATGGGTTCAATTCCCATATATCCAATCTTCAGATTTCCCAGACTTCAGATATCCAATGGTGTTCCGGTTGCTTACTAGTTAAACACACTCATTATACCCTAAATGTGACTAATACTGAGTACAGCGCGAATACGTCATCGTTTTTTGTGTACTCGTCCAACAGGCGATTACTAAATAGTTGCAGAATGCCTACTACTCACTCCATGTTAAAATGTAAGAAAAAGAAGAAGAAAAAAAACCAGCAGACGTATAAGACACAAGCTACCAAGCATTGATACAATTATGTTCAACAAGAGTTTTCTTTTTCGATCCGGAAGCACTTGAGTTCTTCGGCTCGGTGCCATAGACATCGTAACCCTTCAGTTCAGTGCCATAGACATCGTAACCCTTCAGTTCGGTGCCATAGACATCGTAACCCTTCAGTTCGGTGCCATGGACATCGTAACCCTTCAGTTCGGTGCCATGGACATCGTAACTCTTCAGTTCGGTGCCACGAACGCCATGAATCTGGAGAACCTGTAGCTTTTTCTCAGCCCGCGAATGAACCGCACTCATAGAGAGCTTGTCACCTGTCGTCCAACGCGCTACGAGCACGCTGGGCAGTTCAACAAGATTAAGGACTTGTTATTGGTCAACCAAAACTCCAATGACAACATTAACTACCTTGCAAGGAGAGATCAGAGCACCATTTTCCCACTCCGAACCTAACAAATACCTCTTAATAATGAAAAGAACATAATTCATTCACAATACACTCCAGATAACTGATAAACTGCATATTTATTCCAACTCTCTGCTATCAGTGCCAAACATGGCCCCTGACTAAGACACAAGGAAGAAAGATTACAACATGTGAAATGAGATGTCTACAAAAGCTGTCAACGTTACAAGGAGAGATAGAGTCAGAAACAAGAATGTCAGGAGCATCGTTGGTACAATATCATGCATACAGTACATCGAGAAGCAAAGAATCAAGTGGTTCTGCCATCTAATGAGAATGGAACCAAATTTACTACCATCACGTGCCATCAATAATCGACACTCAGGGCGCAGAGCACGAGGCAGGCCAAGAACACGATGGATAGATAACATCTCATCCCTGCGAAAGCATGGACTGACAACGTCAAGCGCAACACGCCTGACACAAGATAGAAAACTAACTCTCCCCATGACGCTTCACGGCAAATGTGGTTAAGATAAGATAAGATACACTCCAGAGTGCTAGTTGTGTGCATATCATCATAAAACCGTTCACCACCACCTATTCAGGTGCCAATCGTTGGATGACGTTAGGAAACACATCTTTCTCCAATGCCACATAAATAGAACAAGTTATACGGAAGAACAAAAGAACAATTTACAAACACGGAAATGCCACTACATAATATTGCGCAGAAGAGTAAGATCTCTAGCGCCGATAGGCAGATGAGCAAGATCTCTAGCGCCGGTGGGCAGAAGTGTAAGATCTCTAGCGCCGGTGGGCAGATGAGCAAGATCTCTAGCGCCGGTGGGCAGAAGTGCAAGATCTCTAGCGCCGGTGGGCAGATGAGCAAGATTCTCCTGAGCGCCGGTGGGAAGGAAGATCAGGCAAGATCTCTAGCGCCGGTGGGAAGAAGTGCAAGATCTCTAGCGCCGATGGTTCAGTGAAGAAGAATGACGTATTATTATTTTAGACTTTCATTTCAAGCTAGGGGAACATCTATGGAGAAGTGGTTAAGAAATGTTGGCAGATATTTCATGAGGCGATGTGCCATTTCTGCAGACAGGGGCGGGACCATATGGGGGACCTGTTGCAATGAAGCCGATTATTCCCATTTTGAGTGGAACCCACAAAGAAAAACGAAAAATAGGACACACGATAAAAACAGACATGGAGGCGTAGTCTTCTGGAGGAACTAAAGATTGCTCGACTATCCTGGGAGACCATAAAGGAAACAGCCAGAGACTGAGAAGAGTGCTCGACTGTCCTGGGAGACCATAAAGGAAACAGCCAGAGACTGAGAAGAGTGCTCGACTGTCCTGGGAGGCCATAAAGGAAACAGCCAGAGACTGAGAAGAGTGGCGAACAACTGTTGACGCCCTATACTCCGCGAGGAGCAAAGAGCAATAAGTAAGTCATACCTTTTTTTTCATTTAAATAAACATAAAAAAACACAAATTGAGTCCTACCCGGCATTGCTGCAGCGGGTCGACCCGGTTACGGTTGAAAAGTGGAAAAACTCGGAGCGTCGTCATTTCTACATATTCAGTATATATATATGGAACTGCAGTAAAACTATTTGATTGGCAAAACACGTAATTACAAAGTACTGTAGTTTTATAAATTACAAAAACAATGACAAAATACAGCAACGTTTCGACCAAGGCTTATATCGGCGAGACAGGCAAGAGACTCAGTGACCGATTCGCCCAACACTTGCGCGACATACGCTAATGCTCTGTGACCCATGTAGCCACCCATTTCAATGATACTGGCCATTTAGGAGCTCACGATGTCCAGGTCACAGCCATCCGATCATGTTCCTCGGATGATCGCAGTCGATTTGCTCTGGAGAATCGGTTGATTTCTTTGTATGGTACCTTACGACCACGCGGGCTCAACGTATTATATTCTTATGCATCTTAGTACTTTCTCTTCCCATGCTTTGTAATCTATATAGGTATATGTTGCATGTATTCAAGTTATATATTTACTAGATGTTTCATTGTTTCTTTTCTATTTCTAGTTTTTATGTGTGTTTTTGTGTTACATTTATTTAGTTATTCGTTTTTATTCCAGATTTTCCTTAGATACGTTTGTATTTGGTCGTCCATTTGTGTTTCATTTTAATTTGTCACTCCTGTTTGTTCGTTTGCTTGATAAAGGCCTTGTTGGTCGAAATATTGCTGTATTTTGTCATTGTTTTTGTAATTTGTAAAACTACAGTACTTTGTAATTACGTGTTTTGCCATTTCTACATATGAGAGCTGCTTGGGATTTGCTTAAATGTACTTAGCTGTCTATTGGCTCAATGAAGGCTTCCACACTTTGGCCGCAATCAAGTGGTACTACACTTTGAACTTGGCCAAAATGAACGCACCAAATAACGGCGAAATGAAAGACAATGGTAGATTGGAAAACATGGTGGAATGAATGAGGATGACATATGAGTAAAAATATTGTGGAATGGGTAGAACAGATTTGTGTCTCGGTGGGTGGTTAGCGATGGAGCTACCATTAAATACATCCCTTTGTGTGGGTGTATAGATCAGATAGACAGTATATGACTCATCTTAAAACCCTAGCATAGATCAGATAGACAGTATATGACTCATCTTAAAACCCTAGCATAGATCAGATAGACAGTATATGACTCATCTTAAAACCCTAGCATAGATCAGCATAATTCCGTTTCCTACATTCATGCATAGTCCAGATACCAATGTTTGAGTTTAAAACGAAAAAATAAGTTGCCTATTTCAAGAAGCAATTTAAAAAAAATAATAGAGAAATGTCAAAAAAAAAAACCTACCGGTTTCTCATCGCAACGTTTCATTAAGCACCTAACCATCAAACTACGGATATCATAGTGTATCACAAACTATGGATATCATAGTGTATCACCTTTAGTGTGCAGCTTGATAAGTGACTAGTGTTACTATTCTACCGCCAGTTAGCGCTTCGTGTATTTAACACAATTCTTTCTTTGTACGTAACACCAGTGGTGTCTCCGGTAACACCACGACCACAATGAAAATAAGAACAGTACGTCTACACATGCTTTCTACTTTTGAAGATATTTACGACCGCGTAGGAATAGACACAATAAGTATCTTTTATTTTTATTATAACTGTTGCTGGAAATAAATGGCTTCTCTGCTTGAAGTGTACACCTTTACATTGGAAGATGTTCATTTAGTGATTCATCGTCTAATAATCTCTCACTACCAGACTACAAGTGGTAATCATTGGGAGATGTTCACTGGTGATTCATCGTTAATCTCTCACTACAAACAACAAGTGGTAAACATTGGGAGATGTTCATTTAGTGATTCATCGTCTAATAATCTCTCACTACCAGACTACAAGTGGTAAACATTGGGAGATGTTCACTGGTGATTCATCGTTAATCTCTCACTGCAAACAACAAGTGGTAAACATTGAGAGATGTTCAATGGTGATCCATCGTCTAATAATCTCTCACTACTAGACTACAAGTGGTAAACATTGGGAGATGTTCAATGGTAAACGTTCATTTTGTGGCAACCAATAATGGACATTGGCTAATGGGGACATACTAAAGTCTGAGAGTGATTGACATTGAATATCAATCAATCGATGAAGTGTCATGCTTGTCAATGTAGACGATTAATGTTTCCCCACAACTTGCTTTCCTTGGTGTAGTTTATCAGTTCTGAAGCCGATCTCTTGCCCCTCTGCCTTTCACGATTTCTCATTTTCTTTACTTTACCCGTTGTCACTAAATGTTCCAAATCTTAAAGAAGAATTCTGCAAATTAATTTTCTGGCATAATACCGCAACAAATGAGCTTTTGAAACGAACAGACTGTACATATTTGGAGACCACCAATAAAAGACGAAGATGGAGGTGGATTGGACATGTATGTTGTATGCCACTAGGGGGATTGTCTAGGACAGCTCTCAGATGGACATCTGATGGGAAGAGAAGGCGTGGACGTCCAAAGGAAACATGGAGAAGAACTGTGGAGAGTTGAAAGAGTGTGGCCTGACGTGGAAGACGATTGGTAGAAAGGCTGCAGAACGGCAACAGTGGAAATCTCTTGTGGAAGCCTTATGTGTCAATCAGGACATGAAGAGGATATATAATAGATAGTTCCAAATCTCCTTAGATTGTATATAGAGATATACTAAAACTGGACAGTGGTAACATTGTATATAGAGATATACTAAAACTGGACAGTGATAACATTAATATATAGAGATATACTAAAACTGGACAGTGATAACATTGGATATAGAGATATACTAAAACTGGACAGTGATAACATTGTATATAGAGATATCTAAACTGACAGTGATAACATTGTATATAGAGATATACTAAAACTGGACAGTGATAACATTAATATATAGAGATATACTAAAACTGGACAGTGATAACATTGGATATAGGTAAAGATGACATATTGAATTCACTAAACGATCACTCTTTGGATGATGTCATGGCTGTATCAATGGGGCTGCGATCATGAGATTGTGGAAATTTTGGAACCTAACGTGGTGGGAGTGGGTAGGAGAATCTCGGCGGATAAAACATGTTTAGCGGGTGAGTTATATTTATCTCTATCTCTCTTGCGATCGTTCTTTTTTTGGGCCATTTTGATCATTCTCATTGTAATATATAAACAGCCTTTGCCAAGAACGTTTGTTTTACGTCACAATCTTCAGTAACATTTGGAGCTCTGGTGCTTGTCCTTCGGCGATGTGTCCGATTTCAACCAGCGTTTACTGGGTTCGCTCTCCGTCAACGTTTGGCTGTCCACAGCCGACATGCAAGGCAGCAGGCTGCTATTTTCTTTTAGGGTAGCGACCCTTAGACGATCTACCCTCCCGGGTTGTTGAGCGTCTCTGCCCAGGTTACCTGTCTTTTTTTGGACACCTTGGTTTGCCTACCGTCCAGTTTTGTGGTACGGTTTGCTCCGCTAGGCTTTGATTGTCCCCAATCTAACTACAAGGCAGTAGTAGTGAGTTATATAAACTACCGACATGCATAATTGTTACCATCTGTTGAAAGCGCATGTGTCAACTTTGATTGACTGACTGGACTATCATCATAGCAGTTAAGTGAATAATCAACCAGTCTTTCTTACATAGGAAGATCTCAGCGGCAGAGCACGAACTTTGCAGCATAGACAAACAAAGATCCTGGATGTAGTGTAGAGGAAAGTGAAAATGTGCAGGAATTTTACACTTATATTTATAAATTTTTATCAGGCAGAGGCTTTCCAGCCTACTCGTATTTATTTTCACTTGAACAGGGCTCTTTCACGTTCTCATCTTGAACACAGAACCTATCTTTTATCGTCGATCTCCGACATATTGGACTTGGTACCTCACATACCATGAAGGGAACGCTCTACCTTCGTGTGTTCTTCTGCTATAAATTCAGACGTAGTCAGGGCGCCTGGTATGGCGCTTTTGACTGAATTTTGCGTGAAGATCTGCTATCATTTTTTATCGGTGTCTCCTACCACACAGGCGCGCCTTCTGCGACTTCAGAGGCGAATGCCGTACCTCAACGATATGGGGGTGACATCTTAAGGGTTAAATTAGGTCACACCCGACACTTGTCTTGACATTACTAAGTCTTGATCAAATATTTGGTATATTTCTGAATATTTTTTCTGACTGGATTTCCACAATTTCTTGTTTTCTTATCAAACAAAAAAACCAAAAAAACCCCCACACACACACACGTATACATACACAAACGTATAAACACTCAGGGCACGTACCTTGACAAAGGTGCGCTGTAAAAAAGGTGCATAGAGGCGGGCCGCAAGGCAAGTAAGTGTCCAGGTAAAACACTCACGCTGGGTTTGAATACACCTGTCTTGACACGAAGGTGAGTTGTCAGGTGTTAAACATTGACGAGAGGACGTTGTAGAAGGACATGCTGAAATCATACAATAAAACAAAGGTCATAGTTTATGGAATGAAGGTAATCAAGGATAATACAAACAACAAATGAGATCGGAGATAGTATAGTTGTTAGTGCACTCACTTCTTAAGCGTGTGGTCGGACCGTCTGCCCAGCGTGTTCGTAGCGCGTTGGACTACTGGTGACTATCCCTCTGTGTGTGCGGGTTCAATTCCGCGGATGGCAGAAAAAGCCACAGAGTCCCCAGATTTACGGTGTTCGTGGCACCGAACCGAAGGGTTACGATGTCCATGGCATCGAGCCGAAGAGCTGAAAAGCTCAAGTGCTTCTGGATCGAAAAAGCGTGTGGTCTGGGTTCAATGTTGCAGTGCGAATTTAAAACAAAAACTGTCGTTACTGTCTGTAGTACCACTTGTTAGGGCGGTGTAGGACAAGCGGGACGTGGGCCTGATGAATTTACTGACCACATGGTTAGTGCAGTCGTCGCGAAGCTGTTCAAGTTAGGATTTTTCATTGATGCCCACAACAGAAAGAAATCCTTGGTCTTACCGTGAATTGAATGAACACAGTTCTCTCCCGCATGGGAGCCACGCTCTAATCTATTCGATCAGACGTTCCTCATGGCAGCAGCGCTCTAATCTATTCGACCAGACGTTGCTCCGCAGTGGCAATGAAATTACAAATATTTTCCGACAGTAACGGCTACCAGGTCTACACAGGCTCAATTTGGGTAGCAGAAAAGCAATTAGAAAAGAATCCTAGGGATAGAAGAGTGAGTGAGAGAAAAGAAAAGAGAAGAAAAATTAGAAAAGAGATTTTTAAAAGAGTGAGAGAGAAAGGAAAACGTAAAGGAGAGAGAGAGAGAGAAAGAGAAGATAGAGAGTGGATAGAGAGAAAGAGAGAGAAAGAGTGGATAGAGAGAAAGAGAATATAGTGAGTGGATAGAGAGAAAGAGAAGATAGAGAGTAATGAAAGAGAAGATATAGAGTAATGAGAGAGAAAATATAGAGTAATGAGAGAGAAGACAGAGAGTAATGAGAGAGAAGACAGAGAGTAATGAGAGAGAGAGAAGATAGAGAGTAACGAGAGAGAGAAGATAGAGAGTAATGAGAGAGAAGACAGAGAGTAATGAGAGAGAGAGAAGATAGAGAGTAATGAGAGAGAAGACAGAGAGTAATGAGAGAGAGAGAGAGAAGATAGAGAGTAATGAGAAAGAAGATAGAGCGTAATATGAGAGAAAGAGAAGATATAGAGTAATATGAGAGAGTAATGAGAGAGGACAGAGAGTAATGAGAGAGAAGATAGAGAGTAATATGAGAGAGAGAGAGAAAGTACAAGTACTCACAGGTAGCAAGTGTAGCATCGCATCGTCTCACGAAGACACTGTCGTTAGGTGCAAGCGTTGTCACAGCACCCGCACCCTCAGTTCTCGTCACTGTGTCATAGCAGGGTGGTTGTGACGAAGAAGACGATTGAGAATATGGCGGTGGTGGGCTGGCTTCACGCTGCAGGTCAGTGAGATCACGACGAAGTGGTCTAGGCTCAGATTCATCAGTAGACTGTGGCTGTAACTGGATGACCTCGTTAGAGCCGGCAGTGCTGCAGTAAGAGCACAATGAAGGCATTAACCATAATGATACACCTGATTAAACAGGTAGCACACACACCTGATTAAAAAAACAGGTAACACACACCTAATAAAACAGGTAACACACACCTAATAAAACAGGTAACACACACCTAATAAAACAGGTAACACACACCTAATAAAACAGGTAACACACACCTAATAAAACAGGTAACACACACCTAATAAAACAGGTAACACACACCTAATAAAACAGGTAACACACACCTAATAAAACAGGTAACACACACCTAATAAAACAGGTCTCTTCTTCTTTGTGTTCGTTCTTTACGACCAACTTCAATCACTCTTTGTGATACGTTTGATCTTTGCCAAGAACGTGTATACGTTGCACATTAGTTTGGTAGGCCCCTAAACGCATAGACTTCTACACGTTTAGGACACGTGCATCCGATTTCATCCAAACCTCCTTAGTCGCCTCTTACGACATGCGTGGCAGGTAACAGTGGTTCTATTCTTTACACCCCAAATCTGGGCCCCGGTAACCACCCGGGCGAATAAAACAGTTAAAACACACCTGACAAAACAGGTAAAACACACCTGACAAAACAGGTAACACACACCTGATAAAAAGGATAACACACCCGATAGACAGGTAACACACACCCGATAGACAGGTAACACACACCTGATAAAACAGGTAACACACGCCTGATAAAACAGACAAAACAGTTAACACACACCCGATAAGACAGGCTAGCACACACCTGATAAATCTCCCTCTCTCTCTTCTGTGTATTTAAATATCACCATTAAATGCCTCCTTACCTCTGGAAACAACAAAAGACATCAATACGTTTGTCTTCTCTCCTGACAAGGTCAAGGCTAACAATGGCCGGATATACCAACAAGACAGAGCCCAAATTAAAGAGTACCAGAATGGCAGCCTGTATAAGTGAACAGAAGAAAAGTATACCAACATAATAACAAATATATTCATTATATAAATTATATCAATGTAATAATAATGGTCAGATTTCAGACCCAATACACAAATAAGACAAGAGACCAAGCAAGAAAATGTATCAAATTTTATAAGAAAGCGCCGCTGGAACTACATCGGCCACACACTTAGAATGGATGAGAGAAGACTCTTTTACCAATCCCTCATATGGACACCAGAGGGAAAAAGAAAACGAGGAAGACCAAGAAAGACTCTGCGTAGAACCATCACCAGAGAAGGCTCAACGATGGGCCTAGTAAACATTAAAGACCTAAAACAGATAGCAACGAACCGCGAGACATGGAGAAACTATGACCTCTGCCCTATGCGCCGCCCACAGGCCCAAGAGGAAAGACTAACTAACTAATAATACAAGTGTGGCATTTTCCGTCTTTACACGGTGATCCTGCAAGTATTTTACTGTGACAACATTTGAGTTTGTACTTGTCTCTCTCGTCTTTACAGATGGTCAATTGACAAGTGTTTTACTGTAACAACTTCTGAGTTTGTGCTTGTCTCTCTTGTCTTTACAGATGGTCAATTGGCAAGTGTTTTACTGTAACAACTTCTGAGTTTGTGCTTGTCTCTCTTGTCTTCCACATCTCATCTCTAAGTTTATTTTTAAATGAGTCTGTACCTTTGCGTAATGTTGTTTTCCACATAACTCGGTCATCAACTAGATTTTCCCATTTATTGTGTGACTAATAGAAAAGTTCTTCATTGAGGTCTTGTAGATATCCTTATATCTGAGCATTGGTTTGCCTTGATGCATCTTCCCTTTCGAAAGTTCACAGAACAACACCTGTTGGGACGTGCAGCTATTGTCCATCCTTCTCATTATTTTTCAATTATCTAGTCGTACAAGTACATACGAATTATACACAACAACCTGACGGACTGAGAAGAGACAGAGACGACAGTCTGAGAGTAGACAGAGACGACAGTCTGAGAGTAGACAGAGATGACAGTCTGAGAAGAGACAGAGATGACAGTCTGAGAAGAGACAGAGACGACAGTCTGAGAAAAGATAGACATAGAAACGACATACTGACCAGACATTACATAGAGATAACAGCTTGAGATTAAACATATTAACAACAAGACAAACCTGCAAGGAGAAAGCTCTTAGGGCAGGTATGGGGATAATAGCAGCTGTGAAGAAAGCCAGCATATTGGTAACAGAGGTCAGTAACACTGTGACCCCAGTTTTCTTAAGTACCTGACCTGTCAGTTCCTGAAAGTATACAGAGTACAGATATAAAATCAACAAATAGATACATTCCTATTTTTCATTCTGTTAACCTTACAAAGGCTCAACTTGAACAAGAAACATACGTTTTATCGTTCGTCTCCGTTAGAACTAGGAACTTGATCTCACCTACAATGAGACCACGTTGCTGTAGAAAAATATCCAACTGCAAAGCTGCTGTCCGGACACAATTTGCAAAAAAAAAAGAAAACTAACATTAACATACAATTCCTACAGCAAAGTTTCACCATCTTCAATATTACATCGGGGACCCTCGCCGGTGCTACATGGATTGTGTGCTGCCAATAAGATCTCCCTGTGTAAGAAAGAGATCGAAGTACACATGGTTATTGACCGAACATGAACGAAACTTACAGCGCAAGCTATGGGGAACTCCCGAGAAACTCCAACTGACATGCAGCTTCATAGAGGCAACCCATTTCATAGTTTAGACGAGCATACGAAAGCGATTGCAAAGAAGAAAAAGCAGAAATAAAAAGTACCAAACACACTGCTTACAATTTTCAGTATACTTCTTCAAATCTCAACTATAAAAAAAAAAGTAAGACTGCACAAAAAAACGATACATTATTCTGTCTGCATAAGTCAGATTTTGTTTGTTAAACGGTTCTTATTTTATTCTTCTGCTTCGAACGTTTCATATCGACCACTTGTTAAACCACTCTTTGTGATTTCTATGTGATCTGAGCCTAACAGCGATTGTACGTTGTGCCAGTTATGCGCCTAGAAGTAGGCCAGTACATCAAATTTCTGCGATGCTTTTTATTTAATGGGTATCCAAAACAACAAACTTGTCTTCCTTTGCGACTGCTTGTTAGTCCTGCAAGCCACACAAAGGGAAACACAAGATAATATGGAAAGAGAGCTAACACTACAGCTAAACAAGCTCTCAGAACACAACAAAATTATTCTCTAGTGGATACCAGTTCACTGTGGCGTACCAGGAAATGAGAGAACAGACATGCTGGCTAAGGAGGGAACAAAACTTGCACAACACAAACACCAGTGTCACTACCAGAAATCAAGACACATATCAAGCGAAAGTACAAAGAGGTATGGAGGCAACAAACCCACAGCAAACACCCACAAGATCCCATCAGCAGACTAAACAGAAAACAGCGCACAACAATCTTTCGCTTAAGAACAGGTCACTGCAGGCTCAACGACCACATGCACAGAATAAAGCCTGCTCAGACTGTACAGTGTGCATGCCAGACAGAAACACAGACTCCAGAGCACATCCTGCAGTCATGTCCATTATACATACACCAACGAAATGAAACATGGCCTCATGAACAAAGTTTACAGACCAAGCTATGGGGAACTCTCGAAGAACTCCAACTGACATGCAGCTTCATAGAGGCAACCCATCTCATGATTTAGACGAGCATACGAAACCGAACGCAAAGAAGAGGAAGAAGAAGATTTAATAGGTAGCTTCCCTAGACCCATAACTTAGTTGCCTCTTTCAAAATGCCTTATAGATCACAGTGTTACTATTCTTTGCTCCCCTTTCGATCCCGACAACACAGGGGCGGGTTCTCATCTGATATTCTTGAATACCCAAACGGACCGATGTACACTGTTTATTTACAGCGTCACCTCTGACAGTATACAAGTAGAAAAAACCAGGTGTAAATAAACAGACGAACAACAAAAATCAACCTTCTACACATTCAAGTTCAATTACCCATCCTTCTCTCTGCTTTACCCATCCTTCTCTCTGCTTTTCTTTCCTCCTCTGCTTTACCCATCCTTCTCTCTGCTTTTCTTTCCTCCTCTGCTTTACCCATCCTCCTCTCCGCTTTACCCATCCTCCTCTCCGCTTTACCCATCCTCCTCTCCGCTTTACCCATCCTCCTCTGCTTTACCCATCCTCCTCTCCGCTTTACCCATCCTCCTCTGCTTTACCCATCCTCCTCTCTGCTTTACCCATCCTTCTCTCCGCTTTACCCATCCTCCTCTGCTTTACCCATCCTTCTCTCCGCTTTTATTTCCTCCTCTCTGCTTTACCCATCCTTCTCCCTTTACCATCCTCCGCTTTTCTTTCCTCTAGTCCTTTTTCTAATACCATTTAATAAGTACCATAAAGATTAAAAAAAAAACTGCAACGGATTATACAAGACTAGTTGATTAACCGGCTTCGCACGGGTGAAATTGTTAGTAATATATAGTAGATGGTGAGACATGATTAGGCGATTTATTTACTTCAACCTCTTAGTAGTATTCTATTTTATTTTAGAATCATTCTTCTTCTTTGAACGCTCCATATCGACAACTTGTTTAACCATTTTGTGTTATTTGTATTTGATCTGAGGCTAAGACCGATTGTATGTTGTGTCAGTTAAGCGCCTACAAGTAGGCCAGAACATCCGATTTCTGGGATGCTTTTTGTTTACTAGGGTAGCCTCCCTAGCTTCTACATCAGTCGCCTCTTACGACATGCCTTGTAGGTAGCAGTGGTACTATTCTTTGCTCCTTGCGAGCCCCGACATCAAACGGCGAAGTCAAAAATTTTTCCTAATTGTACATCTGAAGTCGGAGTAAGGCTCGCCTGAATTGCGAAGGGCACTGGTGATAAGAAAAGTAAACCTTCACACAAAAATCAGTCAGCGTTACCATATTATGCGCCATGACTACGTTTAAATGTATATCGGGCGAAGGGAAGAGTCCTAACTGTGAACAAAAATTCACGAGACTTTAGGACAAATCTAGCTATTTATGTACATATTAGTTGATCGTCGCTTAAAATGAAATCATTAAATAGATAACAACAGACTTAAAAAAAGACGTAGAATGACAATTATGAAACAAACATGCAGACTTAACTTTGGAAGCCGATGCGAGTATGCTAAGAATATAAACTGGACACGCGAGACCAGTCATAGAACGTGGCATTAAAGCTTGAGTAAACGACGACAAAGTCAAAAAGGCTACAATATGAACTAGAAAAAATTCTTCCCGGTGTAAGTCCCAAGACTCCCCGGTGTAAGTCCCAAGTCTCCCCGGTGTAAGTTCAAAGTCTCCCCGGTGTAAGTCCCAAGTTTCCCCGGTGTAAGTCCCAAGTTTTCCCGGTGCAAGTTCTAAGTCTCCCCGGTGTAAGTCCTAATATCACCCAGAAAATAGATAGTTTCATCTATAAGCAGACCGTTTCAACACGTGGGCAACAGAAACGCACAATTTTCGACGATTCTCTCGTATTTACAAACAATAAGCCACCCCAAAGTCTGGGAAACCTTTTCCAATTTCCGTTTCAGGCCGCCATGTTTAGCTCCGAGCGAGGCTCAGTTCCAAAAAGTACACAAGAAAGTCTGATGTATATACCGCGCGTTCAAAAGTGCGAGCGTGGGTGTGTTTAATGTTTTTATTTATGTTTTAAGACGCACTCACTAGAGCACATTCGTCTCCACCGCTAACAAAAGGGCGCCAACTCACCTAAACTACCTGCAAGTGTATTGTAGACTTTTTCTTTCCTTCTAATCCTGTTTTGCCTCACAGCGTCAGCATTGTTCTCCAGCTAAACTTAACAATGCAATATCTTCTTCTTCTTTAGCCTTCCAAGCCGTTTGATTCATCTCTGTTCTTAGCATTCTCTTTCTATTTGTTGACTTCCTGTTTATTTCTTGGTCTACTTTTTCTTCTTCTAACGCTCCGTATCGACCACTTGTTAACCCTTCTGTGTGATTTGTATGTGATCCGAGCCTAAGAGAGATCGTACTTTGTGCCAGTTATGCACATACAAGTAGGCCAGCACATCCGATTTATGCGATGTTTTTATTTACTAGGTAGCTTCCTAGGTCTTACCTCAGTCGCCTATTACGACATGCCTTGTAGGTCGCAGTGTTACTGTTCTTTGCTCCTCTTGCGGGCCCCGGTAACACACGGGCGGAACAACACTCAGAAAAGAGCCTAATAATATAACTAGACATAGAGTTAATGGTGAAACGCAAGGTAAGAGAAGAATGAGGAAACTCAAGAACGCTAGAAAGGAAGATATTATAAACAGAAACCACAAGAGTAAATAATGAAGAAGTCAATAAGGCACACACACAATTGAAACAATGAAGAGCAGATTAAGATAACGTCAACTTGAAACAATGAAGAGCAGATTAAGATAACGTCAACTTGAAACAATGAAGAGCAGATTAAGATAACGTCAACTTGAAACAATGAAGAGCAGATTAAGATAACGTCAACTTGAAACAATGAAGAGCAGAATAAGATAACGTCAACTTGAAACAATGAAGAGCAGATTAAGATAACGTCAACTTGAAACAATGAAGAGCAGATTAAGATAACGTCAACTTGAAACAATGAAGAGCAGATTAAGATAACGTCAAACTCGGATAACGTCAACTTGAAACAATGAAGAGCAGATTAAGATAACGTCAACTTGAAACAATGAAGAGCAGAATAAGATAACGTCAACTTGAAACAATGAAGAGCAGAATAAGATAACGTCAACTTGAAACAATGAAGAGCAGATTAAGATAACGTCAACTTGAAACAATGAAGAGCAGATTAAGATAACGTCAACTTGAAACAATGAAGAGCAGATTAAGATAACGTCAACTTGAAACAATGAAGAGCAGATTAAGATAACGTCAACTTGAAACAATGAAGAGCAGATTAAGATAACGTCAACTTGAAACAATGAAGAGCAGATTAAGATAACGTCAACTTGAAACAATGAAGAGCAGATTAAGATAACGTCAACTTGAAACAATGAAGAGCAGATTAAGATAACGTCAACTTGAAACAATGAAGAGCAGATTAAGATAACGTCAACTTGAAACAATGAAGAGCAGATTAAGATAACGTCAACTTGAAACAATGAAGAGCAGATTAAGATAACGTCAACTTGAAACAATGAAGAGCAGATTAAGATAACGTCAACTTGAAACAATGAAGAGCAGATTAAGATAACGTCAACTTGAAACAATGAAGAGCAGATTAAGATAACGTCAACTTGAAACAATGAAGAGCAGATTAAGATAACGTCAACTTGAAACAATGAAGAGCAGATTAAGATAACGTCAACTTGAAACAATGAAGAGCAGATTAAGATAACGTCAACTTGAAACAATGAAGAGCAGATTAAGATAACGTCAACTTGAAACAATGAAGAGCAGATTAAGATAACGTCAACTTGAAACAATGAAGAGCAGATTAAGATAACGTCAACTTGAAACAATGAAGAGCAGATTAAGATAACGTCAACTTGAAACAATGAAGAGCAGATTAAGATAACGTCAACTTGAAACAATGAAGAGCAGATTAAGATAACGTCAACTTGAAACAATGAAGAGCAGATTAAGATAACGTCAACTTGAAACAATGAAGAGCAGATTAAGATAACGTCAACTTGAAACAATGAAGAGCAGATTAAGATAACGTCAACTTGAAACAATGAAGAGCAGATTAAGATAACGTCAACTTGAAACAATGAAGAGCAGATTAAGATAACGTCAACTTGAAACAATGAAGAGCAGATTAAGATAACGTCAACTTGAAACAATGAAGACAGATTAGATAACGTCAATTGAAACAATAAAGACAGTTCATATAAGCAACCGAACACGTGAAAGAAGCAGATTAAGATATCGTCATCTTGAAACAATGAAGAGCAAAAGTTGGAAACCTAACGTCAGGCTGAAACAATGTTAGCGAGCAGGCCAGTTAAAAAGTAACAGAAACAATGAAGAGCAGTTAAGAGTAACGTCAAGTTAGAAACAATGAAGAGCAATTAAGCTAACAAAGGGCAACTCAACTAAACTACTGAAGAGCAGACTTGATAACTCAACTGTGCCAACAATTTGTTAGCTAAATTAAAAATAACTTCTTCTTCTACCCCAATTGAAGTCTAGCATCCATTGTGATAACGTCAACTTCTTCGAAATCAATTGAACCCGGTGAGAGATTAAGATAACGTCAACTTGGAACATCAATGAAGAGAAAGATTATGATAACGTCAACTTGAATCAATCGAACGAGCAGACTTAAGGTGCGTCTACTTGCAATGAAGGCGTAAGATACGGGCGAACAAACAATGAAAGAGCAATTAAATAACAGACAAGGTTATGGAAACAAGGTAAGAGAAGATTAAGAAACTCAAGAACGCTAGAAAGAGATTTAAAAGATAACACAATGTAAATAATGAAGAGCAATTTAAGGGATAACGTCAACTTGAAACAATGAAGAGCAGATTAAGATAACGTCAACTTGAAACAATGAAGAGCAGATTAAGATAACGTCAACTTGAAACAATGAAGAGCAGATTAAGATAACGTCAACTTGAAACAATGAAGAGCAGATTAAAATAACGTCAACTTGAAACAATGAAGAGCAGAAGGACTGAGCCTGAAGGAACTGAAACTCTGGTGTTTCCTGTGGCACCACGTCAGTGAGGTCAAGGCCATCCTTCACCTGTGCCGTACCCCAGGCACCAATGATTAGAAACACTAGGAATGAAGCTATCACTGTCACCTGTAAGATTTTCAATACATAATGTCAATACGGAAAATAGAATGACACTCCAAGAATACTCTGCACATAGAACACTATAACATTCGACACTGAAGAACTCTCGCCTGCCCCAGCATGTTTGTAGCGCGTTGGACGACGGATGATAAGCCCTCTGTGAGTGCGGGTTCAATTCCGCGGGTTGGCAGGAACCACAAGAGTAAATAATGAAGAAGTCAATAAGGCACACACACAATTAAAACAATGAAGAGCAGATGAGATCGAAAAATAAATGAAAGAGAGAATGAAGAGACAAAACCATCATAAGAAGATAATGAAACAATTAAGTGACAAAATGTTGGGACAAAAGAATGAGTCAATGAATAAAGTAATGAGAGAATGGATAGGCAATGGAGTGAGCGGCAGACAAAAAAATTGAGAGAATAAGACAAGAGAATTATATAATGAAGTGATAGAAGAATGAGAGTGATTAGACTGAAGATCCGCCCGAGTGGTTACCGGGGCCCAAATTGGGGTGTACAGAATAGAACCACTGTTACCTGCTACGCATGTCGTAAGAGACGACTAAGGAGGTTGGCCGTGGGACTAGATACCTCACACTGTAAAAAACACTAGATGGCTATAGAACGGAGAGCGAACCGAGTGAACGCTGGCTGAAACTGGACACATCGCCGACGGATAAGCACCAAAGCTCCAAATGGTGCTGAAGATGTGACGTAAAACACACTGCAACTGCATGGATCAGATTTCCACATGAATAGAATTTATGGGGCGATCTGGTACATCGGTTTGGGAGGTGATCGAGAGAGAGAGACTGAAGAATGAGAGAAGGAATACCAAAAAAAAGAGAAAGAACAGACAAAATAATGTGATTGAATAGACAAATGGTGAGATACACAAAAATGATATAATGAAGAGACAATATGAGAATGAATCAACAAAGGAATGTGAGAACGAGGAATCAAAAGAAGCGTAAGAATGGATGAACAAAAGGATTAGTTGTTAAAAAAACGAGTCAGATGCGAGTGCAGTTATGTATGCATGTGCATGCTTTTCCAGATGCCAACATTGCAATGACGATACCCAATACTGCTCCCAGGGGCCACCCATCGAATTCTTTATCGTCAAAGACCAAAGTCAGCAAAGGACACACGTGTTTGAGGGATGAGAATAGAAGTCGATCAGGAAGGATGAGCTTATATGTTGTACTAGTATGTTGTACTAGTATGTTGTACTAGTATGTTGTACTAGTATGTTGTACTAGTATGTTGTACTAAGTATGTTGTACTAAGTATGTTGTACTAAGTATGTTGTACTAGTATGTTGTACTAGTATGTTGTACTAGTATGTTGTACTAAGTATGTTGTACTAGTATGTTGTACTAGTATGTTGTACTAAGTATGTTGTACTAGTATGTTGTACTAAGTATGTTGTACTAAGTATGTTGTACTAGTATGTTGTACTAGTATGTTGTACTAAGTATGTTGTACTAAGTATGTTGTACTAGTATGTTGTACTAGTATGTTGTACTAGTATGTTGTACTAGTATGTTGTACTAGTATGTTGTACTAAGTATGTTGTACTAAGTATGTTGTACTAGTATGTTGTACTAAATATGTTGTTAGTTCAAGTATGTTGTACTAGTATGTTGTTAGCAAAGTAGGATGCACTTTCTTCTTCGAACGTTCCATATCGACCACTTGTTAAACCACTGTTTGTGATCTGAGCCTAAGAGCGATTGTACGTTGTGCCAGTTATGCGCTTACAAGTAGGCCAGCACATCCGATTTCTGCGACGCTTTTTATTTACTAAGGTTTCTTCCTCTAGGCCAGAGTTTCCCAAAGTGGGCGGTACCGCCCCCTGTGGGCGCTGAAGCCTTCCAGGGGGCGATAGTGGGTTCAGAAGTATTTGGGGAAGGGGAGTTTCATGATTTTGTGGTTGAATAATCATAAAAAATTGGAATTCTGCATTTTAATTCTTTTTATCCCCATCTTACACAATCCATATTTTTCATGAATTTTCTATTTCATGTAAATATAATCATGTGAAAATTGACCAAGTATGACAGAAATATGTATCAACGTCTATGTCAAAGTGAAAATAGAGTATGTATATATATGTGTGGTGGGGTTGGGGAGGGGGGCGTTGGCAAACTGTTATAAGGAGGGGGCGTTACAAAGTTTATGTCGTGCAAAGTGGGCGGTGGGCCGAAAAAGTTTGGGAATCTATGCTCTAGGCCCTTACCTCAGTCGCCGCTTACGACATGCGCTGTAGGTGGCAGTGTCACTATTCTGTGCTCCCCTTGTGAGCCACGACAAAACACGAGCGGTAAAAGAAGGAAACACAAGAGACCAGAAGTATAGAAAAGAGACAAACAAATATGGAATTGAATATGCGACAAGAGATCTAATGTCATTCTTCTTCTTGTGTAGTCACACTGCTACCAGGTTGTTACCCAGTGTTTGTGCTAATCTCATTAAATTTAATAAATTTCTACAAAAATTTACCATTCCCAAAATTACATTGGTAAGCCTCGTTGGTGCTACATAGTACTTTCAGTGCCACTGAGATTTGATTGGTTGATTTCTTTGATAATTATCACTGCACTTCAGTGAATAACCATGTGTTCCAATCTATTTCTTACACAAAGAAATCTCAGCGATAGTACACGAACTCTATAGCACCAGGCGAGGGCCCCTGATGTAAGTTTGAAGATGATCAAAAATTGTTTGGTGACATTTTTTATTGAAATAATTTAAAAAAAATGAATGTTGCCGGGAAGAACATCAACATATCAATTTGTCTACTTGTATATCAATTTGTCTACTCGTATATCAATTCGTCTACTCGTATATCAATTTGTCTACTCGTATATCAATTTGTCTACTCGTATATAAATTTGTCTTTATCCATATCATCGTCTACTCGTATATCAATTCGTCTACTCGTATATCAATTCCGTCTACTGTATATCAATTCCGTACTATATCAATTTGTCTACTCGTATATCAATTTGTCTACTCGTATATCAATTTGTCTACTCGTATATCAATTCGTCTACTCGTATATCAATTCGTCTACTCGTATATCAATTTGTCTACTCGTATATCAATTTGTCTACTCGTATATCAATTCGTCTACTCGTATATCAATTTGTCTACTCGTATATCAATTTGTCTACTCGTATATCAATTTTCAACTACCAAGGATTATTTTATATGCTCACGTTGAACACAGGCCTACGTTTTATCGTTCGTCTCCGACAGGACTAGGCACTTGGATCTCACCTACATTGACATTAGGGATCTCTATAAAAATATCTCGATCGCTCCATATCGGGAACGTACCAATTACCTTTAGAATGAGAGGTGAGCAACTTACCACTATGAAGCAGAAGTATGACAGTTATTGTCAAGCAAGACATGAATGACTCTGCTTCTTCTTCGGCGTACACTTCCCCTCGCAAACTATAATATTTGGAAGCCGAAAATTGATCGTTTGAGTGAACGCAAATGTCTGTCCGTGCAGGTTGCCGTTCGGTTCTTTCTCTGCGGAAGTAACACAGAGGTCACACAGAGAGGTCACACAGAGTGGTCAACAGGTAGTAGTTCTGAAGCAATCGAGGAAGTGACTCTTTGGACTTTAATCACAGGCCTGTTCAGCGTGTTCGCAGCGCGTTGGACGACGGAGTGACAAGCCCTCTGTGAGTGCTGGTTCAATTCTGCGGGCTGGCAGAAAAAGCCACGGTGTTCGTGGTACCAAACGGTTACGATGACCATGGCACCGAGCCGAACGGTTACGATGACCATGGCATCGAGCCGAAGAACTGAAAGCCCCAAGTGCCTCTGGATCGAAAAAAATCACAGGCAATTGTCCAGTGTGATAAATAAGTTATGTTTTTAGAGCGTCTACCACGCTAGAAACAAGGGAATACGGCAGTGGTCAGACCCTACATGAGTAGGAATCATTGTAACACCACGCTAGAAACGAGGGGATACGGGAGTGGTCAGACCCTACTTGAGTAGGAATCATTGTAACACCACGCTAGAAACGAGGGAATACGGCAGTGGTCAGACCCTACCTGAGTAGGAATCATTGTAACACCACGCTAGAAACGAGGGGATACGGCAGTGGTCAGACCCTACCTGAGTAGGAATCATTGTAACACCACGCTAGAAACGAGGGAATACGGCAGTGGTCAGACCCTACCTGAGTAGGAATCATTGTAACAATAAGCATATCACTACACGCCTAGAGTTGTTGGAGGTTTCTGCGTCTGCAATAAAGCAGGGTACTCTCCCCACCATATATAAGAAAAATGGTGAAAGTCCCATAACTCCTGGGGGTTCAAAGAAGAAGAAGAATATTTGTAAAGAGAGCAGTTATCTGTCCAATGCTGTTTGGCTGAAATCGGATGCACATGTCCTAAACATGTAGAAGTCTATGCGTTTAGGGGCCTACCAAACCAATGTGCAACGTATACACGTTCTTGGCAAAGATTAAACATATCACAAAGAATGATTAAAATTGGTGGTAAAGAACGAACGCAAAGAAGAAGAAGAAGTAGTCCAATGCTGTCAATGTCTCTTTATTAAAGACCGTAATAGGATAGTCTTAGTGGCGGTCGGTAACTAAGGATTTTCTTGGTCTTCCTTTGTTGAATTTCTTTGTACAGAAATAGATAAAGTAAACAATAGGATTTGATGTGACAAACATCAGACACTTGGGAAAGGGAGTTTAGCCCTATCGAATGTTTTGTAGCTGTGAGTTAGGATATTTACAGGAGGAAAAGGGGGAAGAGAAAGGCATTTAAAAATATTTGTTTTAACAGTTAAAAATGTTACGGATAATAAAAATTTTTTTATTTGTTTACAAGAATATTTGTTTACTTCGCTTCAAAGCGAGGACAGGAACCTGAAACTTTGCTAGCTTGTTTTAAAATTATTTCAAAAGCTGAGATTCATTACATTACCATTCTTTAAGTGCGTTAGAAACAGAGCCTCGTCTATCCGGACACGACTCGCCTACCATTAGCCAAGGTTTTGGGTCTCGCTGCAAACTTGCCGGGACCACCCAGAACGAAGGTATTTGCTCTGCCAACAAGCAAGAGACGAATAACTTGGGTGGGAGAGACAGAAAGATTGAGAACGGAAGAGATCCAGGGGTCTGCGGGTAGGAGAAGAGAGTTGGGCGCGTTAGGAAAGAAAGGTGGAACGATCTCATGCTGTGCTGGCTACCGAACAAACAGATTTGCTGGCGTTCAACGAGCAGGTAGCGAGGGAGAGAAAGAATGAAAATGGTTGGGTGGGAAATGTTTAACCACGAGAGACAGGTATTACTGGGAAAAAATATAAAGACGCAACGGTAACAAATGATAATGAATACGTTAGCTAAGATATGCTAGTAATGAGAGAGAGAGAGAGATAGATAGAGAAAAAGGATATATAGTAAATGAACCAGCGTCAAGATGATGAAAGAGCGATGGATGAGAAACTGTTAAGTTTTGGGGCGGTATGAGAGATAGTTTACACAACGAATATAAATCAATGACAAGGGCTTGCATACTTGAGATGGGGGTATACGCCACGTGACAAGGGGGTTGCATACTTTGAGCTAGGCACACAGGCCATCTAAAATGTAAAGTGGGAAACAAGTGATGATCTGATCTCTTCCCCCAATCCGAGGCAGTCGGGTGTTTAAAACCGGAAGTGCTGAGTTAAAAGTGGGAATAGATTAATACAAAAACAGGTATATGGAACAACAACCAAAAAGTGAAATAGATAAGACTTACTAAAGTAATGACATATGGAAAAGTAATAAAATCGACGTATTCACCAAGAGGCCTTCATCAGGGTAAACATAATATTATTGTTTGTAATATTTGTCTTGAACTGGAAAATGTCAGAGATTGAGATTGCAGAAGAAAATATTTGAGAATTACAATAAGTCCTTGTATGCAAACTCTGATTAACTGATAGGACCATCCTCATTGCACTTCAGTGAGTAACCATGTGTGATCCGAACTCGTTCTTATATAGGCAAGATCTCAGCGGCAGTACACAAACTCATTAGCACCGGCGAGGATCCCCGATGTCATTTAGAAGATGGTAAAACGATTTTGTAAGAATTCTATTTTAAAATCATTCTAATGAATTTTGCCCAGGCTGCGGTTTTCCATCATGCTCTTCTCGATTTTGAACTGCTAGTGGTTCCCATTTACGTGCTCAATTTGAACACAGGACATATGTTTTATCGTCTGTCTCCGATAAGACTTGGAAATCGATCTCACCTACACAGAGATCAGGGTTCTCTGGAAAAATATCCCAACGGCTCCACGAAGAAGCGAACCGAGTTCCTTTGGAACGAGAGGCGAGTACGTAACATCTAGGCCACGTAGACCCCCAGACAACTAGGTTAAATCTTGTTATGGTGACGCATGTACAGCTCACACACAGACAACTAGGTTAAATCTTGTTATGATGACGCATGTACAGGTCACACACAGACAACTAGGTTAAATCTTGTTATGATGACGCATGTACAGGTCACACACAGACAACTAGGTTAAATCTTGTTATGGTGACGCATGTACAGCTCACACACAGACAACTAGGTTAAATCTTGTTATGGTGACGCATGTACAGCTCACACACAGACAACTAGGTTAAATCTTGTTATGGTGACGCATGTACAGCTCACACACACAGACAAGATACTATACTGGAAGTTCTGGCCTGTTTTCTTTATGGGATCTGGAATAAGGTTGCCAGATGTAACTACGGGTGACTATTCCTTTGTGTGTGCGGGTTCAATTCCGCGGATGGCAGAAAAAGCCACAGATTCCCCAAATTTACGGTGTTCGTGGCACCGAACCGAAGGGTTACGATGTCCATGGCACCGAACCGAAGGGTTACGATGTCCATGGCACCGAGCCGAAGAGCTGAAAAGCTCAAGTGCTTCTGGATCGGAAAAACCACACAAAAAACCGAGACACCGGGACATTTCTTGCCCCACGTCCGTTTTTCGGACATTTCTTGTCACTCGTCCCGGTTTTCCTAAACAGTAAAATAATTTTGCATAAAATAATTCCCACTATAACAATATTAAGATCTGTGATTCTTGTTATACTTAAGTCTTAACTAGAAGAAGAAGAATGAGCAAATATGTTACAAATATTCACGTTGCTATTACTTGCATCAATACTATCATGAAAAAGGAAAATGGTAGCATATCCGTCACAAGACGTCGCCATCAGCCTCAGTCAACGAGTTGTTGATTTTCTAGGCACCACTTATACGTTCAGTAGCTTGCCATTGTTTTCTGAACGGTGAGGTCTGTGTTTTACCGTTCATAAAATTCCACGCCAACAAATTTGCTTCCAAACTGCCTGCCGCCGAGTTTGAACCAGGAACACTTGGGTTGTGATCGAGCACACTACCGCTTAAGCTACAGACACCCACAATATTATATTAACAAATATAGTAATAAAAGAAATCACACTTTATATTAAAACGTAATTATTTGATGTCTTGTAATTCCTTTTGTGAATGTTTACCTTAAGGTCCCTCGTAATGAAACCAAAACTACTGCTTCTATGTGCACTTTTCAAATTAAACAGTACAGTCCCGTAGGCTACAGTACAGTCCCGTAGACTACAGTACAGTCCCGTAGGCTACAGTACAGTCCCGTAGGCTACTAATCACAGCAATAATGAAAACAAAACTACAGTGACAAGTGTTATGTATGGATGTAAACATTTCAAGTTTTATCATTAAAATAGTTCTCACATCTGAAAATCTAATGGAAGTTCTATTTATTTGCTACTTTTATTTGACAGTCGGAAGAGGACAAAAAGCGGGACAAATGGGCGTCGGGAGAGGACAAAAACCGGGACAAATGGGCGTCGGGAGAGGACAAAAACCGGGACAAATGGGCGCCTCAAAAGCATTTATCGGGACACCACATTTTTTTCGTTAGAAACCGTGACTCTCCTGGAAAACCGGGACGTCTGGCAACCCTAACCTGGGATTGACGCTGAAGAGGGTTGATTTAATTTCCTATTGTTTATAAATTTTAAGCTGTAAAAACTTCCAGTGCTAGTTTGCGATAACTTAACAAATTGTTGGAAAGATAGATAAAGTACGACAGAGAAAAGATATTTTTAGACGACCAAACAACATGGCAGGAAAGTGTGTCATCAACTTTGATCTCTAACGATAGAAAGAAAGATTTGTTGAGATCTTTGATATCAAACGTCTGCCGGCACGGTACATGATGATGATGTATCCGGTTATCAAGCAATGACTTTTGTTTCCTCTTCCCTTACCCACCACCATTGGCTTCCATACATTAAGGTAGATCTATCCTCACCAAATGACGAAAAATAATGACATTTGCCATTTTTAGTTTATTGCATTTTTAGAAACTACATGCATTTGACTACAACTTCAAATTGTTTTGGAACGTCTAAATGCCTTCGTGTTTTCATTACATGCATGTTTATGTGATCACCCTCCTCACAATTTTCCTTAGCAACCATTGTTTACACTTAGTTACTATGTTTCTACACTCTACCCCCTCACATAAAATGCGATTTAATTAGGAAAATTGATTTATAACAAGAACGATGACATATCCACTAAGGGACACTACTCTAATAATGTTAGATTCCTGCCAAAGTTCTCATGGAGACTAAATGAAACTACTGGACATTTCTGAATGTAAAAATATTTTTTCAAACTTTTGAGGCATTGCTTTTGTCATTTGAAACGAACGTTGATTCATTATTTGGAAGGTAAATTATAATAGCTAGATATTCATATTTAATTAAAAGTAGAATGGGTAACAAACAGAAGTCTGGTAGATCAAATAAACGAAGATTCTGTGGCAACAAATATTCAAGGAAGAAACACGAGATTTTCTAAACTTGGACTTCCCAGTGGATACTATTCTGTGGAAAGCTGTAAAATCAAGGACACTATTCGAATAAAAGCAACACAGAAAGGAAGAAAAACACTGAGAGCCATCAGAAAAGGCTTCCTAGATACCACAGAAGCCAGAGAAGGAGATATGTACACAACAGGTGGTCATTAGCAGCACTCTGGTAAGTAAAATAGTGGAAAGTTTTTGTTTTTCAAGTTTCCCGTCAATTGTATTTTTTGTGTTGTTGTCAAACTTTCAAACATGATATCTCAAACATTTTTGGTCTAATTGACTTGCAATTTGGCACATATATTCTTAGATATGCAATGCTTAATCTGAAGTAATATAATCTCAAACCAATAAAAATAGCGATATTTTCTTAAATTTAAGCAAGTTTGATCAATGGAAATTTTACCACTTTTGGGAGTGGTATATCATTTAAATTCATTTTAAAAAAAAGTTCTTTATGAATTTCAAATATTTTACTTCACATTAACCAACTGACTGTTGCGAACATGTATGCTAAAAATGAAGGCTTTCAAACAATTGGCTCCTGAGTAATCTTGTTTGAAAAAAGTATCTATTTTTAGTAACGGCGGCCATATTGGAAGCCAATTTGCATATTAAAGAAAAAAATGTTTTAATCAGATCATTTTTTAAAACCCTATTAAGTGTAACTGTGTGGTTTAAATTAAGCTGGGAACTATATTAACGATTATAGCCTTCCTGAGGATAGATCTACCTTAAGGGGAGAGGAGAACCGTGACAACCTCTGAACAATATATATTTAATAAAACAGTTTTATGCCAATTTTGATCTACTCCTTTTCCATGTAGTAAACCACGAACTAGAATTTTTGTTTTTCATTTTGACCTTCCTGGAAAAAACGTATGTGGACGCCTATGCCCACTACCCCCATTCACCCCAACATATACAATAATTTACCTCCCTATTTTTAAAAAAAAAAGCATAATCACCTTTAAAATTATTTTTTGGCATTCTCTCCATTCCCCAGAGCCAGCATAATTAAAAACATGACTCCCATGTCTGAAAAGAGCTACAGTGATGTAATACGTACTGGTAATCTGCACTGCTTATCAGGACAGGAGACTTAACTTGTTGACAGGTAAATGAGATTGAGTCACAACTCTGAAAATCTTCTCAATGAACAGGAAAATCTTGCCTGCCGCCCGTACAGTCATGTTCGTTCTCATTGCCAGAATAAACCCTACCAGAAACTTGTGCTTACCTGAATACGTTACCTGGCATAGATAACCCATGCTTATTGAAATCCGTACTACCTGCGAGGTATACTTTATATAATAACGGGCCACGTAATCCTTAGTGTCGAATGGGAACACACGAAGACCTTATTGAAACCAACAAAGGGGTATTTTTCTTCCATTTTCACTTGTACAATGAACAGACGATGCAGTAAAAAATGCGGTTTTTTGTGTGTAATGCGGAAGGATGTAAATTCAAATACGGGGCACATGTTAGCTGTACAAGTTAGGATTCTTTCATAACTTTCTCTTTTCAGTTGAGTAGTTCCGAACATGTCCTGAAAGAACTAAATGTTAAAGAGAATTGGCTGATAAACCACATACTATACAGAAAAATTACATACTTTGGTCACATCAAGCGTCACGATGGCCTGGAAAGAACAATACTAGAGGGCAGGGTCCCAGGACGCAGAGACAGACCAAGAAGACAGACCAAGAAGAAGATAGCTACAAGATATTAAAGAAACCATGAGTATGACCATCGACGAAGTGGGTGAACTGGCTAGAGACAGAGTGAATTTCAGATGTGCTGCAAAGATAGCAACGTCCTATAAAGGATACGCAACTTGATGATGAGTTCTGAACATGGGAAGACTGATTGCTCTACACTGAGGACAAATGCTAGTAGGTCATGTTTTATCAGAATTGTGTTAACAGGAAGATCGCAGAGGATAGAGAGACCATCTTATGTTTCACCTGCAGCAACTGTTGCAAGGATTTCCACTCCAGAATAGGCCATTACAACCACAAAAGACGATGTGATTCAGCGAAGGAACAAACTACGTGACGTACAACATACTGTCTCTTGAGATATAGGAGATGCTGATTAATAGGAAGCTATTTTGTTCATCTGATCGAAAGTTTGATCTTCTAAAGTCGAGGACAAGTGGTGGTCACTTACTTGGACTGTAATCTTCAGCCTACTATTTTGCACTTTCTTTTAGATTTCCTTAACTCTTTCCATATCGTGAACGTTACCTGATGACTGATCAATTGTTTTCTGATACCATTTCCCTCCCCCCCCAATTGATTGATTGATTGGGCCATCATCATTGCAATTCGGGGAGTAATCATGTGTGCCCCGATCCTTTCTTACACAAGAAGATCTCAGCTGCAGTGCACGAACTCCATAGCACCGGCGAGGATCCCGATGTAATTTTGAAGATGGTGAAGATATTTTTGTAGAAATTATTTTTAATCTTTTTTTTTAAATGAATTTTGCCCAGGCAGCGGCTTTCCAGCCTGCTCTTCTCGATTTTTGAACTGACAATGGTTCTTTTAAGTGCTCAAATTGAACACGGGGAAGGACGTTGTATCGTCCGTCTCCGATAGGACTTGGAACCCGATCTCACTTACACTGAGATCAGGGATCTCTGGAAAAATATTCGATGGCTCCACGAGGGAGCAAACCAGTTACCTTTGGCACGAGAGACGAGCACCTATCCTCTACACTACAGCCTCCCACAAACGTTTTGTTTACACTGTTTGCAATAGATATCATATTAATATATATCATTCCCTTTACCACATTCCCTGTAACCAATTCTTCATCTTATTTCTCTGGTATGGAAAAAAAAGAGATTCTTTACTTGTTTAAAAAAAACTTGAATTCTAGAACCTGTGTTAGCCTACGATTATTGACATGACTATTAAGTGAGCCTAGGGATCTAATGTTCCGGCTGATCCTCATAAATTTGTACCTTGGTTGTGTTAACTTTCATGTATTTTACCCAGATTTGAATGGAGTAAATCTGAGCGCGGGATCTTGTAAATTTTCTTCATTTTTAATCATTAAACTTTTATGGCTCACATAAAAAGTAGTGTGTTCATAGTGGGCGCATTCTAAATCTGGTTCATCTGCTGGTGGTACTACTGTAACTCTGGGTTTCATTCTAAATCGGGTTCATCTGATGGTGGTACTACTGCAACTCATAGGTTTCATTCTAAATCTGGTTCATCTGCTGGTGGTACTACTGTAACTCATGGGTTTCATTCTAAATCTGGTTCATCTGCTGGTGGTACTATAACTCATAGGTTTCATTCTAAATCTGGTTCATCTGCTGGTGGTACTACTGTAACTCATAGGTTTCGTTCTAAATCTGGTTCATCTGCTGGTGGTACTACTGTAACTCATGGTTTCGTTCTAAATCTGGTTCATCTGCTGGTGGTACTACTGTAACTCATAGGTTTCATTCTAAATCTGGTTCATCTGCTGGTGGTACTACTGTAACTCATAGGTTTCGTTCTAAATCTGGTTCATCTGCTGGTGGTACTACTGTAACTCATAGGTTTCGTTCTAAATCTGGTTCATCTGCTGGTGGTACTACTGTAACTAATGGGTTTCATTCTAAATCTGGTTCATCTGCTGGTGGTACTACTGTAACTCCTAGGTTTCGTTCTAAATCTGGTTCATCTGCTGGTGGTACTACTGTAACTCCTAGGTTTCATTCTAAATCTGGTTCATCTGCTGGTGGTACTACTGTAACTCATAGGTTTCGTTCTAAATCTGGTTCATCTGCTGGTGGTACTACTGTAACTCATAGGTTTCATTCTAAATCTGGTTCATCTGCTGGTGGTACTACTGTAACTCATGGGTTTCATTCTAAATCTGGTTCATCTGCTGGTGGTACTACTGTAACTCATAGGTTTCATTCTAAATCTGGTTCATCTGCTGGTGGTACTACTGTAACTCCTAGGTTTCGTTCTAAATCTGGTTCATCTGCTGGTGTTATAACTTAACTCCAGGTTTCATTCTCAAATCTGGTTCATCTGCTGGTGGAGACTACTGTACTCCATAGGATTGACCGATTCCTAAATCTGGTTCATTCTGGCTAGAGTGACAAAACCAGTTACCTCAAGAGATATCTCATTCCTCAAAACGTTTGTTTACACTGTTTGGATGTATCTATTAATATCATCATTTCATTTCCTAAATCTTCATCTATTCTTGTTGAAAAAGAGATTCTTACTGTAAACTTGTTCTAAACCTGGTTCAGCTGTTATGGACTACTTAACTATAGGATTTCGTTCAAATCGGGTTCATCTTTGTACTGGTTTGGTTAACTTTCATGTATACTCCATTGAGGTAATCTGGCGGATTCTAAATTTTCTTCTGTTTTAATATTAACTTAACTCATAACAGGTTTCTAGTCCATTCAAATCTGGTTCATCTGCTGGTGGTACTACTGTAACTCATAGGTTTCATTCTAAATCTGGTTCATCTGCTGGTGGTACTACTGTAACTCATAGGTTTCATTCTAAATCTGGTTCATCTGCTGGTGGTACTACTGTAACTCCTAGGTTTCGTTCTAAATCTGGTTCATCTGATGGTGGTACTACTGTAACTCATAGGTTTGGTTCTAAATCTGGTTCATCTGCTGGTGGTACTACTGTAACTCATAGGTTTCGTTCTAAATCTGGTTCATCTGCTGGTGGTACTACTGTAACTCCTGGGCTTCGTTCTAGACTAGCCACACATCGTTAGACTAATTTGAACCATGAGTATGATTCGTAAAGTCGAAACAGGAATGGTGAAACGAAACTGGGTGGAGGTACTGGTACAACAGGGATCAAAGAAACCACATTTATTTTTGTATCTAGGCACGCAGGAGTTGGAGGTAATGTACGAGTTTATACATTGTAATTTAGAAGATAATGAAAATTTTTGGTAGGAATTTTATATTTTTAATCTTTCTAATGAATTTTACACGGGCAGCGGTTTTCCAGCCTGTTGTTCTTCTCGATATTGAACTGCCAAGGGTTCATTTACGTGCTCAACTTGACCACGGGACCAACGTTTTATCGTCCGTCTCCGATAGGACTACGAACTCGATCTCACCTACATTGAGATCAGGGATCTCTGGAAAAATATGCCATTGGCTCCACGAGGGAGCGAACCAAGCACATTTGTAACTAGAGACGAGTACCTAACCTGTACGCCACGGAAACAACTCAACAGATTCAGCAGTTTCTCTATAAAGTCTGTCCTAATCTTACAAAGAGAATGACTCAGACCTATAAGAAAACTATTTTGGCTGTTTCTAATTCACAAACACATCCCAAACGTAGCTTGTTTGAGAAACAAACACCCGCGCGCGTGCATGTACACACACTATGATCTTTAACGACCAGTCATTGAGTGCTCCATTTTCTACATGCTTTGAGAGAGCTCGGAAGTGAATGAACGAACCCAGTGACCTACAACTGCACGCACACTTAACATTTGGGGGGGGGTTTGAACCCGTCACAAGGGTTATGTAGAAATATGGCCCCTATTAAATTTTTTTTATTACTTACAAAAAAAAAAGACTATCGCATACTTGTTATTGAAATGATTTTTTTCTCCACACAGGTATTTTTGTCTTCTGTTGAAGTCGAAGGTATTAGGGCGGCATTCTCACCTTGCTCAGGTAATAAAACAATAATATAGGAAACGATTCTCGTCTTTACACACATAAAGGTAGATGTGGTCTTTCGTACAAGACTTGAACGAAATTGCGACATAAAATCCAATGATAGCAGGCTGATCTAGAGATGCAAGAAGGATGTTCTTTTCTGATCTTAGGCTACCGTCGTTAGAGACTGATCGTATGCTACCGTCAGAGACTACATGGATTCATTCATATATAAGAACACACCACAAGAAGAAGAAGTAGAAGAAATATGGAGAAGATGTGGCTGGAATGATGATAAGATTACATACATTTATAATTAATGAAATGGGTTGATGTTTAGAGGAACTTATGGGACAATGTTTGATGTTAGTGTACTTGTGGGACGATGTTTGATGGTAATGTATGTACTTATGGGACGATGTTTGATGTACTTATGGGACGATGTTTGATGGTTGGTGATATCCTTATGGGACAATGCTCATATTATTATATAGAGATATATACCAGAATACTGCCAAAGAGCAAAATAACTATCACTCCAGCCACTCTAGCAGCACAAGACAAAAACAGAAAACCACGACACTGAGCAAGAGCCTGGTAACAGAATGACAACAAAAGAAGAAGAAAGAGAGATATTATTATTTGTTGAAAGTCAAGAACTTGATTGCCCGTACGACCGTAAGTTAGCGCGTGATCAAAGAGGAGTACAGAATAGTAACAATGCAAACAAACAGGAAACTTGTAAGACGCGTTTAAGGAGGGTTGTTCGAGGGTCGGTTGTTGGTTACCACACTATGTAGAAAAACTTGAGACAAAAAAACAAACTTAATATAACAAGAAGAGCAGAAATGAAAGAACAAAAAAATTACAGCCATCAAACATGTCAGAGGAAGATTCTCCCGCAAGTAGGTACTTGACGGCAATTCCGACAAACAAGACATGTCAGAGGAAGATTCTCCCGTAAGCAAGTAGGTACTTGACGGCAACTCCGACAATCAAGACATGTCAGAGGAAAATTCTCCCGCAAGTAGGTACTTGACGGCAATTCCGACAAACAAGACATGTCAGAGGAAGGTTCTCCCGCAAGTAGGTAATTGACGGCAACTCCGACGAACAAGACATGTCAGAGGAAGATTCTCCCGCAAGCAAGTAGGTACTTGACGGCAACTCCGAAAAATAAGAAATGAACCACAAAGTTACCGATTTACGTTTTATTTACCAGACAAACTTTAAATTGTTGCCAGGAGGGTTCCAGACTTAACGACAAGATGCATGGAAAAGAAATGAATGTTTGTTGAGGGCATGTGCTCCTTAGGGAGCTGAAAGAATTATTATTTCTCACAAAAATATTTGTGACCAGGTCATATGTTTTACTGTTGTTTCCGTTTTGTTTCCGTAACGTAACGATTATTCTTATAGGATGGGTTTTACAGTCTGCACATCTCAATCTGGCTGTATCCGTTAGTGAGTCCCATTAACATTACCTATCGACAAGCAAGACCACTTCCACACAAGCTGTTTACGCAAATTACTAAAAATAAACTGGCAGGACAAAATTCCAGATACCGAAGTTCTCACAAGAGCAAAGATCCCAAGCGTCAACATCCTGTTACAGAAGTCCCAAGTGAGATGGGTCGGTCACGTTGCTCGAATGCCTGATAAACGCATCCCAAAACAGTTGATGTATGGCGAACTTGAAGGGGCAGACGTTCTGCTGGTGGACAGAAAAAAACGCTTTAAAGACACTCTTAAAGTGTCTCTGAAATGCTACGATATAGATACCACGTGATGGGAATCCCGTGCGCAAGATCGCCAAATGTGGCGCTGCAACAACACAAGAGGATTAAGAGCAACAACAACAACAATGAGAATTATCGTGCCGTTGAGGCACAGAGAAAACGAGCTGCGTGAAAAAACAGAACACACAAAACACACGTCTAACCTCGATCATGTATGTCCCACCTGTGATAGGGGATTGTGTTCTAGGATTGAACTCTAGTCACCTTCGCTTGCGATGGACGGCTATTACTTACATATCTTACTATACATACTAGCTGTATGGGTGGGTTCCATTTCTTCTTCTGCGAATGCTCCATATCAACCACTCGTTAAAACACTCTTTGTGATTTGTATGTGATCTGAGCCTAAAAGCGATTTTACGTTGTGCCAGTTATACGCATACAAGTAGGCCAGTAGATCCGATTTCTGTGACGTTTTTTATTTACTAGGATAACATCCCTAGACCCCTACCTCAGTCACCTCTTACGACATGCCTTGTAGGTAGCAGTGTTACTATTCTTGCCCCCTGTAAGCCCCGACAACACACACGCGGACTGGTAGGTTCCATTGACATTATATATATTTTTAATATCGATATTCTTATACTCAGTGGCGGCTCGTTATTAAGGGCCAGGCCACACAAAAAAATAATGTATAACGTGTATTTATTATTTTATAAATTAAAATAAGCTACCAAAAACCATGATTTATCTGGAAAAATTGTCTGGCCCCACCAACAAAAATGATCACGAGCCGCCACTGCTTATACTACTGTCATAATATTATAACTACACATTTGTTTTGTCCATATACAAAAGGCAATCCTTTTTTTACATGTTCTTTTTTTGGTGCCACTAATTCTGACAATTAATAGCTTTCTTCAGGTAGCAATTCTGTGCCACCCACATGCAAACTTCTGTTTATTATTCTTCCACTGATGTTTAAGTCTGGCATTCCTTTGATCTGTCTACAGATATTTTTCCTATGAGAAAGGTAAAAGTAATTCCATAGGATATGCCTCCTAGGAATGTAAAATTGCAAAGACTGCGCAGTACTATGCATTAGCAGTTGGACGAGCGATGTTAGTTTATTTTCTTAGCTTTTCCCCTCCGTTCATCTGCTATGAATCAGACCTAGTTAGGGTGCCTAATATGCCAACCTGACTGATTTTTGCGTGATACTTGCTTTTCTAATGATCAATGTCCCTTGCATGTAGGCGAAATGTACTCCGATTTCGAAGGTACTTGTAATTCAACTCCGCAAGTAAAGGATCATAAAACACAGGTAGTCCAACTGCATACCCTGTGCTCACCAACAAATGCTTTTAGTCCAAGTTGGTCTTAAATATTTACTTTGAAATATCTTCAACTTGTGTATCATGTTGTTGGTCATTGTTTAAACACTGTCATTATAATCTCTCTCTCTCGCGATCCCCCTTAGACTGATGTACCAGATTTCCCCATAAATCTCATTCATGTGGAAACCTGATTCATGGAGCATGGGTGGGTTTCGTCACATCTTCAGCACTATTTGGAGCTCTGGTGCTTATCCTTCGGTGATGTGTCCGGTTTTATCCAGCGTTTACTGGGTTCGCTCTCCGTCAGCCGTTGGCTGTCTCTAGCTGACCAGCAAGTTATTATAATCAAATCTCTGTTACTCACAATTAGTACCTTAGTAATAAACAGGCAACGTGGCATTCTGTGTATTCCCTTCAAACTAAACTATAGACCACATGTAACAACTATGACATGACCAAGAAGGATGTCATATTGTTAGTACATCTAAAGTCAGAGAAGGCACGTCTAATATGGCGGGAGACATTGATAATAAAGTAAAGCAGGCATTCACACATAAACGAGACAGAAGCAGCATACCAGGCGGTCTGACTACGCCTGGATTCAAAGCAGGCAACGCAAGAAGAAGAATATTGTATGAGAACGCATGAGAAGATAATGAAACAAGTGATAGAATGTTGGGACAAAAGAATGAGTCAATGAATAAAGTAATGAGAGAATGGATAGGCAATGGAGTGAGCGGAAGACAAAATAATTGAGAGAATAAGACAAGAGAATTATATAATGAAGAGATAGAAGAATGAGAGTGATTAGACTGAATAATCGTCCGAGTGGTTACCGGGGCCCAAATTTGGGTGTAAAGAATAGAACCAGTTACCTGCCATGCATGTCGTAAGATGCGACTAAGGAGGTTGTGCGTGGGGCTAGCTACCTCACACCGTAAAAAACACTAGATGGCTACAGATCGGAGAGCGAACCGAGTAAACGCTGGCTGAAACCAGACACATCGCCGAAGGATAAGCACCAGAGCTTCAAATGGTGCTGAAGATGTGATGTAAAACACACCAATGCTAAGGCTGCATGAATCAGATTTCCACATGAATATAATTTATGGAGAGGTCTGGTACATCAGTCTGGACGGTGATCGAGAGTAAACAATACAGTAATCCTGTGTTTTATAGCCATGTGTTCATTGTTGTTTCTATCAATGACAAATATTGCGCCTGTTAGTTTATTATGAAGTGCATACAATGAGAAGCAGTTCTATAGATGACTTTTGAGAGAAGTTCCAATGTTGGAAGAAAGGAAGAAAGCAGAGAAAAATATAGACAGAAAGAAAAACATGATCTCAACTTACTTGGGTAGGTAGGTGATCAGCATTTTCAAAATAAGTGTGAGCTATAAGAAACATATCATCAACTCCAAGCCCCAACGCCAGAAATGGTATAATCTATCAAGGAAAAGAAACACAGACAAATGAATGAATGAAGGGGGAAAGTGGATGAATGTATTGTAAGATGAAGAAAAGGTAAACAAAAATAAATGTTAACAAATCAAAGAACATGAAATCTGATAACAAGAACTTCTTCTTTGCGTTCGTTCTTTACCACCAATTTTAATCATCTTTGTGATATGTTTGATCTTTGCCAAGAACGTGTTTACGTTGCACATTGGTTTAGTAGGCCCCTAAACGCATAGACTTCTACATATTTAGGACATGTGCATCCGATTTCATCCAAACCTTCCTAGTCGCCTCTTACGAAATGCGTGGCAGGTAACAGTGGTTCTATTCTTTACACCCCAAATTTGGGCCCCGGTAACCACTCAGGTGATAACAAGAACAAACAGGTAGTTCTGTCTACATGATACTTTGATGTTATCCTGCAGCCTGTATGAAACATTATCCTGCAGCCTGTATGAAAATACTGCATTTCTCTTTCATAAAGTTAAAGTCTATCCTAAATCCTTTTATGTATTTTGTCTTACACAAATACAGAGATTTCTAGAACGGGCTCATATATGTGCGCTTCGTACATGGCGGTGCGCTTCGTACATGGCGGTGCGCTTCGTACATGACGGTGCGCTTCGACATGGACGGTGCGCTTCGTACATGACGGTGCGCTTCGTACATGGCGGTGCGCTTCGTACATGGCGGTGCGCTTCGTACATGGCGGTGCGCTTCGTACATGACGGTGTGCTTCGTACATGGCGGTGCGCTTCGTACATGGCGGTGTGCTTCGTACATGGCGGTGTGCTTCGTACATGGCGGTGTGCTTCGTACATGGCGGTGTGCTTCGTACATGGCGTCTTTACTGTTCTTACGATTCACTTACTGGCTTGCCTTCATCCGTACATGACTCTCTTCTGCATCGTTCGGCCTTTTACATTCTATTGTGATATTGCGCCAACATCAGGCGATGTACGTGCTAGCTCCCTATGGGCTCGCTTCGTACATGGCGGTGCGCTTCGTACATGGCGGTGCGCTTCGTACATGGCGGTGTGCTTCGTACATGGCGGTGCGCTTCGTACATGGCGGTGCGCTTCGTACATGGCGGTGCGCTTCGTACATGGCGGTGCGCTTCGTACATGGCGGTGCGCTTCGTACATGGCGTCTTTTACTGTTTCTGATATTTCTGAGATTCCCCTTTTTACGTATGCAACTATCTGTCTTGCATCCCCTGTATATATATATCTCTATCGCGATCGTTCTTAGGCCACTTTTATCATTCTATTGTGATATATAAGCAGCCAAACATCAGGAACAGATGTACGTGCACAGCTCCGTACCTATTGGAGCTCAGGTGCTTATCCTTCGGTGATGTGTTCGATTTCAATCAGCGTTTACTGGGTTCGCTCTCCGTTAGCCTTTTTCTGTCCCCAGTCAAAACCCACAAGGCAGCAGGTTGCTATTTTCTTTCAGGGCACGGACCAGTAGACGACCTGCCCTCCCGGGCTGATGAGCGTCGTCTGCCCAGCTATACCAGTCTTGTTAATGGACTGCTTGGTTTGCCTACCGTCCAGTTTTGTGTACGGTTTGCTCCGCTAGCTTTGATTGTTCCATATCAAACTACAAGGCAGCAGTAATCCACTGTATCAGAGTAACATTGCTTTTTGAGACGCACTGTCTGCTTATGTGGCCGAACCATTTAATTTGTTGTTTCTTGAAGAAGCTCAGTATTGATGTTGTATCCACTTTTTTCTGATGTCTTCATTCCTAAACATGTCTTTTCTCGATACACCTAACACTCTGGCAGGCACTTCATCTCTATGGTAAACTAGATGTGATGGTTTAACTTTCATCATCAAATAGCTTGTCCTGAGCAGAACTTTGCCACCCCAACAGTCCTCCGGAATTTCTCTCTCTCATAGGCCAGATGTCCTGCCTCTGCTGCCGTCATGTTCAAACCATCAGTTACATCCTGAATACATCTTCTCCGTGGTCTTCCTCTTCTTCTCTTTGCCGGTATGCCTCCTTCCATGATGGTCTTCTCCAGCCCTTCATATCTTTTTATATGTCCAAAATATCTCAATTTTCTCTTCTTATTTGTAGCATCAGCCAGTTTTCTTTGATTTTGAGTTCTTTCTGGATAGATCTATTTGTTCTCTTCTCTGTCCAAGATATACAAAGGACTCTTCTGTAACACTTATATTCAAAAGCACAAATATGTGATTTAACTATACAGGTGAGAATTTAGCCAACTTGTGATGATGTCATAAGACCATGGCAAGGAAGAAAAAAACCACAAAATAAGCTATATCCATTTTCTGTTACAGTAAACTATTCACACAATTTGCTCTCACATGTGGAGCAACCACACCCATCCACACATGACTGTAGACAATATGACTTAATATCTCTGACTGTAAGTCATAAGTTCACACACACACATGACTGTAGACAATATGACTTAATATCTCTGACTGTAAGTCATAAGTTCATTCAAACATTAACTGACGTACCTGTGTGGTAGATGCGTTGAAACTGATGCGGAAGACAGAACAGATGCCCAGACCAGCTGCTACTGACAGAGATACCAATATGACTCCAGCCATCCCAACACCACTTTGAGACTTCACTGCATCATTCCACCTCAGCAAGGACACACAGGCATAGACAAACTACAAGAAGAAAATATGTCTGTGAGATACACATGCTAAAATTCCCTGAATACTTTTTTGTGTACATATCATTTCGTAAATGTATATTTTCGTAGAATAACGAGAACTGAGATTGTATGATAAGATTGCAAATGATGAACTCAGAGAAAGAACTAAGCAGATACCAGTGAAAAAAGAGCTAAGGAAGAGACGATGGCGTTGGACAGGACACACATTGAGAAGGCCGTCAGGAAGCATTGCAAGACATGCAAGGTTTTGGAACCTGCAGGGAAAGAGGAGTAGGGGAGGCCTGGAAATACCTGGAGAAGAGACGTACAGACTGATATTAAAAGTATAGGCAAGATGTGGAAAGAATTGGAGGGGATGACAAGAAAGAGGAAGGGCTGGACGAAGTTTGTTGAAGACCTGTGCTCCGCTGGGAGTTGAAAAGTGAAGAAGAAGAAGACATATAATTTGAAACTGGTGACATGTACATATCAAATATTTTCATTCTTCATCTGCTATGAATTTAGGCATGGTACCTAAATATGGTGCATTTGACTGATTTTTATATGAAGGCTTGCTTTTCTTATCACTGGTGTTTGTCAGTATTCAGGCAAGTCGTACTCCGGTTTCTGGGTACTTGCAATTTAGATACCCAAGTAAAGGAGCATTGTTTTTTTTCTGTAATCCAACCAGGCACGGTGTGCACACCAAGACTTTTTGGCTACGCTGGTCTGGAAACCCAAAATCTCTAAGGCATGTTGACACACTCAAAGAGTGTTATTCTCTTTGCTATCTGTGAACCCTTTAAGTTCTGGAAAATGATAATATGTGCACATGTACGTAAAACTGGTGATATATGTGCACATGTACGTAAAACTGGTGATATATGTGCACATGTACATAAAACTGTATATATGGCACATGACATACCAGTACCACTAGTGATATATGTGCACATGTACGTAAACTGGTGATATATGTGCACATGTACGTAAAACTGGTGATATATGTGCACATGTACGTAAAACTGGTGATATATGTGCACATGTACGTAAAACTGGTGATATATGTGCACATGTACGTAAAACTGGTGATATATGTGCACATGTAACTTAAATTGATGATAATATGTGCACACATGTAAGGTAATAAATGTATGAAATATGCTTACCATAAGAACATATCCTAGTACCACTCTAGTTATGCTAATCTTGGAGAAATCCTTCATGATATCCATCAGAGATGTGTACGAGAATGCGTACAGATTATCTTTATTTGTCTCATTGCCAAAGTTATTGATCACCTGTAAACATGGTCAATAAAAAAATGATAATTTGCTGACAGGAATCAATCAAATACAATGTTAAATATTTATCTATACATTTCTTGATTTGAAATTTTTTTTTTAAATTGTGACATTATAATTCTTAAAGTGATATTTTATTACAATATAAATTTATGATTCAATATATGTCCCCCTATTTTCTTAGTCTTTCCCTCCCTCATAGACTTGACTTGTTTCCTCACTTTAGCTACTTCTATTTCGTATGTCTCTCAGTTCTTTGTGGAGCATAGAGCATTAATAGTTGTTAGCCACCCTACCCTGACTATTCTACCCATGGTCTCCAAGGACAGTCTAGCACCCTCCCCCAACTTAATAAGAACACTTCGTCTCCAGGTCCGTTTAGGATGCCCTATTTACCATAGATACACTCTACCATAGATACTCTACCATAGATACACTTTACCATAGATATACTCTACCATAGATACACTTTACCATAGATACACTTTACCATCGATACACTTGCCATACGATACACTTTACCATCGATACACTTTGCCATAGATACACTTTACCATCGATACACTTTGCCATAGATACACTTTACCATAGATACACTTTACCATAGATACACTTTGCCATAGATACCACTAGATAACTCTACCATAGATATACTTTACCATAGATACACTCTACCATAGATACACTTTACCATAGATACACTCTACCATAGATACTTTACCATAGATACACTCTACCATAGATACTTTACCATAGATACACTCTACCATAAATACACTCTACCATAGAAACACTTTACCATAGATACACTTTAACATAGATATACTCTACCATATATACACTCTACCATAGATACACTTTACCATAGATACACTTTACCATAGATACTTTACCATAGATACACTCTACCATAGATACTTTACCATAGATACACTTACCATAGATACATTCCTATCGCATATATACACTCCAGCCATGATACACGTGAGAATGAAATCTACTCAACAGAATCACCTCCTTCAGAACAAACTATGGGGGACCAAAAGAGACTCTCCAGAAGCATCACCCTGTTTATGACACATACCGGGGTAGTCGCATAGCAGAAGTTGATCGCAGAAGAATGTGTAAGTCTTTTTCAAATGAAGATAAACAGAAACAAATTGTTTACCTGTGAGAACTTTCTCTGAAAAGCTTCCAGGATCGCTTTCGCCTTCTGATGTGTCCAATCAATACCAGATACTTTTTGCATATCCTCGTAGTAATGGAATAAATCTTTCTCAGCCATCAGCTGTAGGATAGACTGGTAGGCTTCCACTCTATTTACAAGCAAAGAAAGAGTACAAGTAACGATCTTGCTTAGTGATGTCTCAACAAGTTTGTTGGCCACACACAACAATTCACACAAATATTATGTACATAAATTTGATATGACAAGTTTGTTTTAACTCTTTCGTCCGTATAAACCGATATACAGGATCGTAATATGTTTGAAGATGATGCAAGCCAGTATACTGACTAATTCTGTAGACATTGGATGATAAATGTGTCTGAATGTAAAACAAATTATGGAGCAAAAGGTAGTGAAGATTAGTTTTGCTCATAATAATAAAAAAAAAACCCCAATACTTTATCAATTAAAGACTTTAAGCCACGCTGTGGAATACGCGACCCGAGTCAGGCAAGACAGGAAACGATAAAACAGAAATATCAATATACCTCACCTGGTAACATGGAACAGCTAATAGAAATTGATGACAATTTCAGAAATTCTGGAGAAACTCCGAAACAGGTAAAAATAATGCTATAATAACGAAACAAATACAAGACATACATTGAAGCAATCGAGCAATATGTTCATCACGTACATTGACCACATTTGTAAAATAGCTAACACCAGCGAAGGAAACAACCTCGGAGAACTCTTAAATGAATTTCTTTTGCAGACGATCAGGCAATCATATCAACAACAGAAGAACAGCTACAACAACACATCAACAGACTCCAGTTAGCATGTAACGAATACAACATGAGAATTAACATCGACAAAACAGAAGTAATGACATTCGCCAGAGAGGAAAACACTACCAACATCTCCATCGATAATCATCTACTAAATCAAGCAAAAGATTTCACATACCTGGGGAGCATTTTTTCAGCAAATGGAAGAATAACTAATGAAATTCAACACAGATGCAACAAAGCAAACCAAATGATAGGACAAATGGCGCCAATTTTAAGATGCAAACACGTCACCATGAACACAAAAAGAGCAATGTTCAACACAATCTTTCTCCCCACATTATGTTACCAGTGCCAAACCTGGACGCTGACAACAAACGATAGAAGAAAACTAGTCACAACAGAGATGAAGTGTCTACGCAGAATGCTGGTGTAACAAGAAGAGACCGGTTGAGAAATGAAGACATCAGGAAAAAGTGGGTACAACATCAGTACTAGACTTCATCAAGAAACAACAAATTAAATGGTTCGGTCACGTAAGCAGATTACCATCAGACAGTGCACCCCAAATAGCAATGCTGCTCCGATACAATGGGTACAAAGCAAAAGGCCGGCCACGCAAAAGATGGACCTCAGAGATAACAGAGGCGACGAAAGAGACTATCTACGAAGCGCATACTAGGCCCGTTTTAGAAATCTCTTCCTGACCTGACGCTGTGAGGCATACAGGATCCGAGAAAGAAAGAAAGAGCAATATGTACAAAGGATATAAGAAATACAATCACAAATAATAGGACAAATGGCGCCAATTTTAAAATGCAAACATCTCACCATGAAAACTAAAAAAAGAACATTGTTCAACACAATCTTTCTTCCAACATTATGCTATCAGTGCCAAACCTGGACGGTGACATCAAATGATAGAAGAAAACTAGTCACAACAGAGATGAAGTGTCTACGCAGAAAGCTAAGAGGGAGTGGGGGAAGGAGAAAGGTTACAAGAAAAGATCGGTTTAGAAATGAAGACATCAGAAAAAAAATGGGTACAACATTAGTACTGGACTTCATCAAGAAACAACAAACTAAATGGTTCCGCCACATAAACAGATTACCAACAGACAGTGCACATCAAAGAGCAATGCTACCTGGATATATAGCAGAAGGCTGTCCACACAAAAGGTGTACATCAAAGGTAACAGAGGCAACGAAAAACATTGTTTATGAAGTGCACACAAAAACCCGTTCTATAAATCTCTTCTTATCCTGATGCTGTGAGGGAAAACGTTATGAAGTGCACACAAAAACCCGTTCTATAAATCTCTTCTTATCCTGATGCTGTGAGAGAAAACATTGTCTATGAAGTGCACACAAAAACCCGTTCTATAAATATCTTCTTATCCTGATGCTGTGAGGGAAAACATTGTTTATGAAGTGCACACAAAAACCCGTTCTATAAATCTCTTCTTATCCTGATGCTGTGAGAGAAAACATGATTAGAGAACAGAAGAAAGAATGACAAATTTCAAAAAGACAATCAGAAATCAAACAACTGATCCCTTAGAACGTTGGTAGACTTTTGTCGTGTAAGAGATTTACGTGTTAGTTAATAATAAGAGTTGCAGTTCCATATCAAAATAGGGGGAAGACTGCATAAGAAGCAGAGATGAAGTGTTATGGAAGTATGCTTCTTAGTACTTTCTCTTCCCATGCTTTATAATCTATATGGGTATATGTTGCATGTATTCAAGTTATATATTTACTAGATGTTTCATTGTTTCTTTTCTATTTCTAGTTTTTATGTGTGTTTTTGTGTTACATTTATTTCGTTATTCGTTTTTATTCCAGATTTTCCTTAGATACGTTGGTATTTGGTCGTCCATTTGTGTTTCATTTTAATTTGTCACTCCTGTTTGTTCGTTTGCTTGATAAAGGCCTTGTTGGTCGAAACGTTGCTGTTTATCGTCACTGTGTCATAGTTCCCCAGATGGCAGCGGAGAAGTGGACAGTTAGCCAGATAGTTAGTGTAGTATAATTAGATTATTTAATAGTTGAGACTATGTGTTGTACTCTATGTAGAAGTGCAACACATAACTACGAGACATGACGCTTTGTGTAGTAAAATAGTGACGATTTAGTAACGGTTGCGAAGGAGTGAGAAAATAGGAGAGACAACATAAACAATTGACAGATGGACGTGTTCTTAAGCAAGAACGTTTATGCTTATAGATCAATAAACATGTCGCATGCCATCAAGCATTGAGTTTGTATATTATTACCATATGTTATGGATCATCAGTCATCATGAGAGAATGGGAATTGTAGGACCATAAACCAACAAATGCTCTTATAATAAATTATCACATCTTTGAATAAGACCATCATCAAAGATAGCAACCTACATGTATACTAAGATAGCACCCTACTTCAATACCAACGATTGCAACCTATCTCAATGCTAACGATTGCACCCTACTTCAACTGTTTATGTATTTTGTAAAACTATAGTACTTTGTTTGTACGTGTTTCACTAGTTCCATATCAACAGTGATAGCACAAGATGACACAAACAGTTGCATATAACAGGTTATATCATACAGTGTAGATATATATTATACAGTGGTGGCTCGTCATTAGGGGCAACTGGGGCCGGGCCTCACTAAAAATAATGTGTAACGTGTATTTGTTTTATGAATTAAAATATAACCAAACCAAAAATCATGATTTTTCCGCCAATTTTTGTCTGGCCCCACCAACAAAAATGATCACGAACCGCCACTGACATTATATATATATATATATATATATGTAGTTAAAAAATATATATTTAAGATTCAGACCTTTGTCAACGGATGTCTTCGGCGGATTATCAGACTGAGATGGTATGATAGAGTTGCAAGCGCAGACCTGTGAATAAGAACCGGACAGGAACCCAGACTAAGAGAAGAAAATGGAGATGGGTCGGGCATACCCTACGGAAGACACTGTCGAGTATCACTAGACAAGCACTTGAGTAGAACCCACATGAAAAACCGAAAAGGGGACGTCCTAAACAGACCTGGAGACGAAGTCTTCTTGAGGAACTGAAGAGTGCTCGACTATCCTGGAAGATGATCAAGAAAACAGCCATAGACCGAGAAAAGTGACGAACGTCTGCTGAGGTCCTATGCTCCACAAGGTGCGGAGAGGAATAAGTCAGTAATAACATTGAAAGACACATGGTTCCATTTTTCCCTCGATATTCAGTTTTACTCTAGCTTTCACAACATGCTAAAAAAAACACGAACTCTTTCAGAAAGATATACAGAATCAATGCATCAAACATAATACTGGTCACCCAGGTGCCTCATTTTCTTTATTCTATCAAATTAAAAAACAAAAACTAGCACGCCAACTGCACATTTCATATTATCCCCAACAATTCAGCCCCAATTCAAGTTCAACCGGGTTCACCTCTGGTGGAGAGAACTGCACACGTAGTGCGTTCGTAATGAACAAACGACTTTACGTCAAGTGTACAACACTAAGTTACATTAAGCCTGGTCTGATATTTATTATTATAATAGAAAGGTTTTCATCTTTCGGTGCTAACTTGTTCAATGTATGTTTCTGTTTGCACCTTTTCACAGCTGACGTAAAACATGTGTGAGTGTGCAATTTGTATGACTTCATAAATGCTGGCATCAGATGTTATGTGGTAGAGTCAGGAGGAAGGGGTTACATTGACAATGTGAAACCGGTATAGACGGAGAAGGTACATTGACAATGTGAAACCGGTATAGACAGGGAGAAGGTACATTGACAATGTGAAACCGGTATAGACAGGGAGAAGGTACATTGACAATGTGAAACCGGTATAGACAGGGAGAAGGTACATTGACAATGTGAAACCGGTATAGACAGGGAGAAGGTACATTGACAATGTGAAACCGGTATAGACAGGGAGAAGGTACATTGACAATGTGAAACCGGTATAGACAGGGAGAAGGTACATTGACAATGTGAAACCGGTATAGACAGGGAGAAGGTACATTGACAATGTGAAACCGGTATAGACAGAGAGAAGGTACATTGACAATGTGAAACCGATATAGACAGAGAGAAGGTACATTGACAATGTGAAACCGGTATAGACAGAGACAAGGTACATTGACAATGTGAAACCGGTATAGACAGAGAGAAGGTACATAGACAATGTGAAACCGGTATAGACAGAGAGAAGGTACATTGACAATGTGAAACCGGTATAGACAGGGAGAAGGTACATTGACAATGTGAAACCGGTATAGACAGAGAGAAGGTACATTGACAATGTGAAACCGATATAGACAGAGAGAAGGTACATTGACAATGTGAAACCGGTATAGACAGAGACAAGGTACATTGACAATGTGAAACCGGTATAGACAGAGAGAAGGTACATTGACAATGTGAAACCGGTATAGACAGAGAAGGTACATTGACATTGTGAAACCGGTATAGACAGGGAGAAGGTACATTGACAATGTGAAACCAGATATACATTGAGCTTGATCAAAGAGGATTGTTTGGAGAAGTACTTGGTGCTAGATTACAAGAGTTGGGGTTGAAGATTTGAGTGGCCAGAATAGAACATCACAACAGGTTTAAGAGTAGGCTCATCAATCAACATCGAACTGGTACAGTGGCTGGACGCTCTTGGAGATATTGCGAAGGAGATCAGAGTACCTATGGATATGCCCGAAGTCCAATGAAGATATTCCATACTGATACTTGGTTCGTGTTCCATGTGAAGAGAAATGTAAATTTTGCAGATCCATGGTGTTGCAAGGATGAGTGTCTGCAAGGATTGAGTGTCTGCAAGGATGGGTGTCTGCAAGATGGTGTCTGCAAGGATGAGTGTCTGCAAGGATGAGTGTCTGCAAGGATGGGTGTCTGCAAGGATGGTTCTGAAGATGGTGTCTGCAAGATTGGTGTCTGCAAGGATGTGGTGTCTGCAAGAATGAGGTCTGCAAGCATGGGTGTCTGCAAGCATGGGTGTATCTGCAAGAATGAGTGTCTGCAAGCATGTGTGTCTGCAAGCATGGGTGTGTCTGCAAGCATGGGTGTCTGCAAGCATGAGTGTCTGCAAGCATGGGTGTGTCTGCAAGCATGGGTGTCTGCAAGCATGGGCGTGTCTGCAAGGATGTGTGTGTCTGCAAGGATGTGTATCTGCAAGCATGGGTGTGTCTGCAAGAGTACCAAATGTGGCAGTTATTTCAATGCTCCATAAAGATAAATCAGAGAAAAATGATATAGAAAATCGAACTTCATATGAAGTGAACAAAACAAATATGAAGAATTAATTCAAAAAGGGAACATGACATCCAAGTCAAGTCAAGATGATGTTTATCATCTGCTCTCCAGTCGGGAGCAGGTAATATTTTAAACGTGTACACACGACACAACAGACTGAAACATCAACTATACAACATATTTCAGATTGACACAACAAAATAAAACATTATATATACCACAGGTTTAGGATTGGCGCAACAGACTAAAGGCGGGATTTATTTCGAACGTTAAGGCTCTCAGGTCGACCTAGGCTTAATTAGGTACCATATATGCAGCGCCGGATTAGCCTAGTAGCAGAAGTAGCAAATGCTACGGGCCCGCGCTTCTAGGGGGCCCGCGCTTCTAGGGCCCGCGCCTATGTGACAGATGAAAATGGAAAAAATAACCAGATGTTATATCAAAAACACACAAGCTGTCTGAATTTTTAAATGTCCTGTGTGATGGTGCTGAATCCAACGAGATCGAAGCCGAAAATACAGAAGTCGCTTGTCACTGTGTAGTAGATGAAGGCAGTGCTATAAAAGAATCATCATTACCAATATTACCATTAAGATCAGCAACTCTTCACGATTTAGCCACATTTTCCATAAGACAAACTGAAATCAAATGAGACAAGAGCAAGTCCTCCAAATTTAGCCCTATCATCTTCAAGCCAAAGAGAGGCAGAAAGCACAGCACATGCTTCTAATGTAGCAACATCATCTACAAGCCAAAAACACAATGAAAGTAAAATGTACTCCAACGATATTGGTGAATGGCCAAACAACTTCAATCGAGATTATTGGATTGTGAAAGAAAGTAGCGAAGTGCAACATATGAACAATGATTTCATGTCTTTAAAAAAAAAAACATACGATAAAGAAAACAATCCACGATTTTGTCGAAAGTCGTTTTTCCACATACACGCATACACCAACAAACAAAACTCACGTGAGAGATTGGTTTTGTTATACAGAAACTAAAGGAAAACTGTTCTGTTTTGTTAGCAAAGTTATTGATTTAGGCTGTACCATAGAGTGACTGGTGTATTTGGAATACTCCGGCAGTTAAAATCTATTACAGCAAACGAGATCTTGAAAAGAACTCCAAATATTGTCAGCTCTTACCAAGAGGATTTGGAAGAAAGCCTAGGCGACGAACTTGTGCAGTTCGCTGAACTTCTTAAAACTAATGTAGCTGCTGCAATTAGCAACGAAAAGCATGGGGCTCTTGAACTGCAATTTTATAAACTTATAATGGAAAATTCATTTGAGTCGTGTTTCCCAAATGTAGAAATAGTCTTACGAATTTATTTGTCTTTAATGATTTCTAACTGCAGAGGAGAACGTTCTTTTTCAACATTAAAGTGTATAAAAAGTGAGTTAAGGAACATGATGGGACAAGATCGTCTAAATAACCTCACCTTAATGAACATTGAATGTAATTTACTTAGAGAAATTGATTTGTCTAATGCTATCTCTAAATTTGCTCACATTAAATCGAGACAAGTTTGTTTGTAAAAGTTGTGTTTTATTTTATTATCATACAAAACCTAGGGCCCCGCGCTAAAATTTGCTACGGCCCAGCGCTATCCTAATCCGGCACTGCATATATGCACTGAGAAGTAAAAGGGAGAGACAGCTGGTATGATGCTTCTCACGTGCGACTTACCACTGTGTACCGTTGACATTACCCACTGTGTACCGTTGACATTACCCACTGTGTACCGTTGACATTACCCACTGTGTACCGTTGACATTACCCACTGTACCGTTGACATTACCCACTGTGTCCGTTGAATTACCCACTGTGCCGTTGATATTACCCACTGTGTGCCGTTGACATTACCCACTGTGTACCGTTGACATTACCCACTGTACCGTTGACATTACCCACTGTGTGCCGTTGACATTACCCACTGTGTACCGTTGACATTACCCACTGTGTGCCGTTGACATTACCCACTGTGTGCCGTTGACATTACCCACTGTGTACCGTTGACATTACCCACTGTGTACGGTCGACAAACAAATTAAAAAATACAAGTCTAAAACCATATTGTCCAATAGTCTGGATGGTATAAAACAGTTTTTTAAACACGTTAATCTCAACATGTGTCCTCTGTCTTAAATAATCGGGGCCCATGTGTTGTCGGGGCTCTCAAGGGAGCAAAGAATAGTAACACTGCGACCTACAAGGCATGTCGTAAGAGGCGACTGAGGTAGGGGCCTTAGGAAGCTACCCTAGTTTATAAAAGGGTAGCATCTTCTTCTTATTTGCGTTCGTTCTTTACGACCAATTTTAATCACTCTTTGTGATATGTTTGATCTTTGCCAAGAACGTGTATACGTTGCACATTGGTTTGGTAGGCCCCTAAATGCATAGACTTCTACACGTTTAGGACACATGCATCTTATTTCAGCCAAACCTCCTTAGTCGCCTCTTACGACATACGTGGCAGGTAACAGTGGTTCTATTCTTTACACCCCAAATTTGGGCCCCGGTAACCACTCGGGTGAAAAGGGTAGCATAAATCGGATGTGCTGGTGTACTTGTAAGTGCATAACTGGCCCAATGTAAAATCGCTCTTAGGCTCAGATAACGTACAAATCACAAAGAGTGGTTTAACAAGTGGTCGATATGGAGCGTTCAAAGAAAAAGAAAGAAGTAAATGATCACAAACATAGAGACACCTACCTGACTATGTGTCCAGTCTTATTTCTCTTGACGCCACCAAACATAAGATCTGGTTCCCAGGACATGTATTTCGTAGCAAACCCTAAACAACCTTTGCTAAATTCTGTCCCGATATCTGGAATCTGCTGTCAAACAGAATGTAAAGTTGGAACAAAAATGTTACATTACATTTAGCTGTTGGAGAGAAGACGAAGAAGAAGGAGAAAGAGAGCAGATTTCAAAGACATTTCTTCATTATATAAAATGTACAGTTCAATTATCTTTTCTATACTCAAGATCATCATCTCATCATCAGTAGATTGTTCCTTCCGGAACTTGGCTTCCATAACAGCAGTCCTGAAAAACTCTCTGTTCTGTGCAAGTTGACCGACGTCAGCAGCAGTCATTCTCAGATCGTCAATGACATCTTGCACCCATCGTCTTCTAGGTCTTCCTCTCATTCTTCTTCCAGGCATCATTCCTCCAAAATTATATTCTCTAGGCATGTCGTTCGATGTGATGTGTATACTAATACACCAAAATAATGAATAAAGGAAAAAACATCATACAACAAACTCCAATCAAGCAGTGATACAATCACAAGGAAGAATTCACAGAAGACAATTCTGACAGAAGACGGAAGACTATGACAAGAAACTAGAGTGCAAAAAGCAAAATGATGTAATCTACCAGCTAGTCCCATTGTTAAGGCACCCAAAAATTTCACTGACAGCTAAGCAACAGATGATCAAAAGCATTTCCATACCTACTTGTTACCAGAGCCAAACATGGACAATGAGCAAAGCACAGCCGCAAAATATAACATATGAAATGCGCTGCCTGCGAAAAGTTACCAACAACACCAGAAAAGACAGTCACCAACACCAACATAAGAAGTTGGCACATAGCCTTGTCTGAATTACATTGAGAAACAAAGAATGAAGTGGTTTGATCACTTAATACGAATGCACCCAAACTCCACAGTATAGCCGGGTCTTCTACAAAATAACATCAGGAAAGAAGGCGAGAGGAAGACCATGAAAAAGATGGGTAGATGGTATAGCAGAATCCTGTCAAAGAGCAAAAATAACTATCACACAAGCCACTAGAACAGCGCAAGACAAAAGAAAAAGACACTAATACACATTGTTTTAAAAAAATATCTGAAAGTTATATCATCGATCAATAAAAAGTGTTGTCGAAACATCAACTTATTTTATACATTGCAAAATTACAATAATAATAATAATTCTTTCAGCTTCCAGCTAGCGATAAGAAGAGCAAGTACTCACGCAAAATTCAGTCAGATGTGTCATATATATTTAGATATGCTACTTTTATGGGAGAGATTATTGGAGCTGTTGGATTATTGTTCCACTGACTCATAATATCTGTCTTGACTTTCGTCTTGAACTCTTCCCTATATAAATATATATAGGAGGAAACACCCCCAAATCTCTCTCCAATCTGTTGTCCTTTCTTGTCAAGAAGTCAGTATTACGTTTGACTTCATCATTGTGTGTCTGTGAAACGTTTTGATATTGCCCGATTATATGTCACAAGAAATACTTAAGATATGTCAACAAGAAAATACTTGAGATATGTCAACAAGAATACTTACGCTAGAATTAAAGTTTGGAGCAGTTATAGGGCAGTCAGGATCTTGTGGATTCAAACATGGCTTCTCTTGGTAACCAGTGGTGATTCCCGCCTAAAAACAAAGATATAAATAAAGTGGATGAACTTGGCACTTAATGGAGGCTGGATTCACTTCTGCATAGTTAATTTATGCTATCATTCTACCTTTACGATGTATCAGATGAGGTACCGTCTCAACATCGATCGGATATATAATCTTAACATTTCTTTATTAATAAATTCGAATATTCTGCCAACATGTTCCCTGTCTCTCACTTAATGTTCCCTTCTTCAGATGTATGGATTCAAACATTTATTCCTAAGCAAAATGGTCGTGTGTCTTCTACAAGACATATACTGAGATGGTCGTGTGTCTTCTACAAGACATATACTGAGATGGTCGTGTGTCTTCTACAAGACATATACTGAGATGGTCGTGTGTCTTCTACAAGACATATACTGAGATGGCCGTGTGTCTTCTACAAGACATATACTGAGATGGTCGTGTGTCTTCTACAAGACATATACTGAGATGGTCGTGTGTCTTCTACAAGACATATACCGAGATGGTCGTGTGTCTTCTACAAGACATATACTGAGATGGTCGTGTGTCTTCTACAAGACATATACTGAGATGGTCGTGTGTCTTCTACAAAATTACTGAATGTCTTTCTTGAGATTATGGGCAAACATTTTTCTGCAGATGGTCGTGTGTCTTCTACAAGACATATACGAGATGGTAAAAACAAACTTTATACTTGTACTATAATAATAATTGTACATTGCAAGCAACGATGACAATAGTCAGTCTCTTCTTGATGCCAGTAATAGATAGTTGATGTAAATCAGAAATCATGAGTAGAATATGTCAGACAAAAACAAAAAAGTCGGAAAATGAAAGGAACTATATGCAACAAGGGCAGTGTTCAGTTCTAGATAGAGCTGACATATAGATGAAAGTTATGGACAACAAATAAACAACACAATCTCTGGAAGTACGTGAAGGAATTCAACTACCTAGGAAGTGTATTTACAGAGTATGGAAGACTCGACAGAGAGATAGAAACTAGAGTCCAGAAAGCAAATGCAATAACCTACTAACTAGCGCCACTACTTAGACATCCAAACATCTCACTGACAGCTAAACAACAGTTGATCAACAGCTTCTTCATACCCACTCTATGTTACCAATGTCAAACATGGACAATGGACAAGGCACATGCACAGAAAATAGCAACATGCAAAATGAGATGTCTCCGCAGTCACCAACAACACAAGAATCGACAGAGTAACGAATACCAGCATCAGAGAAAAGGTTGGAACAAGACCGTGCTTGAATTATATAGCGAAACAGAGAATGAAGTGGTTTGGCCACTTAGTAAGAATGCGAACAGACCAAATTGTATATGAAGCTTTCCACAACAGAATATCAGAACGGAAGACGAGAGGAAGACCGAAGAAAAGGTGGATAGATAACGTAGTTGAATTCTGCCAGGGGCCTCAGAAAACCATCACACAAGTCACCAGAGAAGCGCAAGACAAATACATAAAACCACGACACTGAGTTAGCAACCTGGTAACAGTGTGCTGACAAAAAAAGATCTCTGGAGGTCTTAGAGATATGATTTTAGAATGACTAAAATTGATGTATTGAAAGATGTCAGAACATAGATAATACTTTTGATCAATATAAGAAAGAGATAAGGCATCATTTTGTAATGAGAAAGGGTGGTTTAGAACACATTGTGACAAGCGGTAAAGCCAATGGGAGACAAGACAGAAGAAGACAAGAGAAACAAAATGCAGGAAGTCTGTTGTAATTCGAGCTTATAGTCAATACTAAGGGCAGATGTGTGTGGGGTTCAATGATCGCCTACACCAATCGGTATGACATGTAATTATGACAAGTACTGCTACTACAGTATGCTGGAAGTATATTCACAGCAGATGGAAAGATGGACAGAGAAATCGAGACTGGATGTCAGAAGGCAAACGCAGTGACATACCAACTGTCACCACTATTAAAACATCCAAGCATTAACATTGCAGTCAAACGACAACTGATAAACTGCATATTTATTCCAACTCTCTGCTATCAGTGCCAAACATGGCCCCTGACTAAGACACAAGAAATAAAGGTTACAACATGTGAAATGAGATGTCTACGAAAAGCTGTCAACGTTACAATGAGAGATAGAGTGAGAAATGAGAATATCAGAAGCATCGTTGGTACTATACCATGCACACAGTACATCGAGAAGCAAAGAATCAAGTGGTTCGGTCATCTAATGAGAATGGAACCAAATTTACTACCATCACGTGCCTACAATAATCGACACTCAGGGCGCAGAGCACGAGACAGACCAAGAACACGATGGATAGATAACATCTCAGAGTCCCTGCGAAAGCATGGACTGACGTCAAGCGCAACACACCTGGCACACGATAGAAAACTAAATCTTCCCATGACACTTCACGGCAAATGTGGTTAAGATAAGATATGACAAGTACTGCTACTATACAATTTTTCTTACCCGTAGGAAGACATCTCTCATTGCATTTACTGGAATATTCGTCTTGGCTGATTCCAGTTTCCGTAAGATGCTCTCTGGGTTCAAGTTCTCCCAGCTGATGTGGTCTGGTAAACCAGCGATTCCACTGTAGAGTTTAAAGAAACATTCAATTAACTTAGAGAAGACATACTTGGTTAATATAAATGATACCCATGCACTTCTGGCAGACCTATATGTGCAGTCTTCTCCAGCTGAAGGCGAAATGTATGAGTGCAGGTGGTTTATGTGAGTTTCTTTTTATGTATAACCAATAACCAATAGTTGTTTACTCTCTCTTTAGCCTGTTACGCCCTTGGCGTTTAGAGCAGCAACAAACGCACACCATTCTTCCCTGTTCATGGCCTTCCTCTGTAATGTGTTCCAGCTATGATTCATTTCCTTCAGTTCTTGCTCTATCGTTCTCCTCCAGGTCGTCTTGGGTCTTCCACGCTTTCGCCTACCCTCTGGAGTCCATCTCAGTGCAGTTTTCGTGTCGGAACCAGTCTCCATGCGCATCACATGTCCAATCCATCTCCAGCGTCGTCTTCGGATGATAGTGCCCATGTTCTCTTGTTGGCATCGTGCAAGCAATTCTTGGTTCGAGATAGTAGTCGGCCAGTACACGCGTAAGATTTTTCGCAGACAAGTTGTATGAAAGGTGGAGAGTCTGGACATATCCTGTTCTGTCATTCTCCAGCATTCCGATCCGTACAGCAAAGTTGACAGCACACAGCTGTTATAGATACTAGTCTTGGTTCTGATGCTGTATTGGGCAGATTTCAAGGCGGTCTGAAGGGTCATGAATGCACTTCGTGCCTTACTCAGTCTGTTTTTAATGTCAGATCCAGCGCCTCCTTCATTGCTAATAACACTTCCAAGGTATGTGAAAGCGGTTGTATCTCGGAGGGTTTTACCTTCTAGTTTGACTGGTGGTTGGGTTGCTATGTTCAGTTGTTTACATATAACCCTTATACGACCACACATGTGACTCGTTCTTCTCATGCTTTGCTTGATATCACATTCATTGGGACGCTGTTTAGCTATAGCTATTTCATAGCTTGTTATATCAACAATACTTAATGTAACGTATGGCTGTTGAACCAAATCTAAGACGCAGGGAATGATATAACATATCAAATGTACCCAATGCTGACCAAAATCATACAGCACATCGGAACTGGTGACCCTGGCAATATGATGCACAACTGCAGTCTGGCTAAGCTAGTATGTTACGGGTTATGTTGGTATATGATGCACAACTGCAGTCTGGCTAAGCTAGTATGTTACGGGCTATGTTGGTATATTCTACATTGTTCTTCATTCATCTTTTAGTATGTTTACCATGAACTTATGACAGTCTTACTCTTACCCGCTTGCTCATAAATATTTTCTTTTGATTTCAAAATAGCGCAGACAATCTAATCTGTGGGGGTTCAACTGGAAAGTGTTGAGAACGTAATTCAGTTATATTCAGGGTCTGTAAGCCGGGTCAGTCAAGACGTGCAGTCAGACAAGACGTGCAGTCAGACAAGACGTGCAGTCAGACAAGAGTAGTCAGACAAGGTAGACAAGACGCAGTTAAACAAGACGTGCAGCCAGACAAGACGTGCAGTCAGTCAAGGTGCAGACAAGACGTGCAGACAAGACGTGCAGTCAGATAAGGTGCAGACAAGACGTGCAGTCAGATAGGACGTGCAGTTAGACTAGACGTGTAGACAAGACGTGCAGACAATCAAGGTTTGACGAATTAAGATAATGTCTCCAGACTTTGTATTGCAATCACAGGAACCGATAACGAAGTTGACCCATTCCACAAAACCGGACAGGGCTTGAACTTTGTGACATTTCCGTCTAGACTGAGTCTCACAACTTGAGCCACGCCGTCAGCATCAAAGAATAAGTGAAGGCAAAGCCCGCCCATGCCGGTCAGACCCAACAATAAACATATCTTATCTCTAATACCCTGCTGATAGTAGGTTATTTGTGTCCTCGTCAGCCACGCCTGGCACCGTAACGGCGAGCAGTAGAGATCACAATGAATGGTTTTCTAGAAGTGTGTACATCTGTCTGTGATACAAGTATTAACATGAAGAACGGATAAATTCAGTGTCCGCATATTGAAACTATACACGAGGCACGTGCAGCTCTCCGGCCCGCAACATGAACTTCACAGGTCCGTGTTAAGTACTAAACATTTGATATTTTCTTTTTAGTCTAGCCACGACGAGTTACTCTGTGCGCTCGGCTAAGGAACTGTAACATGTGCATGCTTTAATTGTTGGATTAGTGTGTCGGTTATCCAGTCTTCTTCTTCAAAGCCCAGGAATTATGAATTTTCACTCTTTTTCCTATAGTGCAATGGGGTGGGGAAAGAAACCGGATTTCTTTAAATCCAAGAAACCCCGAACAGCTCTAGGCGTTTAGTGCTGTGCTTAGTGCTGCACATATACACTATTCTCACATTCATATACACCATTGTCCCATAATATTAATAATAGCCGTTCCCCGCAAGCGATGACGACAACAGCCTCAGACGCGTGCTGCTGCCCCTCTCCTGCGTGTGTGTGTGCGGAGGTGACTGTAGAGTCCAATCCTGGATCACAATCTACCACATGTGGGGTATACCTGATCAAGGTTATAGACATGTAGGTGCTGTGTGTTTTGTCTTTTTGCGCAGCGTGCTTTTCTCTACATTTCAACGCCATGGCGATTCTCAACTCTGGAAGTTTCTCTTGTGTTGTTACAGCGCCATATTTGGCAATCATGCGCAAAGGGATTCTCAGCATGTGGTGTCGATATCGAAACAGTGAATCATATTATTAAAGTGGTTGGGTCCTAACTTGCTACAGGGATCACAATTCGATGTTCTATATTATATCCACGTTTACATCAAACCTCTTGTCAGTTTTACTTATGTACTATATCATAACGTTTCTAAATGATAACATTTAGATTTCATATAGATTTACTGGACTCAAATGTAAAACCATCCTCAATTATAAACATCTTTTTTTTCCCCTTCTTTTCTCCAATCCTGTTTGCATCACAGCGTCAGGTCAAGAAGAGATTTCTCCAATCCTGTTTGCCTCACAGCATCAGGTCAAGAAGAGATTTCTCCAATCCTGTTTGCCTCACAGCATCAGGCCAAGAAGAGATTTCTCCAATCCTGTTTGCGTCACAGCATCAGGTCAAGAAGAGATTTCTCCAATCCTGTTTGCCTCACAGCATCAGGTCAAGAAGAGATTTCTCCAATCCTGTTTGCCTCACAGCATCAGGTCAAGAAGAGATTTCTCCAATCCTGTTGCTCACAGCATCAGGTCAAGAAGAGATTTCTCCAATCCTGTTTGCCTCACAGCATCAGGTCAAGAAGAGATTTCTAAAACTGGTTGCCTCACAGCATCAGGTCAGGAAGAGATTTCTAAACCTGTTTGCCTCACAGCGTCAGGTCAAGAAGAGATTTCTCCAATCCTGTTTGCCTCAGTCAGTCAGTCAGGTCAAGAAGAGATTTCTCAACTGTTTGCCTCACAGCATCAGATCAAGAAGAGATTTCTCCAATCCTGTTTGCCTCACAGCATCAGGTCAAGAAGAGATTTCTCCAATCCTGTTTGCCTCACAGCATCAGATCAAGAAGAGATTTCTCCAATCCTGTTTGCCTCACAGCATCAGGTCAAGAAGAGATTTCTCCAATCCTGTTTGCCTCACAGCATCAGGTCAAGAAGAGATTTCTCCAATCCTGTTTGCCTCACAGCATCAGGTCAAGAAGAGATTTCTCCAATCCTGTTTGCCTCACAGCATCAGGTCAGAAGAGATTTCTCCAATCTGTTTGCCTCACAGCTCAGGTCAGGAAGAGATTTCTAACATGTTTGCCTCACAGCATCAGGTCAGGAAGAGATTTCTAAAACTGTTTGCCTCACAGCATCAGGTCAGGAAGAGATTTCTAAAACTGGTTGCCTCACAGCATCAGGTCAGGAAGAGATTTCTAAACCTGTTTGCCTCACAGCGTCAGGTCAAGAAGAGATTTCTCCAATCCTGTTTGCCTCACAGCGTCAGGTCAAGAAGAGATTTCTCCAATCCTGTTTGCCTCACAGCATCAGGTCAAGAAGAGATTTCTCCAATCCTGTTTGCCTCACAGCATCAGGTCAAGAAGAGATTTCTCCAATCCTGTTTGCCTCACAGCATCAGGTCAAGAAGAGATTTCTCCAATCCTGTTTGCCTCACAGCATCAGGTCAAGAAGAGATTTCTCCAATCCTGTTTGCCTCACAGCATCAGGTCAAGAAGAGATTTCTAAAACGGGCCCTTGTATGCGCTTCGTAGATAGTGTCTTTCGTTGCCTCTGTTTTCTCTGAGGTCCATCTTTTGCGTGGTCAGCCTTGTGCTTTGTACCCGTTGTATCGGAGCAGCATTGCTCTTTGAGGTGCACTGTCTGTTGGTAATCTGCTTACGTGGCCGAACCATTTAATTTATTGTTTCTTGATGAAGTCTAGTACTGATGTTGTACCCACTTTTTCCTGATGTCTTCATTTCTCAACCGGTCTCTTCTTGTTACACCCAGCATTCTGCGTAGACACTTCATCTCTGTCGTGACTAATTTTCTTCTATCATTTGTTGTCAGTGTCCAGATTTGGCACTGGTAGCACAATGTGGGGAGAAAGATTGTGTTGAGCATTGCTCTTTTTGTGTTCATGGTGACATATTTGCATTTTAAAATTGGCGTCATTTGTGCTATCATTTGATTTTCTTTATTGCATCTGTGTTGAATTTCATTAGTTATTCTTCCGTTTGCTGAAAGAATGCTCCCCATGTATGTGAAGTCTTTTACTTGTTTTAGTGGGCAATTGTCGATGTCTATATTTGTAGTGCTTTCCTCTCTGACGAATAATGAACATGACTCGGTGAAACATCACAGTAGGAGAGGTCACTCAATTAAATAGCACTGTCCATCAGATGCTTGTGACATATAGTCATCGGATAGTATGTCACAGATATTCGGATGAGATTTGCAATACAAATAGGTAAAGGCGTTGTCTTGCGTTTAAAAATCCATGAGTTCAAATCCGGACCGTGTCATTCTGAGCATTCCATGTTTTCCCAGAGATTACTAGGATTGTTGTCTGATCTACGGAGATCGTGCTTTGTGCAATACTTTCAGCAGGTAGCGTGCCATTTCTGCTAAGGGGGCTGGAGCCATATCAGGGAAAACCAGGTACAATGAAACCAGGTGCTATGAAACCAAGCGCAATGAAACCAAGTGCAATGAAACCAAGTGCAATGAAACCAAGTGCAATGAAACCAAGCGCAATGAAACCAAGCGCAATGAAACCAAGTGCAATGAAACCAAGTGCAATGAAACCAAGCGCAATGAAACCAAGTGCAATGAAACCAAGTGCAATACCAAGCCAAGAATACCAAGTGCAATGAAACCAGGCAATGAAACCATGTGCAATAAACCAAGTGCAATGAAACCAAGTGCAATGAAACAAGTGCAATGAAACCAAGGCACATAAACCAGGAAGAAACCAAGGCAATGAAACCAAGTGCAATGAAACCAAGTGCAATGAAACCAAGTGCAATGAAACCAAGTGCAATGAAACCAAGCGCAATGAAACCAAGTGCAATGAAACCAAGTGCAATGAAACCAATCCTTCTTATTTTGACTCTTAAAACAAAAACTAAGCTAAAAAAACTGGAACTAATTATCTAACGAACGAACTAACTAAATCTGTACTTTCAATCAACTTGTACTAGCCGTAATAAGCAAGAAGAAAAAAGCAAACAGACTAGATATAAACAAGAGCAACACAAGACAACCAGGCAAACAAACATAAAAGTAGCAGAGAAAGAACAAGACGGCAATAAACAAGGAAACAACAAATAAATAGCATGTGATCAAAAGAACTCACATTGCAATCTACCTGTGTGGTAATGTCATATTTAAGAGAGAGAGAGAGAGAGAGATAGATAGATAAGAGAGAGTGATAGAGATAGATAGAAATAGAGAAGATAGAGAGAGATAGAGAAGGTATACAATAGAAGCAGGTGAGACATGACGTGACAAACTATACCATAACCTGCATCTATCTATATGTGTGTACCTACAGTTACAAGAGACATGTCAAGATTAGAGGCTGGAATAATCGTGTGGGTGGAGCTCCGAGGGTATTAGTATTAGACATCAAAGGTGCTTCAACAACTAACAGTGACAGGAAAACTTTTCAAGGAGATGGAAATAAAACAACTGAGATTATTTCGGCCACATTTAGAGCAGGCATAACGCGATATTGGAAACCATTTTAGAAAAAGGAGATAGAAATAGCAGCAAGAGGTAGCCACAGATTAAAATTGGAAGGCGTTAATCTTCTACATAAGAAACAAAAATAACAACAGACACAGTATAGAAATAGTGAAATGCAGGGCGGCCGTGATCATTTTTGTTGGTGGGCAGACATTTTTTCCGGATAAATTATGGTTTTTGGTTGCTATATTTTAATTTATAAAATAATAAATACCCGTTACATATTATTTTTGGGTGGAAAAGGCTTTAAAAAAAATTTTACCGTTACACTGTCCCTCTAATGACGAGCCGCCACTGGTGAAATGTGTTAATGGTCCGGGTGTTCCTGTCATATCAATAATACAGAGAATATGTCAATGTCGTTCAAAAATGAAATAACTGTGACAAACTAGATATACTAAGCATAGAAATGTTGACAGAAATGTAATATGTTGAATCTAAGATGATGTCAAGTAACACACCAAGTTGAATCTAAGATGATGTCAAGTAACACACCAAGTTGAATCTAAGATGATGTCAAGTAACACATCAAGTTGAATCTAAGATGATGTCAAGTAACACACCAAGTTGAATCTAAGATGTGTCAGTAACACCAGTTGAATCTAAGATGATGCACACATCAAGTTGAATCTAAGATGATGTCCAAGTAAACACATCAAGTTGAATCTAAGATGATGTAGTAACACACCAAGTTGAATCTAAGATGATGTCAAGCAACTACACAGTTGAATCTAAGATGATGTCAAGATGAACACACAAGTTGAATCTAAGATGATGTCAAGTAACACCCCAGTTGAATCTAAGATGGTCAAGTAAACGCAATTGAATCTAAAGATGATGTCAAGTAACACACAGTTGAATCTAGATGATGCAATAACACGACAAGTTGAATCTAAGATGATGCAAGTAACGCACCAAGTTGAATCTAAGATGATGTCAAGAAACATCCGGTTGAATCTAAGATGTTGTCAAGTAACACAAGTTGAATCTAAGATGATGTCAAGTAACACACTCAAGTTGAATCTAAGATGATGTCGTAACACATCAAGTTGAATCTAAGATGATGTCATAACACACTCAAGTTGAATCTAAGATGATGTCAAGTAACACACAAGTTGAATTAAGATGATGTCAAGCAACAAGTTGAATCTAAGATGTTGTCAAGCAACACTAAGTTGAATCTAAGATGTTGTCAATAACACACCAAGTTGAATCTAAGATGTTCAAATAACACAAGTTGAAATCTAAGATGATGTCAAGTAACACACAAGTTGAATCTAAGATGATGTCAAGTAACACTCAAGTTGAATCTAAGATGATGTCAAGTAACACATCAAGTTGAATCTAAGATGATGTCAAGTAACACACCAAGTTGAATCTAAGATGATGTCAAGTAACACATCAAGTTGAATCTAAGATGATGTCAAGTAACACACCAAGTTGAATCTAAGATGATGTCAAGTAACACACCAAGTTGAATCTAAGATGATGTCAAGTAACACACCAAGTTGAATCTAAGATGATGTCAAGTAACACACCAAGTTGAATCTAAGATGATGTCAAGTAACACACCAAGTTGAATCTAAGATGATGGATGTCAAATGTGAGAACACACCAAGTTGAATCTAAGATGATGTCAGTAAGTAACTACACCAAGTTGAATCTAAGATGTTGTCAAGTAACACACCAAGTTGAATCTAAGATGATGTCAAGTAACACACCAAGTTGAATCTAAGATGATGTCAAGTAACACATCAAGTTGAATCTAAGATGATTGTCAAGTAACACTCAAGTTGAATCTAAGATGATGTCAAGTAACACACAAGTTGAATCTAAGATGATGTCAAGTAAACACCAAGTTGAATCTAAGATGATGTCAAGTAACACATCAAGTTGAATCTAAGATGATGTCAAGTAACACACCAAGTTGAATCTAAGATGATGTCAAGTAACACACCAAGTTGAATCTAAGATGATGTCAAGTAACACACCAAGTTGAATCTAAGATGATGTCAAGTAACACACCAAGTTGAATCTAAGATGTTGTCAAGTAACACACCAAGTTGAATCTAAGATGATGTCAAGTAACACACCAAGTTAAATCTAAGATGATGTCAAGTAACACACCAAGTTGAATCTAAGATGATGTCAAGTAACACATCAAGTTGAATCTAAGATGATGTCAAGTAACACACCAAGTTGAATCTAAGATGATGTCAAGTAACACACCAAGTTGAATCTAAGATGATGTCAAGTAACACACCAAGTTGAATCTAAGATGATGTCAAGTAACACATCAAGTTGAATCTAAGATGATGTCAAGTAACACACCAAGTTGAATCTAAGATGATGTCAAGTAACACACCAAGTTGAATCTAAGATGATGTCAAGTAACACATCAAGTTGAATCTAAGATGTTGTCAAGTAACACACCAAGTTGAATCTAAGATGATGTCAAGTAACACATAAAGTTGAATCTAAGATGATGTCAAGTAACACACCAAGTTGAATCTAAGATGTTGTCAAGTAACACACCAAGTTGAATCTAAGATGATGTCAAGTAACACACCAAGTTGAATCTAAGATGATGTCAAGTAACACATCAAAGATAGAAAACAATTTTCAAGTGGAAATCGACTTCGATCATCTTCTTCTTCAAACGCTCCATATCGACCACTTCTTCTTTGGTTCGTCTTTACACCAATTTTAATCATCTTTGTGATATGTTTGATCTTTGCCAAGAACGTATATACGATGCACATTGGTTTGGTAGGCCTCTAAATTCATAGACTTCTACACGTTTAGGACACATGCATCCGATTTCAGCCCAAACCACTTCTTAAACCCCTCTTTGTGATCTGTATGTGATCCGAGTCTAAGAGTGAGTGTACATTGTGCCAGCTATGCACCCAGCACACCCGACTTCTACGACGTTTAATATTTACTAGAACAGTTTCCCTAGGTGGGCGTCTGTAGCTTAACTGGTAGTGAGCTTGATCACAACCCAAGCGTACGTGGTTCAAACTCCGCGGCGGAAGTTTGGAAGCAAATTAGTTCCTTTTGATTTTTACAACCGATTAAAAATAGACCTCACAGCTCAGAAAGCAATGGTAACTACTGAACGTATAAGTGGTGCTTAGAAAACCGACTACTCGTTCACAGTTGCTGATGGCTAGGTCCTGAGTCGTCACGATTTTCATTTTTTAGTTTCCCTCGGCCCCTACCTCAGTCTCCTCTTAGGACATGTCTTGTAGGTGGCAGTGGTACTATTCTTTGCTCCCCTTGCAAGCCCGGGCAACAGACAGGTGGATACACGATCGGATGGCTGGCTGTGCCATGACCTACTTAAACTAGTACTCATGACCACGGCTGTGCTACGGATGTTACAAGTTTCCTATGATCTAACTATGTCCTTGAAGTGAGTGGCTACATGGGTAACATTGTTTGCGTATCTATTCGTAACTGTATTGTCTTTCAGTCAATTACCATGCCTTCCGTACGTATGCGATCAAGTCTCTCCGCAACTCTCTCCCTGGTACACTGATGTCGAGTATTTCAATCGAATCTTTTATGACCTAATTTTGCAATATCCGGAGAGAGTTGGAATTAAAAGCTGTAGGATACGGTTTTAATGTTCATTTCTTAACCATAAACAAACGGTTGTTGTCCTTGACCCTTATCGGACCAGTGGCTGCCGATTCTTCAATTCATATCCACGCCCCTTGACTTGTATTAGTTCCGGCCTACGGCACTCCCTAATCCCAGTTAAGTCTCCTGTTACATGCTCGGAAGAATGTATTGTTCCGTTGGTCGTGTGAGGTACTACACACTTCACTGACAGATCGAGGTAAGCTTGAATAGTTATCAAACAGTGTGAGAGAACCATCATAACCATGTGCCGTGCCGGTGTTGGTGTAGGCGATCATGGATCTCCACAAACATATGTCCTTTGTACTGACTGACTATCCACCAGTTTAGATGTTGACATTCTTCCGCGTCATTAAACCAAACAATTTGTTTCTCTATCTTCATTCATTCATTACTTAAAGGCACTGACCCTCTTCAGGCATTACTTCAAAGTCACGTATCTTTTTAAACTCCTTCAATGCCATCCATCTTCATTCTCTCTTTCAAGGCCATGTCTCCCTTCACTACTTAAATGTTCTGCATCTCTTTACTTCATCATGGCTTCGTCCCACTCTATAATGACTCCGTCTTTCTTCCTCCACTTCATCATAACTTCGTCCCACTTCATCCCCTCCATCATAGTTCCGTCCCACTTCATCTCCTCCATCATGGCTTTGTCCCACTTCATCCCCTCCATCATAGTTCCGTCCCACTTCATCCCCTCCATCATAGTTCCGTCCCACTTCATCCACTCCTTTAAGACAAAGCCCTTAATGAACGAAATGTCATTAATTGCCCCCTACTCATATCTTAGCCATCTGATGACTCACTTCTTCAAGCATAGACACATAAACTCCCAGGTCCGGAAACCAAACTGGCATCTATTTTTCCTCTGACGCTCTGTAATCAAACACCCACTCCCCCTGCAATCCTAACCTCTATCCTGTTGTGTTTATCCCTTCCCCGTCAGTTTCCCAGCCTGACAATTCATCAAAGCGGAGACCTCTTGCTTCTGAAAGGCTTAGACCACCAAAGTCGTTCGTTATCTATTTGCACCAACAACCAAAGCTGCCTACGCGAGAGAAATGCTCAGATATCAATATCGTGCTTTCTTTTAATCCTTGCACCTTTTTACCAGGTGAACAAGTTTTATAGCCACAGAAAAGACTTCAGAATAATTTTAAAAAACGGGTCTTGGCAACAAACAGCAGATACACAGGCAAACAGCGAAGATAAGCAATGGCTAATTGTTTTCTAGCGCTGCATACTAGTTCACGCTTGCTTGCAAAATGTATTTTTAATTAACAACACGCCCTGATATAACCAAAAAATAAACAAGTCTATGGTTGAAAGGACGTGTTTTGTCAGTAGAAGCCACCACTGTTTCTACAACAACAAAACACGGAGCCAGATGTGAATGTGTAACAGGATCTGGTATTTCTATACAATCAGAACATTAGTACCACAATAGTAGAACAATAGAGGATCGTAGGATACCCCCAAGAGGCGAAGTCTCTGATCCTAAGAAGAATACCCCCAAAAAAACACCCTGAGTATAGCGGTAAAACTTAAAGATAAATTGAGCAAACAGGAATATAAATATTACAGGACGCTTTATTAGTGCAAATATATAAGAGTATTAACAAACCAACGTATCGACATATATGTCTTTATTGGGGACACAAGTCATATATTGAAAATACAATTTAAACATGAAGTAAATGTCATCATCATAAGTTTGGACAGTTCAAAGACTGGTGAAGGAGTCTCATCATATCTCTGCACCGTACCCTGTAATTATCTTCAAAGTGTGGACAGTCACATCATCATCCTCCACAAGTGAGATAATAAACTCATCCGATTATCTTTGCCATCATCATCATCATCATCATCATCAAATAGCTTGTCTTGAGCAGAACTTTGCCACCCCAACGGTCCTTCGGAATGTCTAGCTCTCATAGGCCGATCTAACAGCCGTCATGCTCAGATCATCAGTTACATCTTAAAACCATCTTCTTCATGGCCTTCCTCTTCTTTTCTTTGCCGGAATACTTCCTTCCGTGATTATCTTCTCCAACCCTTCATGTCTATTTATATGTCCAAAATGCTTCAATTTTCTCATTCTCATTTCTAGCATCAACCAGCTTTCTTTGATTTTGAGTTCTTTCTGGATATATCTTTTTGTTCTCTTCTCTGTCCATGAGTAATCTTCTGTAACATTTATATTCTAAAGCACATATATGTTTTTGCACTGCCTTGGTAACTGTCCAATGTTGTCTCTGTAGCTCTCATGTATAGAGATATAAGATAACGGTGCTGTTCTTACCATCAAAATATGATTAAAGCAATACGACACCACATATATCAAATGTAACATTGTAGCAATGTAACATTGAATCGCAGCTCCCGGTAACTTGAGGTCGAATAGCTTAGCCGACAAATCGGAAATTCTTGTTAGATGGGGGCTGGTTTTTGTATATGTTTGATAGAACACTGTAAGCTTTTTGTTGCAATTTTACTGAATTCTATGCGTTCGTTGTTATTTATTGATGAAAAATGTTAATAATATTGATATTCTTTAACTTTAAGCTCAATCTGTAACATAATATAACATTGATTTAGCATGATGTGTCGTTTTAAAAATTAAGTAGTCTATAATGCGAGCATCACTCGACAATTTTGTTCTTATTTTCTAGGATTTTTACCTGCGCCTGCCGGCCGTATGCTTATCGGAGGCCACGATTGAACAGACAAGCATTAACCTAAATATGCAGAACATGTAAATAATAGATATCTCGTGAGAAATATACATATGCAGAATCAAAGTAAATTGGAAACCTGTCCATATGTTTAAAACGAATGAATACACGAGGCATCAAAGGGTTGGAGTGTGGTCTAAGTCGGGTGTGTGTGGTCTAAGTTGAGTGTGCGCGGTCTAAGTTGGATGTGTGGTCTAAGTTGGGTGTGTGTGGTCTAAATTGGGTGTGTGTGGTCTAAGACGGATGTGTGTGGTCTAAGACGGGTGTGTATGGTCTAAGACAGGTGTGTGCGGTCTAAGACAGGTGTATGCGGTCTAAGTTGGGTGTGTGTGTGGTCTAAATTGGGTGTGTGGTCTATGTTGGGTGTGTGGTCTATGTTGAGGTGCTGGGTCTAATGAGTGTGCGCGTCTATTGATGTGTGGTCTAAGTTGGTGTGTGTGGTCTAAATTGGGTGTGTTGGTCAACGGATGTGTGTGGTCTAAGACTGTTATGGTCTAAGAAGGTGTGTGCGTCTAAGACAGGTGTATCGATCGAAGTTGGTGTGTGTGGTCTAAATTTGGTGTGTGGTCTATGTTGGGGTGTGTGGTTAAAGACGGATGACATAGGTTACTTCTGCTAGTCATCTAACCATCTCTTTCGTAGTCTCCTCTCGTCTTCTGTCCTGAGTGAAGACTGTATACAGTGAGTTTTGCATTCTTAGTAAGTGACCGACCGAAATGATTGCATTCTTAGTAAGTGACCGACCGAAATGATTGCATTCTTAGTAAGTGACCGACCGAAATGGTTGCATTCTTAGTAAGTGACCGACCGAAATGATTGCATTCTTAGTAAGTGACCGACCGAAATGATTGCATTCTTAGTAAGTGACCGACCGAAATGATTGCATTCTTAGTAAGTGACCGACCGAAATGGTTGCATTCTTAGTAAGTGACCGAAACAGTTCATTCTGTATTTCTCAATGTAATTCAAGCAAGGTTCTGTTCCAACTTTCTTACTTATGCTGATGTTGGTGACTCTGTCTTTTCTGGTGGCAACTTTTCGTAGGAATAGATGCGCTAACATCAATTAATGAGTAAAACTGTTTTATATATCAGCTATACAGTTTTGTAATAATTGTCTCTAACTCGTGGACATATGTACACATTTTCAAATGAGTCTTCTGGAGCGTCGACCGTATCCGGTCGCTATCAGCTACCCTTAGTGTGAGATATATGATCGTACCTGGTCAGCTACCTTTAGTGTGAGATATATGATCAGGTTAGCAACACCTTAGAACTTAGAACGACTTAGCAACACCTGCAGAGCGACAAGTCAGAACCATCAACTTTTAAGAAACACGACCCAGAATGTTAATAAAACAGGAAACCATAATCAACTAAAAATAGAAACCCAACACTGATTTTTTGAAAAAAAAAACGGAACAAAACAATACGAAGAAAATAAATAAAATGATACAATAAATATAAATTTAAAAAAAGATGATGTTCAGTTTTACCACGTGAAATGGAATGGTTATTTACTGGCTCCCAGCTCGGTTTGATGTGACACATATATGATTTTTTCGTTTATTTTTTATTGTCGATTTCACATAATTACGTTGAGAAATGTTACCACAACTTGGGAGTTAGGTAGACAAACTCGCAGTTTTATAGCGATAGCTGAGCATGCGATTTTCTAGAATAAAGTATTCGCTCGTCCCTAGCAAGCATATCGTAAAATGTAATGAAGGAGGTTCCAATTTAAGGCTAGAAAACCCGTCCAGGAACATCAAGTTGTGAGTACTTCTGATTAAGTTACCTGCAAGCTCAACTGGTTGCTGATGTTTTTTTGGTTTTCCTCTTAGTTCCACTTTGCATATTAACTCATTATGATCACTTACTATCACGTCCTATTTTATAACTTTCTTGACAATTATATCTAAAAGTGGTATATCGTCTCGTCATCGCTTTCATTAGTTGGTGCATTACTTACTTACTTAATCCCGTCATGCCTAGCGACACATGGGGCTTCAGAAAGGACTTTCCATGCTCTCCTGTCCCGTGAAAACCTTCAGCGCAGAGCCCCACGTCAGAGATGCGGTGTCCAGTTAGTTTAGTTTTGACATCCAGCAGACTTGAATTCCCAGCGTGGGCTTCCTTGCGGCTTTCACCCATACTGTTCATGCTAACAGTGGTACTCTGTCTCAAGACCGCTGGACATCGAGAGCATTTTTTCCTTTTGAAGTTTCTGTAACATTTTTTCTTTTTATGGGGCAGAGTTGTTAGCACTGCGCCCAACCCCCAACCTGGAGGACCAGGAGGCCACATTTATTCTGACCTCTCACCTTGGACCTGTCCGGCATGGGTAACCCTTCCAGGAACAGAACGTTCCTGCCGGCATAGCTTTCTGGATCATACTTAGTTGGTGCATAACATTATATAACTGTGAGTTTGGTGTGTTTGAAGCTAAAGTGTGTAGCCATGCGTCTCTCACTGATTACTGACAACTTGGGTACTTCCATAAGACACCATCGGGCAGCATGTGCCCATCCGCCAGCAGATTACCATCAGCCACATAGGTTGTCGGGACACTAACCCTCCAGCAGAGAAGTTCACCAAAAGTACAATCAACACGCCAGCAGCTTCAGACGAGCCACACGAACACCAAACCAGCACACAGTCCTTTTCAGGGTCTACATCCAAATCAACACCAAAAGTCCTTTTCAGGGTCTACATCCAGATCAACACCAAAAGTCCTTTTCAGGGTCTACATCCAAATCAACACCAAAAGTGCTTTTCGAGAGTTCACATTTACCAGAACATAATAGTCAACAAACTAGTTTGTTCTATGACTAGTCCCAGGCCACATCAAGAAAAAAAGGCAAATACCCTCTGATATAACCCAAAACAGAAATGTGTGTTAGGTTGAAAGGAACGTCAGCCACATAGAGGCGTAATCCACCAAATAAAACAACAAAACCGATTACTTCTCAGCCAATCAGCGTTCTAGCTTCCTTCCTTGTCAGCATTAGAGCGTTGTCTTCGTACGCTCCATATCAACTACTTTATTAAACCATTTTTTTTAATCTGTATGTGATCTGAGTCTAAGAGCGATCGTACGTTATGTCAGTTATGCGCCTACAAGTAGGCCAGCACATCCGATTTCTGCGACGCTTTTATTTACTATGGTAGTTTTCCTATGCCCCTACTTCATTCTCCTCTTACGACATGTCTTGTAGGTCACGGTGGTGCTATTCTTTGTTCTCTTTGTGAGGCCCGGTAACACACGGGTGAGAATTGGATCGACTTCGAGGATTATGATTTCATCGTTTCTTCTTGTGTAGAAGACACTGGTGTCTCTGTTGGTTGTTCTTACTTTTCCAGGGCCATCTACTTCAACAAATTACCAGTATGCCCATTCTATTGGTGTTTTTTTTAAGCCTTTCGATGGCTTTTTGAGTGATCCGATCTGTTTCATACATCGTTCTGCAGTTTCAGCAGACAAGTTGTGTCATGGTCCTGGGTGCTAAGGTCTGGGCTCTCCCGTAGGTTTTCACCCTGTCCATCACTGGCAGTTGTTTCAGTTTGGAATATCTTCATTTCCCTCCGGACATGCCCATAGGTGCTCCGATCTCCTTCGCAATATCTCCAACAGCGTCCAGCGACTGACCGTACCAGTTCCATTTTGATTGATGAGCCTACCCATATACTCGTTGTGCTGTTCTTTTCTGGTCACTCCAATCTTCAATCCCAGCTCCTCAAGAATGTCAGCTCTATCCACTGACTGACCCCCCAGTTCTTCATCCCTTACCACTCTGGCATCATGATCACCATGAGCAGTTTGAGTTTCTTTATCATGATCACCATATTTAGTTTCTTTATCATGATCACCATGAGCAGTTTGAGTTTGTTTATCATGATCACCATGAGCAGTTTGAGTTTGTTTATCATGATCACCATGAGCAGTTTGAGTTTGTTTTCATGTTTCATCTTAGCAGTTGGGAGTCGATCATTTCACATAGCATGGTTTTTCTGATTCATTTACAGTGTGGGGTCCACCGCGTCACAACATGTCTTTTCTTAGACTGCTTTACAGGTAAGTACATCGAGGAAACAATGAGCTTACTGCTTATACTAAACCCATCGAAGAACAATAGAACGTTTAATCTAACCTAAACTGCGCTACTTTAATGCACGCACCAACACAAATCTAAGGTTGTTCTTATTTTCCCAAGTGAACGATCATCATACAAAGGAAAGATGAAGCTACGATTGAATAACAAAGACAATAATATAAGAGAAGAGGATACGAAATATGAATAAAACAGATATGAGCCATTATCTGATCAAATGAGCTACCAAGACTTTAAGTCGCATAATTACGTCAAATAATAACTTCAGATGTAAAGACAACAAACAGCAAGATAGACATAAAATCCACCATTGTTGGAACATAACAAAGCTAGGAGATACAAGAGAACCACAAGTTCTAACATAAAAAAAGCAAGGAAAGCTATGTTAAAACTGCAACCGAAATTTAACAATAGGGTCTTGTATGCATCTTAGGTTACTGTCTTAACTACAAATCCAGGTCTGAATTATTGTTCTTTTTATAAGCCAGCACTGCATTGTATGATTTCCATCTTGGTTCTTTCTTTTTATGTTAGTCGTTAGATTACAGTAACAGAAGCTTCAATGAGTTGTGATCAAAGGTTATGTGATCAATGATTTATCAGGTGATCAATAGATTCCCTCAAGTTGTGCTCGTCATCTCATGAAATAGACTAGCACTAGTGCCTACTCGTTGCAATATGGCCTACTCGATTGAATAATGCTACTGGAGTGCAATAATGGGCCTACTCGGATGCAGGAATGGTCATACTTGGAGTACAATAATGGGCATACTGGAGTGCTAAATGGGCCTGATCAGAGTGCAGTAACTTTTGTCATACTTAACTAAATGACTGGATGATGGACGGACGACTGATAACTGCAATAACTAGCTAGTAACTAACTGACTGACCACCAATATGAGACAATGAAATTGTTTCATTTGATACCTTTATTATCCCCAATAATTAGCAGCAAATTGCCAGATGGTTCTAACAACGAGGTTAGACCACTTTCATGAATCAACAATAATTAACACATATTGCCAGGGTCTAACAACGGAAGGTTGAGACGCACTGTTACAGAATCAACAATAATTAACCACATATTGCCAGGGTCTAACAACGGAAGGTTGAGAACGAAATGCACTGTTTCTTAGATAAACAATAGACCAAAATATGAACGTCCAAAACAATTACTTTCTGTGCGCATAAAACATGGACATACGAAATATATCAGTACTTACCCTGTCATGACAGGATGGTCTGGACCGAGAAGTCTAGATCCTTCCCAAAAACAGTCCAATGGTGTAATAATGACACATGGCAGAATGCCCTCCAAAATCTGCAAACAATTATAAACCAAATGTATATATTGATTGATAGGATCATCATCATTGCACTTCGGTGAGTAACAATGTGTGCTCCGATCTATTTCTTACACAGAAAGATATGAAATGTGTATACGAGTCCTAAGGCGCAGGCACTGAGATTAAGTCAGGGAAACAGAACTAAGACCTACTCTTCACTCCAAACGGTGGTCCGGGTTGCAGGCACTACTGTCTAGCTAAGCGAGTAGGGATCGAAGAGGACTGGCATATCCGATTTTACGTTCGTCCGATATGAATTCAGCTGTAGTCGCCCGAGTGGTTACAGGGGCCCGCCCGAGTGGTTACCGGGGCCCGCCCGAGTGGTTACAGGGGCCCGCCCGAGTGGTTACCGGGGCCCGCCGAGTGGTTACCGGGGCCCGCCGAGTGGTTACCGGGGCCGCCTGAGTGGTTACCGGGGCCGCCTAGTGGTTACCGGGGCCCGCCGAGTGGTTACCGGGGTCCAAATTTGGAGTGTAAAGAATAGAACCACTGTTACCTGCCACGCATGTCGTAAGAGGCGACTAAGGAGGCTTGGGTGAAACCGGATGCATGTGTCCTAAACGTCTAGAAGTCTATGCGTTTAGGGACCTACCAAACCAATGTGCAACGTATACACGTTCTTGGCAAAGATCAAACATATCACAAAGAGTGATTAAGATTGCTCGTAAAGAACGAACGCAAAGAAGATATTCAGTCGTAGTCAGAGCGCCAAAATAGCACTTCTATCCCAACTTGCTTTCTTGTGCCCCTTCTTCTAACTGTGTTCGCGACTGGCACGGCGCTTTTGATTGATTTTTGCGTGAAAGTGCTTTCCTTTTTATCCGCGTCCTCGCAATACAGTCGCAGTTTCTCTGACTTCAGAGGTCAAGATTTTCTTGTGCTGATGTTGTTGGATGATCGATTTGTTGAAATTACGTTACTATATATTCATATATATATAATTTCTCATTATCTATTGTTTACTGATCTTTATTTCCCGTCTATAGTTTCCATGTTAGAGCCCGTATGTGGACATATTTCATGACTACTTGTTTTTCACTGTATTCAATTTATTTCAACTTTTAGCTGATCTAACGAGTAAAACAGTGGTTAGTACTTTTACTTTCTACACGGCTGGTCTCGGTTCGATCCCTAGTTACAGTAGCCTTTTTCCGCACCACAAATGACTCTCAGGTCGGTTGGGTCTCAATAAGGTGCCAGAAAAACACTGGGAAGTAAAGACGACCGCTGTGATGTTGACCACGTGACCTCCTTTCTTTCGTTCGCTAGAAATATGGTATATATAAATATTCAACATTTACCGTGTGTTGCTGACCACGTCACCTCCTTTCTTTCGTTCGCTAGAAATATGGTATATATATATATTCAACATTCACCGTGTGTTGCTGAGGTGCACAAGGGGAGCACAGAATCGTAACAATGCGACCTACTAGGCATGTCGTAAGAGGCGTCTAAGGTAGGAGACAGCCAGTGTGTTGCCGGGGCCCGAGCGGGGATGGAAAATATGCAGTAATATGTACCGGTCAAGCATGTCGTAAGAGGTGACTAAAGTAGGGGCCCGATCATGTGCTGCAAAAGTACGAAAGGGGGTGAAATAATATTCAGCAATGTGTGCTTTCCAAGCAAGTCGTAAGAGGCTTCCAAGGAGGGTAGGTAGTGGGTCTGACTACCTCACCCCGTAGAAAAGATAATCCAAAAAACTTCAACAAACATGAAAAGTACAACTAAAAGAAACAAACCTAACTCAAACATCCGAACCGGGGAAGGCCCCACCAACAGGAAGACAAATGACGTATCACCGGGAAAGCCGAAAGGATCCGGTGATACCGACCAACCTTCTTTCCTGTCAGAGAACTGCCAGAATTGGTTGCTGATACCGACCAACCTTCTTTGCTGTCAGAGAACTGCCAGAATTGGTTGCTGATACCGACCAACCTTCTTTGCTGTCAGAGAACTGCCAGAATTGGTTGCTGATACTAAAAGGATAGGCAAGATGTGGAAAGAATTGGCAGGGATGACAAGAGAGAGACAAGAGAGAGAGAGGGAGGGCTGGAAGAAGTTTGTTGAAGACCTGTGCTCCGTTGAGAGTTGAAAGAGGAAACAGAGGAAGAAGAAGATTAAACATTGTCTCTTGTATAAACTTCACTGTCTTTTGCAGTTCACACAGAGAGATAGTGTAGTTTTCTGCCAATTGTTGTTTCACTGTGCTAGTAAGTTTGCCTCAGTATATCATATACGGGATATCTTAAAGTATGTACTCTGCAGTCTGATCTCCCACTGGCTAAATTATCAATACCATGTGAAATGATGGTGACCCAGTTATATGTTGTTCACATACAAGACATACGGAAAAAACATATCATTTCTCAATATGCTATATATATATATATATTTATAATATATTTATATTTATTGTTTATAAGCTTTGTCCTGTATACAACATATTTGTAGATCATACAGCTTGCGTGTTGCTTGCTTTGTCTCTGATAGCAGATTACAAGAAAAAGTGATCAGTTTGTGAGACTGCTTTGTTGTGTTGTTTTATGTACCTCCTATGTTAACGGTTTCACGCGCAAGCATGTGAGAGAGATGACTCTTGCAGTGAGGCGTGCATGAGTTATGAGGGTTGAGAGGCGAAACGTTTTGAGGAAACCAGAAAATAAAAGACGAGTGAAATAATGAGAAAAGACACAACAGAATAGAAGGTTTAGCACTCACAATATCAAACGTAAATGTAAGAAATAGCGCAAGAAGAAAACGATACCACCACACATAAAACTGAATGTAGACAAGAAAGGAATAACTAGAGACATTGAGACAAAGTTAATCACTGAGTAAGAATCAAGGGTGGCAGAAAAAAAAGAGAAAGAAAACGTGTAAAACATACAGTGGGAGATAAAAAAAAAGAAGACATGCAGATACACTTTTACATGGCTTACCGTATCAACTATAAACTGTTCCGTAACGGGGAACTCAGGAGTATAACATATTTCCCTAAAATTCCATGTTCTGAAAGGAAATATGTGCAAACTGGTTGAAAAGATTCATAAAACATGCAAGAAACAACACATAAACAAGAAATAATAGAAATGCAGAAACATTTTTTAAAGTTAATTTGTAAAGTGAACGAAAACGTCTTGTCGATGTATACAGTTCTCTCACCACTTGGTAACTTTACCCATGCAAGCACGATGTTGTAAATACAATAACATTGTCCCGTAGACTTTTCATACTTTAGGGTAAGAAGTGTCTGTCACTTCATATTTCTAGGCGATAGTGTACAGGAGGTAGGAGGACCAATTCATTTCCTCATGTGTGGAATGTCGAACGTGGGATTGAACTGACAACCATCGTGTGTCCGCGTCGATAAAACAAGATATAGGTAAACTACTAGTCGATGTCGTCGTAAAACGAATTGCGCTGCACATTGTGCACCCGTCTTCTGCGGCGTTTCTGTCAGGCTGCCCACTTTTAGCCTTAATTTATTAACCTACAAGGCAGCAGGTTGGACTCGCACTTAGTCCATCGCCACGCGGTGCGCTACCTATCGATAATAGGTTACGCTATTCTCCGATACGGCGCCGGCACGCTCAGGGCCACAATGTACGGTCAGGCGTTTGCTCTGACCATACATACACAAACACTAATCAACACGTTTTATCCGCTTATAGTAGCCAGAAACCGCGTAAATCACACCGCAATCACAAGAAATCGCACACAGTTTATCCGTTAGGAATTTTCACACCCGACATGTTGGCGACCGGAAAATCTATAGGTAAACAACATTGTTAATCCAATATCTGAAAATGAAACTGTCCTGTAGTCTTTGTATAAAGTATCTCTCATTTCATATATGGAACCATCTATGTAGGAGGGTCAATTCCCACCCGTAAATTGGTCCTTTCCTAAACAGTGTCGATAATGTTGCCCTCAGCGTCACATGACAGAGCATCGATGATGTTGCCCTAAGCGCCAGAGGCGTCACATGATAGTGAGAAAGTCTCGATAATGTTGTCCTAAGCGCCAGAGGCGTCCCTGATAGTGAAAGCCTCGATAATGTTGCCCTAAGCGCCAGAGCGTCACATGATAGTGAGAAATTCTCGATAATGTTGCCCTAAGCGCCAGAGGCGTCACATGATAGTGAGAACGTCTCGATAATACTGTATAGTGATGTCGATTCTTAAGCGCTGAATAGTTATGCAATTATTGCATAAAGCCAGGAACAGTAATATTTTTGGCGACAGGTGAAAGGAAGTTTCCACTTAAAACGCATAGCTACAATCGAAAAATCAACGAGACGAGACAGAGGGCAACAGATAGAGAAGATTATTGAGAGCATAAGTTCCAGATTTGAAAAATGTCAACATGCCATGTTGCTGTCGGTGCTAGAAAGAAAATTGTGTGAAAATGAATCCGTGATCTTCTAGTCGACATGGCACTCGATGGTGGTAACCGATGTATTTACTAGCATTAAAAACATAAACTCACAGCAGTATCCGGTACAATTACTTACAGGCCATCAATGTCAACCTTGATCTTGGTTGCGGCCAACACCGCTTGGTAGTGAAGCATAAGCGAATCCATATTGAGAAGGCTGATACCTTTCTTTGGTGTCTGAATAATCAACTCAAAACTGGTTCCTGCACCGTCTCCTATTGTGTCCTTGACATACTTCAACTCCTTTTCAAGTCTGCCTCCCTCTGTAGAAAAGAACATAGTGATTAGTTAAATATGCAACCTTTTCTAAGTGGCACTCATAGTGATAAGTGTCTTATATCTTTTATCTATCCTTTGCACTTTGGTGAAATTAGTGTGACGTACCCAGAATGTGGACGAGTTCAAGTCTGCATTAGACAGGTGTCGAGCAGATTAATTGTATTTGGGGGTGTGGGATGATATTCACAAATACAGTATGCAGCTACCTAACAAAGAAAATATATGAGTTTGACTTATTGATTGCTGATATGACCATCATCATTGTACTTGGGTGAATAACCATGTGTCTTTCGATCTCTTTCGTAGACAGGAAAATCTCAGCGCCAGTGTCCGAACTCCGTAGCAACGGCGACGGTCCTCGATGGAATTTTCAAGATGGTGAAAATTTTGAGGGCATTTTTTTTTAATGACTTCTTCTGCGTACTCACTAGATTGGGATTTCGGATTCTCTAATAAAGGCAGCCGTCTGCTTCAGATTATCAGCCATGCCATACAGTTTTGTCTTGCACGCTGGTGGGCCACCTCTTTTCTTCTCAAGTCTGCCCACTGGGGGCAGTTCTGTAGGATATCTTCTTCTTCTTTGCGTTCGTTCTTTACGACCAATTTTAATCACTCTTTGTAATATGTTTGATCTTTGCCAAGAACGTGTGTACGTTGCACATTGTTTAGTAGGCCCTAAACGCATAGACTTCTACACGTTTAGGACATGTGGATCAGATTTCATCCAAACCTGCTTAGTCGCCTCTTACGACATGCGTGGTAGATAACAGTAGTTCTATTCTTTACACCCAAAATTTGGGCCCCGGTAACCACTCGGGCGTTTTTAATGATTTAAAAAAGGATTAATTAAAATAAAATATATAAAAAGCACGTCCCATTTTGTTACCAGTTGGAATAATTTCAAAATCTCACTGTCACAGATTAAGGAACTAATTATACACTTAGCTAACTGGTCCCACTCTCATAAATGACGTCATGTGCTAAATATGGTTCTACTGTTTCTTAAATTCTGTTGGAGATTACGTCTTGAAACTAAGAAATATTTCATTCAATAGCATGACCCTTGCAGAAAGTCGCTTTCATAACAGCCTGCCTGAAAATTCGCACGTTCTCCCGCCTCTTCTAAAGTAATGTTCAAGGTTTCTTTGATGCCCTGCTGCCGCCTTCGTCTTGACCAAGACAGACAAATATTTATGTTTTTAAATAACGAAATGAGGTAATTAACTCATTGTGTACCAGGAGTCACACTAAGTGGTGTTTTTACTCTATAATGGCTTTTGCCTGGTCCACTAAGAATTTTAAGTAATTTCTATAACCACTACAGATACAAGACTTAGGGTAAGCTGTGAGTAATATATATTGCATTAATGGTAACATCAATTGATGTAATATTTCGTGGTTGATGTATAGTTTTACTATAGTATAACCTATTATCGATAAAGGCTGAAAAGGATGATGAAGATGAGAGAATTTATTCCCTCCTATCAAACAGATAGCGTGGAATTTTTCCCGACCTCGACGGCTCTCAGGTCGACCCAGCCTCAACTGGGTACCAGAAATGCTCTGGGAAAGTAAAGGCGGCCGGCGTGATGCTGACCACATCACCCATCGTGTGCCGACGGTCAATGAAAAATACAGGCCTAACACTGTATTTACCTATATACCACGAGGTATGAAAGGGTTCCTTTACTTTACTTTTATCAAACAGATATAGGTCTTGAGCAGGCTTCATCAAGGAGGACAGGCCAACATGTAGGTGAAGTTTGGACTTGACCTATGTGTTCTTTGGCCCAAACGTCAGACACGAGCGTCCCTACATCCCAACCTCACAGGTAGGTAAAAGCAGCAGATCATGTCGTCTGCTATCAGACGGCATCACCTTTTATTGTATTTGTGCCTAGGTGAGACATGAAAACATTAACGAAAGCAACTGACCACCCCACCACCATGGCATTAGTACTATTACTGTAATGTCTGAAATTACAGACAAATATCTGAAGTGACCCCTCACCCTTCCACTATTTTTTCCGATCAGAAGCACCAGCTCTTCGGCTCGGTTCCATGGACATCGTAACCCTTCGGTTCGGTGCCACGAACACCGTGAATCTATGGCTTTTCTGCCAACCCGCGGAATTGAACCCGCACTCACAGAGGGCTAGTCACCCGCAGTCCAACGCGCTACGAACACACTGGGCAGATAATGTTATAGTACTGTTTAAAAAATAATAATACAAAACTGGTTATGTTATGGTTACAATTGAAGGAGGAGGAAGGGGAGGGGGAGGGAGGAAGAAAGAAGAAATAAAAGAGGACGATATTTCCTTGACTACTATTCTTTGCTTCCCTGGCACCACAAGGGCGAACTGTATACATACACAAGTCCTGAGACAAAAGTTGAAAGTACTAGAAGTTACTAGACTTTCAGCGTCTTGATATATTACAGAAGCTCATCCTATGTTACAGAGGCACCAAGCAGGTATTCTTGATGGTGGATCCCTCTTGATGAAAGAAAAACTAGTTTGTCTGTCTCTTCTTTTAATTTTTTTGGTTTGCAACGAACTCCTACCAACAAATGAAGACAAGCGTCAGACATACACAACAATAAGTTCCTCTCTGTGTATGAAAGAGAGAGATTTTTAAAAATGCAGATAAAATAAGTGATACAAATAAAGATATAAAAACTTGAAATACAAAAACAATTCATTTTTGTCTGTGAAAAAAATTAGAGAGGGAACGATTTGGGAGAAAAAAACCAAAGAAAGGATTAATGACAAAAAAAAGTACATAGAGGCTTGACAAAGACATGCTGAATTAAGCAGACCCGAGATAAGTGGCAAGTCGGGCAGGCAAGAAGCTAACATATAGATGGGGGGTCATATAAAACGAAGAAACAGATTCAGACCCGCTCCGTTTAACCATAGATATACTAAATTATACTACAGATGTTTCTAATCTACATTCGAAGTCACAAATATCACCAACCAATCCTAGTGGTAACCATTATAAAAAAATATCTACGTGTATTGGCGTAACGCATTAGCGTCCGACTCGAGCACAAGAGGATTGTGGTTTCAATCCCACACACGACGTTTCACACGTGAAAAAAGATATTGACCCTCCTACCTCCTGCATACATGATCTAGAAATGAGAAGTAACAGGTACTTCATAACGTAAAGGGCTGAAAGGACACTAATATTGATGACGAATCTATCCAACAATTTAACGAATTTGGAATTATACGTTGTACAACTAGAACTGGACCAGTAAGAAACAGAGGAGTGTGTTTAACCAGCGAGCCACGAGAACCATCAGTAGCGAGCACGAGACCATCAGTAGCTCTCTTCAACATCTGTTGGAAGAGACTACTGAGTATGTATAGGTCTGCACGAAGTGCTATGACAGCGATGCAGTAACAAATAGCCAGTATCGGTCCTCATAAGACGATCTGTTGGAAATATTACGAAGGAGATCGGAGCACCTATGAACATGTCCGGAATGCAAATGAAGATATTCCAAATTGAAACCGAAGGCGATCTAGTCTACCAACTAACAAGACACACTTTCACACAAACGCAACTCAGACTTGTCCTTACTGCTGTAACACCGCTTTTTAGGCGGTGGGAACAGGAGGAGCAGGAGCCTGTAAAATGTAATGGCCGCATTGCTAGTGCAGTCGTCACGAAACTGTGCAAGCTATAATATTTTATTTATGCCCTCGACAGAAAAAATCTCCTTGGCCTTACTGTGAATTGAACACCGGTCACTCACACAGGCGCCGCACACTTATTCATTCGTGCTAAGCTCTGGGAAGCTACCAAAAAAATTAATTAAAAAATAAAAACATTTCTTTTGAGAAACATCATACTGTTATATCGTCTCGCATATCTGTGGCAACGTGGGCCCCGTATCGTACATTCATGGCGCCCGTACCTCCACAACCATCAGTAAAATGTGCCCTAACCTATAACAACGTTGAACAGCACTGTCGTATCGTGTGCTATTACTAAACGTTATTGTATAACAAAGATCACCCATAAGTTATAGACATACATTAAACAATATTAAGGTTGTGTGAGGGGAAAAGAAGAAGTAGAAGAGAGAATCAAACTTGAGAACACATAAAACAAAAATAAACACCTGCAAATTTAAATACCAAACGAATAGTATGTGATTTGTTTTTTTTGATTTTTTTAATAGCAGGGAAAGGTATGCCGAACTGGTTTTTCACACGAAATTTCGTTTCGAATTAAGGGAGGCGAGAACGTGGAAAATATAAAAGAAGAAATTTGAAGGACCAAAAAAAAAGCACAAAAGGTATCGAGTAACATATGGGGATTGGAGAAGGAGGGGTGGGAATATGTATAAAAAGCTTAGAAGTGTGAAGTGAAATGTATAAATTAGACGTGTGAAGTGAAATGTATAAATTAGACGTGTGAAGTGAAATGTATAAATTAGAAGTGTGAAGTGAAATGTATCAATTAGACGTGTGAAGTGAAATGTATAAATTAGACGTGTGAAGTGAAATGTATAAATTAGAAGTGTGAAGTGAAATGTATAAATTAGAAGTGAGCTGTGAAATGTATCAATTAGAAGTGTAAGTGAAATGATAAATTAGACTGTGAAGTGAAATGTATAAATTAGACTGTGAAGTGAAATGTATCAATTAGACGTGTGAAGTGAAATGTATAAATTAGAAGTGAGCTGTGAAATGTATCAAAAGGTATGAAGTAAATTAGAGTGAATTGAAATGTATCAATTAGAGTGGAGGTATGAAATGTATAAATTAGAAGTGTGAAGTGAAATGTATCAATTAGAAGTGAGAGTGAAATGTATCAATTAGAAGTGAGCTGTGAAATGTATCAATTAGAAGAGATGGGTGACATCCTATTACACAGTTTCCTATTACTCTCTCTGCAGTTGTTGTCTGGTTTCTAGAGAGTGATATCTGGCTTTGATTTCATTGACAATGTGATTTTTTGTTTTATTATTGGTTTCTGTTGCTATCACGACACTGGGCAACAACCCGGTAGCAGTGTGACGACACTGGGCAACAACCCGGTAGCAGTGTGACGACACTGGGCAACAACCCGGTAGCAGTGTGACGACAAAAGAAGAAGATACATTTCTTCAGTTGTATTTCTCCGCATCCCAAAGGTTTCCATTCTGGTAACATATAGTTAAGAGTCATGTTATAAATTTGTCTTTCCTTATTTATCATGAATCTAACGTGGTAGACTTATCTTTCCTTGTCTAGTTTCTTACTTTTAAACACAAATAGTAACTGCCAGTCTCTCTATTGACGAAGAAATCAACGCTCCAGTAGGTAGTGTGGCTACTACATTCGGCTAACTATCAAAAAAGAGCGTAGGACAATACAAAAATTAACACGCCCGAGTGGTTACCGGGGCCCAAATTTGGGGTGTAAAGAATAGAACCACTGTTACCTGCCATGCATGTCGTAAGAGGCGACTGAGGAGGTTTGGCTAAAATCGGATGCATGTGTCCTAAACGTGTAGAAGTCTATGCGTTTAGGGGCCTACCAAACCAATGTGCAACGTATACACGTTCTTTGCAAAGATCAAACATATCAAAAAGAGTGATTAAAATTGGTCATAAAGAACGATCGCAAAGAAGAAGACAAAAATTAACATTGCAGACGAGGATTCGAATATATATATTAAGTGAAAGTAGATCTTCACTATATGCCTCAGAAACATGGACATCCTACTCAAGACATGAGTGGAAACGTAACATTTTCACCTTCCATGTATCTGCAAGATAATGAACAGCAAGTGGTATGACAAGGTAAGTAACTCTAAAGTACTGTATCATGGACATGCTCAGCAGTAGAAGACTAAGATGGTTAAGGCATGTGAGAAGAATGGACAATAGCCGCATACCACAAAAGGTGTTGTTCTGCGAACTTTCGGAAGGTGAAGAGGCTCCAAGGCGATGTATGCAATTCCTCAATGAAGAACTTTTCTATCGGTTCCAACAAATAGAAGAAGAAGAAAAAACTAGCTGATGGCCGAGTTATGTGGAAAACAACATTACGCAAAGTTGCATAATCTTTTGAAGAGAACCTTAGGGATGAGCTTGAAGGCAAGAGAAACAATTGGCCATCTTTGTAAAGACGAAAAAGGTCATTTACATTCACACTTTTAAACAAGTCCGCCGTTCGAGGTCCTGTTGGTAACAAAGCTACCGTCGGCATAGCTTTTGTGGTCAGGATGGCAATCAGTGCCGGATTAAGACGGCGCGGGGCCTATAGCAAATGTTACCAAGAGGCCCTAGGTTTTGTATAACACAATAAAACACAACTATTACAAACGTTTCTCGATTTTCCCAAGTTTCGAACCTATATCTTCCAGTGCCTGTGTAAGAAGGTCCCATCGATTGGTAGAAGCGGACAAGAATGTATAGAGGTTTTCATCAAAATCGAAACAATTAGATGCTTCTAAACAACATTCTGCAGCACATTTAGCAACCAAATTCAGTGAATGTGCAAAGCAGGAATGTATTCTGCATACTTATTTATCTCCTTAATGCGTGCTTGTAAGCGTGTTATTTTACAAGGTAAATATTTTCTGCTCCAGAAACGCGAGGTTCGTAGCATTTGCTACTTCTGCTATAGAGCTATTACGGCACTAATGACAATGTAGCATCTCCACTCAGAAACATAACAGATACATACCTATTGGAACATGTCTTTTAGTCAGAGAGAGAGAGAGACAAGAACTTCTGAACGCGCAAACACAACATAGATCCCAACATATGAAACCATACCTACACGACTGCAGGTAATATACGACAATATCAATAGTTAGTCACGTGTCTCCTTTTTTGACCTGACGCAGAAAGGCAAACAGGATTAGAGAATAGATAGATCAATAGTTAGATTTAATCAACAATCAATATTAGTTATCACTTTTTCAACGACGATTAACTTTGATTAATCCACACACCATGATGCTAACGACCAATAGTAAACAAATATCATCAGAAACGGAGTCTTTAACAAAGGGAGACTACCAAAGAAATGTGAGATTTCTGTAGTACAAGCAACGTGAAAGTGTTAACAACCCAACGAGCATAAAGATTACATAAATACAAAAAACAGAATAACACAAGATAAAATAATATCATTCCAGAAAATAAGAACTTATAAAGAATTCACTAGAGAGAGAAAACAAGTGAAAAGTTGAATCGTGTAGTGTTATATGAAGGCAGTACTTCATGATGGGAGGCTAATCATGAGCAATGAAATAACAGGTAGAAAAATTACTTGCCAAAGAACAACAACAGATATGGTTCCTGATGAGAGTGATGTACACAGCATCACCAAGGATAAATCAAATGCAGAGATATAATCATAAACGTGTTCGTAGCGCGTTGGACTATGGGTAACAAGCTCCCTGTGAGTGCGGGTTCAATTCCGCGAGCTGGCAGAAAAGCCACAGGTTCACCAGATTCCCGGTATTCGTGGCACCGAACCGAAGGGTAACGATGTCCATGGCATCGAGTCGAAGAGCTGAAAGCTCAAGTGCTTCTGGATCTGTTTTTAAAAAATCCGAAAAGTTCAAAGGCTAAGTATTAACTTCATTGTACTCGGTTACCCCATGTCTCGGTCCCATTCCGCAGAAATGACACTCTACTTGCCAAGAGTGTTGGGCAAAACAAGAACACCGTAGCTCCAGCAATAATCTTATGAATCTCCGGAAAAACAGCACATATGGCTCAGACCGGATTCGAGCCCACAACCCTCAGAACGCAATGCACACGTTTTAACCACACATCACCATAGATACCACCAAAGCACAGTTTAGATCAGGGTGGGCAAACTACGGCCCTGCGGCCGCATGCGGCCCGCCATTGGATATTTTGCGGCCCTCAAACACATTTATCCATATTAGAAAGTATACTGTTATAGTGTAAGTCTGTTAGAAATATAATTTATTTCAGAAGTTATCTACATTATGTAAAACTACCTTTGTTTACAATAAAAATATTTAATTGATTACTTACCGAGAATTAAACAAAATATACATATATTATATGTGGCCCTCCAATAGCTTTATAATTTTCAATGTGGCCCTCTGCACAAAAAGTTTGCCCACCCCTGGTTTAGATAAACACAATTCATTGGTCACGTAGTCTTTTTCTGCTATCTGTTTTTTTTCCTTATCACCAGGAGTTGTCTTCTTCTTTGCGTTCGTTCTTTACGACCAATTTTAATCACTCTTTGTGATATGTTTGATCTTCGCCAAGAACGTGTATACGTTGCACATTGGTTTGGTAGGTCCCTAAACGCATAGACTTCTACATATTTAGGACATGTGCATCCAATTTCAGCCAAACATCCTTAGTCGCCTCTTACGACATGCATGGCAGGTAACAGTGGTTCTATTCTTTACACCCCAAATTTGGGCCCGGTAACCACTCGGGCGACCAGGAGTTGAAACAGAGAGAAAAGATGTCAATGGACCTAAATTACATTCTCGCCCACGTGCCCAGCGTGTTCGTAGCGCGTTGGACTACGGGTCTACTAGTCCTCTGTAAGTTCGGGTTCAACTCCGCGGACTGGAAGAAAAGCTACAGGTTCCCTAGATTTACGGTGTTCGTGGCACCGAGCCGAAAGGTTACGATGTCCATGACACCGAGCCGAAGAGCTTTCAGCTCAAGTGCTTCTGGATCGGAAAAAATGACATTCTGAACATACTGAATCTTTTCGAACAGAGGAGTTTCAGGGTTGTGAATCCCAGTCGCTCACCAGATTGGAGAGATGGATGTCCATATTGGTACAGCTCGAAAAGAATGACATACCACACAGGCAAAAAGATTAATTAACTTCGAACTGGCCTGTTGGCCCCTACTGGATTTGTTGAGGCGGTGATCGAGGGATTGAGGCGAGTTATACTTAATACATATGGGGGAGATTTGAAACAATGAAAAGTTTGACTAGTTAAACAAGACCACCTGCAGGACAAAACTAACGAAACAAATATTTATAGATGGAACTTGTTGACGTTAAGAATGTTACATGATGATAATTTTCGACTAATAATGAACTATACAGATGACGACCAATATTAATGAACTATACAGTTGATGACCAATATTAATGAACTTAGGTATGAATCAAATGATTCCAGGCGCAGCTAATGTTGAAAGGTATAGCATAACGTCTTCATCAAGGTCAGTAAAGTCTTACGTATGCAGGTGATGAGACGGGATCCAGTAACGACCTGCTGGTGTGGCCTCATTTAACTTGAACTGCGTCGGTAAAATTATAGGTTTCCGTTTCTAATACTCTTTCTCTCTTAAAAAAAAAAGTAAACCGCACGCATACACACGCGCGCGCACGCACATGGTTTTAACGTTAAGCTCAAGCACTCCCACATCCACTCTGAATAATAAAACAAAAAGTAGTCCACAGACAAACAGTTGAAAGCGTATAGAGTTGTAGAGACAATGTGTGCAGCTAATCTTGTGTACTGCTCCGACTTAAAAACAACAACCCATACATTTTTAAGATTATATTTATGGATAAGTTGTAATACATCTTTCTCTTTCTTACTTAGTGTTCTTTCTCTCCTTCGTTAACTCTCATGCGTCAACTTGGAAATGAAAGCTGTGGTCCGCCTTAAGTTGTGGAGATCTACAAGGACAGTTTTGACGTCGTCTCTGCTTCTCCTTATACACTGGAAATCTGTGTAAGATGGGTGCTTAGAAGTATTTTTGTCAGTTGTACAGTCATGCTCATTAGAAGTTTCAACCCGTGTGGTGCCGCGTAAAGACGAAAGGGAAGCAAAGAATACTAACACTGCGACCTACAAGGCATGTCGTAAGAGGCGACAAATGTAGGACCTAGGGAAGCTACCTAGTAAATAAAAAGCATCGCAGAAATCGGATGCGCTGGCATACTTGTAGGCGTATAACAGGCACAACGTACAATCGCTCTTAGGTTCAGATCACGTATAAATCACTCAGAGTGGTTAACAAGTGGTCGATATGGAGCGTTAGAATAAGAAAATTAGAAGTTGATATCTTTAGTTTGTTGAAGAGATGATATCTCAGTCTGTTGTGCTCTGTGTCAAGTCTGTATATCACAACTTGATCGTTTCTATTGACTTTGTTTTTCTTCTTCCAGCGCTCCATATCGACCCTTGTAAACAATTTTTACGAAAGGTAAAAATACACCTCACCGTTCAGAAAACAATGGCAAACTACATAACGTATAAGTGGTGCCTAGAAAATCAACGACTCGTTGACTGTGGTTGATGGCTACGTCCTGTAAAGGACATGTCACGACTTATCAGTGCAGCAACTTCAGATAGTGCATCAGTGACCCAGAACTATTTCTCTATTTGTGATTTCCTTTCCCATCGGAACATTTCTGCTGTGGTTTTCCAGTGCTATGAAGTTGCTAGAGAATTTACCTGTTGTCACTGACAAATCTTTCCTGTGTGTATTTACTTAGATGGAGACATATTTCACCTCCTACATTGTCTATCGCATTGATCCATCTGTATATACCTGAACCCAGACGTTGGATGAATAGTGTTTCTACATATATATTTCAACGTTATGAATCTTCTATGTGGTTCGGCCTGACTGTTATTAACGTCATTACCAGAAATGCTCTCTAACATCTCTCTCTCTCGGATCCCCATCTCTTTCATACAAGGAGGTACTGTTTTTCTTCTCACGAATGCTATGTGAATGTACTCTGTAGTTGGTATCTGCTCACATATTCTTTTGCATTGTGTCTACACACTTTCCTCATTTCTTTTTTTGTTTCTTTCCGATCCAGAAGCACTTGAGCTTTTCAGCTCTTCGGCTCGGTGCCATGGACATCGTAACCCTTCGGTTCGGTGCCACGAACACCGTAAATCTGGGGAATCTGTGGCTTTTTCTGCCATCCCGCGGAATTGAACCCGCACACACAGAGGGATAGTCACCCGTAGTCCAACGCGCTACGAACACGCTAGGCAGACGGGCCTTTCCTCGTTTCAGATATCCCCTTCCAAAGCTATTTATTCTCTAGTAAATCGTGTGGCATGTCAGTCATTTAAGCTATTATGTTACACTGACATATGATGGTTGTGTTATGTCAGTCATTTAAGCTATTATGTTACACTGACATATGATCATGTGGTATGTCAGTCAGTTAAGCTATCATGTTACACTGACATATGATCTGTGGTATGTCAGTCAGTTAAGCTATCATGTTACACTGACATATGATCTGTCTGTAATTATATGCATTTTTGGAAGACAGATGCGATAGTGTAGTCGTGGCGGCTCGTCAGTAGGCCACTGGGCGGGCACAAAAGAATTGTAACTGTATTTAATTTATACATTAAAACTAACTAACATGATTTCGAAATGTTGGCCACAAAATGATCAAGCGTCATGAGTGTAGTGGTCACTGGTGTGTGGTCTGATGGGGTCATGAGTGAGGGTCACTGAGTGTAGTGGTCACTGAGTGTAGTGCATGAGGTAGTGGTCACTGGTGTAGTGTCACTGAGTGTAGTGGTCACTGAGTGTAGTGTCACTGAGTGTAGTGGTCACTGAGTGTAGTGGTCACTGAGTGTAGTGTCACTGGTGTAGTGTCACTGAGTGTAGTGGTCACTGAGTGTAATGGTCACTGAGTGTAGTGGTCACTGAGTGTAGTGGTCCTGAGTGTAGTGGTCATGAGTGTAGTGGTCACTGAGTGTAGTGGTCACTGAGTGTAGTGGTGAGTTTACTTGTTTCGTAGGCTAGTCATCTCGGGATCAAATTCTATAGTTAAAGTGGGATTTTGTTCAATGGTAATGGTTCTCAGGTCGACCATGTTTCAATTTGGTATGAGAAAAGAAATGGAAAGTAAGAGTGATCAATGTGGTGTTATCACATCACCCATCATCATCGTGTGCCATTATATACCCCATGTTACCAAAACATTTTTTACTTACTATTAATTGTTTGTCAACGAATATCAAAGCAGGCATTGAAGTGGGATGTAAAGGGTTCAAGAAAGAGAGGATGGCCTAAGGAGACCCTGAAACGAACTTTGCTGAGAGAGGCAAGAAATATCGGTCTCAGTTTCATGGAGGAGATTGAGCGAGTTGTCCAGGATAAAGTGATATGGAGAAATTACTTGCAGGCTCTATGTAACGTATAACGGTATGAGAGGAATTATTATTATTATTAATTGTTTGTAAATAGCCCAAAAGGGATGGGGGGATCTGGGACAATGTGTAACGTGGGAGGTCCAGATGATAAAACACTGTTGCTGACATCTGGTGGCGCCCTCTGTCATGCGAGTGAACCCATCTTTGTAGTTACTGATTCTTAGTACAAATATGTTCTCTCATCTCCAAGACAGCTGTCACGGTACACGCCTCTGACTACAAAAACGGGTCCCCACACTGGGCAAAAACGCACTTCAGTCTAGCGCGCCATTCACTAGGCTCCACAAACTATCCATCCACTAAATCCGACCTCCACCTAGACCGGGGGAGGAGATGCCCACACAAGGCTACATTTCTTCATATTGGGTGTTTTATATTTTCTTTCTCTCATGAGCTTGTCTCCATGTTAGATTCTATCCTATGCTTGCACTAGACTATTTGAGTTCATAGACTTAATATTCACAGCCTGTTCTGCGTGTAGGATGACCCTGGGTGTCAGAGGGTCAGCTAACAAAACTCTATTCTTTCCTTCTGAAGGGGAGACTCTGCAAATACGGTTGGTATAGCCAAGTGACACAACGACCCGTACACCAGGGAATAAAAGGTTGGGAAAGAACTCCCGGCTCTTTGTTACACCCCGTGCTTATTCACGAAGTTCATACAATGCTAACAATTGAACTCCCTCAATTACCAGGGAGACCCAAAAGGTGTATGAAAACCTGAAAACTATGCAGACATTGAAGATAACGTATACAACAACTGATAACAAATATATCGTTCATCGAAATATTCTTTTTCTAACACATATATCTAAATCATTTCTTTCAGTCTAACAATATGGTGTAGTAGCATCTACCACAGAGAGACAAACTGATTAAGTATAATGAGTACAGAGCAAGACCACGCAAAAGATGGATCGATGGCATCAAGAACAGCCTTAAGAAAGTGAATAACAGCTTACAAAGTGTCTTAAAACAAGCGGACACAAGATCACTACATTTTCCTCCTAACACTTCTATAAAGAAGTCAATGGTGGAAGGGAAGAACAAGCACACACAAGATCACTACATTTTCCTTCTAACACTTCTATAGAGAAGAAGATTATGGTGTGATTATTCTGTCGATCTTTTCTCTAATCATGTTTTGTCTCACAGCGTCATGATAAGAAGAGATTAATGAGAACAGAGCTTTTATGTCACTTCATAAAGCAGTGCTGTATCATGAGTCCACATTTGCTGCACCACAGATTGGCATGCCAGTTCATGGATTATCATGGATTTGACAAACTGATTGCATATCAGCCTGTAACTACTGTTTCCCTTTATTTCAGTCTGTCTCTATAATGTGTTTCGATCCAGAAGCACTGAGCTGAAAGCTCTTCGGCTCGGTGTCATGGACATCGTAACCCTTCGGTTCCACGAGCACCGTAAATCTGGAGAACCTGTAGCTTTTCTGCCAGTCCGCGAAGTTGAACCCGCACATACAGAGGACTTGTCACCCGTAGTCCAACGTCTACTGAACACGTGAGGCAAGCGGGCGTCTCTATAATGTTAAAGACCTTATGGTCTACACGTCAACTGTGTTCATTTGTGACAAGCCATTTAATATTACTTTATATTTATGCCATTATTTATTCATACAGTGAGTAGCAGTTTACAACAAGTCTCCTCCTTCAACCTCAAGAAAGTCTATTGTGGTTATATCATGGCATATTGGCCACACAAATATAAAACAATGTTAACTCATTAAGTAGAATTCAAATATGTACTCTTAACTAAATATACTTGAGCCAGATACAGGCACATCATGTTGTAAGAAAACACTTATGTTTTCATACTCATGACTCTATGAGTAGATTCGAAACAAAAACAGTGAGATGAAACTGTTTGAAGTAATCTGGAACAGAGAGATCAGATAAATCACATTCATTTTGTCCTGTGCACGTAGAGAGTCAGGGTAATCTTCTTTTCTTTGCGTTCGCTCTTAGACCAATTTTAAACACTCTTTGTGATATGTTTGATCTTTGCAAAGAACGTGTATATGTTGTACATTGAGTTCTGTAGGCCTAAACGCATAGACACTACATTTTAGGACACGACATCCGATTTAAGCCAAGTCAAGGGTAATGAACGAGCGGATACATTGACTGTCATGGCTACGTTATCAGAGGGATCTCTAATGGACCGAAGTGACAATCTTAACGTCTTTCCTAATGGAGAAGTTTCAGGGCTGTGAATAACCCTCACTGACCAACTTGAGAGAGATGGGTGTCGATATTGGTACATACGGAACAGAACGACATACTAAATATGCAAAGAGATTGATTATCAACTTCGAACTGGCGTGTTGAGCCGCTGGTGGCTGTGTTGAGGCAGGAAATCGGAGCACAAATGGACATGTCCGGAGTGCTATGATGATAGTCACATATAACTGATGTATCAAGATGACGTAAAAACATTGTACTATCTAATTTAGTGTAAACTGCAAAATAAATGCATCCAGTGGTAGCACAAAATTACGGAGCGAAAGAGTTAACTCCATTTCTTACCTACTACATATATATATATATATATATTCATTTCAAGTAATTTCTCTATACCACTCTATCCTGGACAACTCGCTCAATCTCAACCAACAACATACAATTTTTATATTATTATTATTTTATATATATATATATGCAGTTGAGAGCCACCATAGCATAGATTTGTTCCGAAGACGCGCGCAGAATAACATTCACCAACTGAGGTGGAGTTATATTAAGGACCGTGACAGCATATATGTTGACCCAGAGAAACACTGTGACAGCATAAAGATATGTTGGACCCAGCCAATTGTCAACTGGGGTCCCAGAGAAACTTTAGTAACAGCATATGTATGCTAAAAACCCAGCCATATGCTCAACTGGGGTCCCAGAGAAACACTAGGTAGTGAAATATGTCGGTATGTTAATCACATCCTCCGTAGCGTACAGTTGATCAAAGAAGAATACCGATGCCACAATGTGTTCAACATTACAACAAGACATGGTATGCCAACATGCTATTTCTTTTTCTTAATCTGCCACTTAGAATTTCTAATCACCTTTTACCTGTGATATAATACACTTCCCCCATCTTCCCCATTGTTGTGATCGAACGTAATCTTCTCCTTCTTTACGTTCGTTCTTTACGACCAATTTTAAACACTCTTTGTGATATGTTTGATCTTTGCCAAGAACGGTTTTATACGTTGCACATATGGTTTGGTAGCTAAATGCATAGACTTCACATTAGGACGTCATCATTTCATCACATCCTTAGTCGATCTTACGTCATGCGTACAAGTAACAGTGGTTCTATTCTTTAGCACCCAAATTGGGCTAGTAACCCCTGGGCGAAAGAAACCATTGGGGAATATTGTAAAAGTAGTCATCTGAGACTAAGCGGTATCTGATAGCATTACATCTGTATTTCCCCCGTCTAGCTACAACAGTTCCAACATATTATACGCTAAACAAAAGGGTATCTGTAGCACAAGGGGTATCTGTAGCACAAGGGGTATCTGTAGCACAGAGTTTAGGTGTTCGCCTCCCGTGCCAAAGGTAACCAGTTCGCTCCCTCGTGGAGCCATTGGGATATTTTCCTAGACATCCCCGATCTCAGTGTAGGTGAGATCGAGTCCCAAGTCCTATCTGAGAAGAACGATAAAACGTAGGTCCATAATTCAATTTGAGTACGTAAAAGAACCATTGCCAGTTCAAAATCAAGAAGAGCAGGCTGGAAAACCGCTGCCCGAGCAAATTTAATTAGAAAAGATTAAAAATAAACTTCTACAAAATATCTTCACCACCATCTTCAAAATTACATCGGGGACCTACGCCGGTGCTACGGAGTTCATGTACTGCAGGTGAGATCTTCATTGTAAGAAAGAGATCGGGACACACATGGTTACTCACCGAAGTGCAATGATGATGATGAATTAATCACTATATGCTATAAACACAAAGTTTCAGTAGTAAAGTGGTCGATTAATCAGGAGAAAACTATGACAACTAAAATAGTGAAGAGCAAAACATATGCATTAACAAGAGAGGAATTTAAAGAGAAATGACGGAGGTCGGGAAAAATATAGCAGTGGAAAGGGTGGGAAAAAAAACCCGTAAAAAAAGAACAGAAAGTGGCCAAGCGCCAAAACCACACAGGACGCGTTGCATTCCTAGGTTCGAGAATAGCAATCTTAGGTGAGGCACGGCGGTGAATGAAAGTGATCTCTTCTGAAAATGAAAAGGGTGAAACCAGGGGCCGAGGTAAAAGCAATGAAGAGTCATTGCTAAAGTACTGCTATAACGATAAATAAAGAAGCATTGTACCACGAATAGCAGCAGCTATAGCTGTCATTATGGCTGCTTTGATTTGCATGCTTTACTTAACATAACTGCGTTATATACTTTTATTTCCATCTTCCTTCACACAAACACACAATTCAATTATAGTTTTACTCATCTTCCCCACACAAACACACAATTTAATGATATATTTGTTGCATCTTCTCCAAAAAAACACACAATTTAATTATTTATTTGCCATCTTCTCCACACAAACACACAATTTAATGATATTTTTACGAAGCATTCCCACACAAACACAATTTAATTATATTTTTTCGAAACATTCCACACATACACACAATTTAATGATATTTGTATCCATTTTCCCACACAAACACAATAGTTATATTTTAGGCCCCACTCCTTTCCTGAAATACAAATATATTCTAGTTTTATTCCTCTCACACGTAAACACTCTCGTACATGCACACATACATTCTTCTCTCTCTGCACACACACACATAATGCATATTTCTCTCTCTCTCATAGACACATCATCACCTCACTGTTGTCACACACATACACAAACGTATATCTTATTCTCTCACACATATAAGATAGTCTCCTCTATTTTGTCAACACACACACGTCCAAAACCACATCTTCTAACCCCCTAAAATTGGCACATATACGTAACTTACCCACACACACATACCCCACACATCGTAATCAATTAATGCATGCAGCCACACATACCACACAATGTATAATTTGACATGAAATATTTCACACAAAACAAAAACAATTGTTGGTATCACTCACGCTGACAGGGGGAGGGGCCCCTGTGTCTATGCCCTCACCTTGTGAGTCGAAGGTTCGTATCCGGACCGCGCCGTTCTGTTAACGAGTGTATTTCTTTTCAGAGATCCCTATGATTTTTGCCGGATCTACGGAGTTCGTGCTTTGTGCAATACTCTCTGCAGGTGGCGTGCCATTTCTGTGGAGAAGGACCGAACCATATGGGACAAAACCCGGAACACTGAAGTCAATCGTTCGCCTTCTAAAACCCAATATTTTAATAACGGTTTTTAAAAAACTCAAGCTGGCAGACACGGTGTCTACTGTTGGGACTTACATATCTCACCCACGCTGACCTTGTCAACGTGGACAAGGTGTCTACTGTTGGGACTTAAAAGTATCTCACCCACGCTGACCTTGTCAACGTGGACAAGGTGTCTACTGTTGGGACTTACAAGTATCACCCACGCTGACCTTGTCAACGTGAACAAGGTGTCTACTGTTGGGACTTACAAGTATCACCACCTGACCTTGTCAACGTGAACAAGGTGTCTACTGTTGGGACTTACAAGTATCACCCACGCTGACCTTGTCAACCTGGACAAGGTGTCTACTGTTGGAACTTACAAGTATCACCCACGCTGACCTTGTCAACGTGAACAAGGTGTCTACTGTTGGGACTTACAAGTATCTCACCCACGCTGACCTTGTCAACGTGAACAAGGTGTCTACTGTTGGGACTTACAAGTATCTCACCCACGCTGACCTGGTCAACGTGAACAAGGTGTCTACTGTTGGGACTTACAAGTATCTCACCCACGCTGACCTTGTCAACCTGGACAAGGTGTCTACTGTTGGAACTTACAAGTATCTCACCCACGCTGACATGGTCAACGTGAACAAGGTGTCTACTGTTGGGACTTACAAGTATCTCACCCACGCTGACCTTGTCAACCTGGACAAGGTGTCTACTGTTGGAACTTACAAGTATCTCACCCACGCTGACCTTGTCAACGTGGACAAGGTGTCTACTGTTGGGACTTACAAGTATCACCCACGCTGACATGGTCAACCTGGACAAGGTGTCTACTGTTGGGACTTACAAGTATCACCCACGCTGACATGGTCAACCTGGACAAGGTGTCTACTGTTGGGACTTACAAGTATCACCCACGCTGACATGGTCAACCTGGACAAGGTGTCTACTGTTGGAACTTACAAGTATCACCCACGCTGACCTTGTCAACGTGGACAAGGTGTCTACTGTTGGAACTTACAAGTATCTCACCCACGCTGACATGGTCAACGTGGACAAGGTGTCTACTGTTGGAACTTACAAGTATCTCACCCAACCTTCAATGAACAAGGTTTACTGTGGGACTTACAATATTCACCCACGCTGACCTTGTCAACGTGAACAAGGTGTCTACTGTTGGAACTTACAAGTATCTCACCCACGCTGACATGGTCAACCTCGACACGGTCTCCACTGTTGTGAAGTACAGGCAATCAATGTTGTTCAGGCATATCATGCGAAGAAGAGGTTCGAAACATTTGGTGACAGCAGGTAAACCCAGGAATGAGATCGTGGAAGGCGGAGGGATAAGATGTTAAATTATCTAACGACAGTATGGTTCGTTAAGAGATCGACGTCCGAACTCATTAACTGCACAAGCGAGAGAGAGAGAGAGAGAGAGAGAGAGAGAGATTTGTAGGGAGACATGATCGCATAAGCTGACAGGCATGATACTTGATAGATTGATGCTTTCATCCAGTGGCGGCTCGTCATTAAGGGCCAGTGGGGTCGGCCCCACCAAAAATAATGTATAACGTGTATTTATTATTTTATAAATTAAAATATAGCAACCAAAAACTATGATTTATCCGGAAAAAATGTCTGGCCCACCAACAAAAATGATCACGAGCCGCCACTGCTTTGATCTCTATTAAGTATCATGAATTTTCTTACGGTATCGGGACAAGAAAGTTTGAGAATCCTTGTAGTATCACAACATGTTGCTGCTGCTGATGATGAAAGTAGACCTCACGATCTATGAACGCCATCTCGTTCTGGACAAATAAATACAAGAATGGAGGAGCATGCGAAGGAGATGGGAAAGTGCGAGGGTGATGGGAAAACGTGCGAAAGATCTGTAACGGCCTGGGCCGAAGATTAAAAATACAAGGGCTGGAAACAAATCTTATCAACCCCTGAACCAACAAACCACCCTGGTACGCACATCCAAACTCAAGTACGCAACCCGATTTTATTTCACCTACTATGAAGCAAATAATATATATATAAAAAGAAAGAAAGAATGGATGAGCTGTGGAGGTAGGAAAAGATAGCTAGAAAAAAGAGTGACAAAATAAAAGATACACCGGAATGAGGGAAGGATAACTTTGAAAGAAATAAAACAAAACAAGATGAGAGAGTTATCGTACGTAAATGCGCAATCGTCTGATTACGTGATGTAAAACATACCGTCGCCTGAGACAAAGAGGCCGATGGTGATGATGATGCGAATTATTAACAACTAAATATTTTCTGTATCCTGATATATATATCTTGGTTATCAGCAGAAAGAGAGACACTGTCAAATGTCGGGAATAGATATAAACCCTGACTGACCGAGTTAAATGAACAGTTAGAGAGGAAATGACATCACATCTCAAAATAAAGTGATGGTGACAACATCTAAGGCATTATACGATTTTCTTTACATTTACCAGAAGCGTTCAATGTCTTTCGCTTCTGCCAGTGTACACAACTTGTAAACATACCAACACATACATGCGGGAGCACAATATTCTAACAACCCGCCATCACATACACGCGGGAAGTCACCATCGTATAAACACACAACAGACATACACATGAAAGCACACTATAAACAAAACAAACATACGCGCGAGCGCACGCCAACGAAAATAAACACACAATCGTATACACGCGGGAGCACGCCAACGTAGAAACAACACACCATCGTATACACGCTGGAGCACACACACACACAAACACAGGAGGTAGAAACGAACAAGTGAAAGGTACAACTAAAAAAAAAAATATAATAAATGCCAACCTTCTCTTCTGTGCAAGAGGTTGTTGGGGTCACAGGTCAGACACTTCGTGGCCTTTGGGATTTGAACAATGGGGATGGGGTCTGCATGGAAGACGGCATGAACCCGACCATCTCTGAGGTGGTCCTGTCTCTCGCTCACCACTCCACACACAAACAGGTGCATTCAGTTAGTTATATCCACGGCTAAACAGGTGAAGATGATTTGCTTTCAATTGTTATAACCTTGGAACAAATTTTCTAGTTAATTTTTCAGTCACAAGTGTATGCATTTCTTTCTACGTGTGGTAGAAACAAGCGCTACTAATGGACACAAAATAGTGAACAACGAAGATACTCGAGGTTTGTATGTGACAACCGGATATCCAATGGTCAGGAACAATCAAAAATGGGCGGGTGCTATAGGAAAGGTTAAAACATAAATCCGTTAACTTTATGATGAGTCAGCGATTAGCTTTTTTATTTTACAAAATATGAGCTATATTCCAGTGACTCTTGATCCCAATGTAGTTGAGATCGAGTTTCCAGTCCTATCGGGGACTGGCAATAAAACGTTGCCCAGTGTAAGGTCGTTGCTCGGGAAAACAATTAATAATAAAATTCTTACAAATTCTCCACATCCTCAATATTAGGTGGGGGACCCTAGCCGGTGCTACGAAATGTGTGCACTGTCGCTAAGATCTTCCTATATACGAAAAGGATCGGAGAACACACGGGTTATAAACCGAAATGCAATTTTGATGGTCCTATCAAATCAATCAGCGATTGGAGTACAGGCCCTAACTTGACACGAGTGAACCATTGTTTGCCTTCATTTTATACCACAATTTGTCCGATGCCTAACACTCAATTATCTTGTATACTCATTTGCCCTTTTTGCTCGTGAATTGTCTTATAGGGAATGCTAACCGAAACAAATGCTGCAGAAACCGGATGCACCTGGCCGTAAGGCGCATAACATGGTGTAACGACCCTCACAATGAGGAATGGGGTAACGAAGTCTATGGTCGCCGCTCTGCCTCGGAGATTCAGCCACACAGGAAGAATGACAGACCAACCATACCAACGTCAAAGAGAAACAGTATGGCGTGACTCACAATCTAAGGCAGACGGCAGCCTTTATTAGAGAATCGGAAATTTCAATCTCTTGAGAACGCAGAAGAAGAACTATCTTAAGTTTTGGGGATCTCTGTGGCGTGAGGGTAAAGTGTTAGCCTCTAGATACAAAGATATTCTGTTCGTTCCCCGCCTGGAATGAAAGGGACATTTTACCATAGATCCATCCATGATCTAAATCTAGGCGAGGTTAGTTCATACTATAGCCATATCGAAGACGGACGATAAAACGTATGCTCCGTGTACAAGTTCAGCATGTAAAAGAACTACATGTATTAGTAGAAAAAAACTGATAATAGGGTGCAAAGCCGCTGCCCAGGCAACATTTATTTACAATATGAAAATAAAATTCTTAAAAATGTTTCTTCATCTTCAAAATTACATATGGTATCCTCGTCGGTGCTACGGAGTTCATGCAACGCCGAGGAGATCTTCCTGTGTTAAAAAACAGATTGGAGCACACATGGTTATTCGCCGAAGTGCAATGATGATAGTTCTATCAATCGTCCCGGTTTAAACTATATGATAAATAAATTTAGTAATAATTCGGTGCACCATTATAATGGGAATCAAACCCGTTACATACTTCGAGGTATATTGAGTAATACGGTGGCAGGCCCGTATATTTCAGTGACAATCGGCACACATTGTTCGTCTTAATTCATGGTGATTTTCCTGGTACCCAATTGAGGATGGATCGACCTGAGAGCCGTTATTGGTCGAACAAATATTCCACTGTTGAATTGAATCTGGACCCTCAACCTAAGAAGCTAGTTCGCTAACAACTATGCTACTGCAGCTTTCTGCACCACTATAATAATAATATAATAATTCCTCTCGTACCGTTATACGTTACATAGGGCCTGCAAGTAATTTCTCCATACCGCTCTATCCTGGGCAACTCGCTCAATCTCCTCCATGGAACTGAGACCGATATTTCTTGCCTCTCTCAGCAAAGTTCTTGCCTCTGCACCACTATACTCTAATATTAAACAGCACTTATCACACCGGTCTGATATCATTTCATAGCTAGAAGAGCAGGCTATAAAGCCTCTGCAGCAGAGCAAAGCATACAGAGCAAGAGCAGCTACAAAGCCTGCTGCCATTGCAAGCTAGAAGAGCAGGCTACAAAGCCTCTGCCAGGGCAAGCTAGAAGAGCAGGCTACAAAGCCTCTGCCAGGGCACAATTCGTTAGAAAGATTAAATTATAGCAAGAGAGATAACTAGTGATATTTCAGACAAACAACAAATTCTCACTATCCTGGTACAAACTATTCATTTGATTGCTTGATTGGATCATCATCAATGCACTTCGGTGACTAACCATGTGTGCTCAGATATCTTTCTTACACAGTGAGATCTCATCGGCAGTACACGACTTCGTAGCACATGCGAGGCCTCCAGATGTAGATTAGAAATATATGAATTTTATGTTTTAATCTTTCTAACGAATTGTGCCCTGGCAGAGGCTTTGTAGCCTGCTCTTCTAGCTTGCAATGGCAGAGGCTTTGTAGCCTGCTCTTCTAGCTTGCCCTGGCAGAGGCTTTGTAGCCTGCTCTTCTAGCTTTGCCCTGGCAGAGCTTATAGCCTGCTCTTCTAGCTTGTCCTGGCAGAGGCTTTGCAGCCTGATCTTCTAGCTTGCCCTGGCAGAGGCTTTGTGCCCTGGCAGAGGCTTTGTAGCCTGCTCTTCTCTAGGCTTGCCCTGGCAGAGGCTTTATAGCCTGCTCTTCTAGCTTGCCCTGGCAGAGGCTTTGCAGCCTGCTCTTCTAGCTTGCCCTGGCAGAGGCTTTGCAGCCTGCTCTTCTAGCTTGCCCTGGCAGAGGCTTTGTAGCCTGCTCTTCTAGCTTCTGAACTACCAATGGTTCTTTGCATGCTCACTAGAACACAGGACCTACAGTTTTATCGTCCGTCTCTGAAAGGACTAGGACCTGATCACACCTACACTGAGAATAAAGATCTCTGGAAAAATATCCTGATGGCTCCACGAGGAACTCTGTCACACCTACACTGAGAATAAAGATCTCTGGAAAATATCCTGATGGCTCCACGAGGAACTCTGATCACACCTACACTGAGAATAAAGATCTCTGGAAAATATCCTGATGGCTCCACGAGGAACTCGATCACCCTACATGAGAATAAAGATCTCTGAAAAATATCCTGATGGCTCCAGAGGAACTCATCCACCTACACTGAGAATAAAGATCTCTGGAAAAATATCCTATGGCTCCCGAGGAACTCGATCACACCTATACTGAGAATAAAGATCTCTGGAAAAATATCCTGATGGCTCCACGAGGGAGCTTCTTCTTCGAACACTCCATATCGACTACTTGTTAATCACTCTGATTTGTATGTGATCTGAACCTAAGAACGATTGTACATTGTGCCAGTTATACGTCTACAAGTAGGCCAGCATATCCGATTTCTGCGATGTTTTTATTTACTAGGGTAGCTTCTCTAGGTCCTCTACGCTAGAGATCTCTTACAAACTATTCACCATGTTATATGATATTCAGAATACGCTTGTCTTTTATCTGTAAAGCTCCGAATAATTAAGTACTTAACGTTAATCTAGATAAGAACGTACTCTATCAAAATATTATCAAAGGAACGATTTGCTTGCTTAATCCATGTAATATATGTTGTATGTCACCCATTTAGCAATGGTTGTCCTAGGATTTCGCTTGTTTCATCCATGTAATATATGGATGCCAGCCATGGACTTCATCCATGTAATATATGTAAGCCACCCATTTAGCAAATGCCAATTTCCTTCTTCATCCATGAATAAAATCATCCATCATATAAGCCTAATTTCTCTCATTCATAATCAAGCCATATTCATCTCATTCATAATCAAGCCACATACAACACATTCATCTCATTCATAATCAGCACATACAACACATTCATCTCATTCATAATCAAGCCATACAACTCATTCATTCATTCATAATCAAGTCACATACAACACATTCATCTTTCATATCATATACAACACATTCATCTGTTCAAATCAAGCATAAACATTCATCTCATTCATTAACACTCAAACATTCTCATTCATAATCAAGCACATACAACACATTCATCTCATTCATAATCAAGCCACATACAACACATTCATCTCATTCATAATCAAGTCCACATACAACAATTCATCTTTCACTGATTATTTTTTTATTGACAGCCACAGTTGTTGTTCAACCTTCGAGGAGGCATACATAATAACATACTTATGTTTTTAAATCAACATTTGGGTGGCATACGCTGGCAGAGGGAGACTATTTGTGTATGCACGTGAGGGTAGGCAGGGGAGAGGTAATCAGGAATATCGAGGCGGAGACTCGGGTGTGCGGTACACGGATATCTCTTCTATACATTCTGTTATCAGAATTCCTTGTTATATCAGTATCTCGTGTAGGTGTTTCAATATCTTTATGCGCTCGCATGTGTGCGCCGGACTCGCAAGGGAGCAAAGAATAGTAACACTGCCACATACACAGCATGTTGTAAGAGGAGACTGAAATAGGGAAGTTACCCTAGTAAATAAAAAGCGATCTCTGATGCACGAACTCCTTAGTACCGGCGAGAGTCCCCGGTGTAATTTAGAAAATAGTGAAAATATTTTGTAGGAATCTATTTTTTTTTCTAATAATTTTGTGTGAGCTGAGGCTTTTTCTCGATCTTCAACTGCCAAGGGTTCTTTTACGTGCCCATCTTGAATACGGGCTTACGTTTTATCCTATCTCCGATATGACTAGGAACTCGATCTCACCTACACTGAGATCATGGATACCTGCTGAAAAAAAGCTACTAAGATTGCTACACGAACTACTTAGCTTCAGCAACAATCCTAGTGATCTTATGAAATGACATGTGACTTCGGTCTGGGTCCGAACTCACAACATTCAGAACGACAGGCAAACGTCTTAACTAATCCGCCATAGAGACCCTCAAATAGATAAGAAACAAGCCATCACAGATAAATAATCTGATTTTCCTTCAACTCAGACCTGACAGACATGAAGCTGATTTCCCAGTTCGTGGCCCACAGTAAACTAGGCGTATGACCAGAGATCGCTAAAGAAGATGCCATCATAGTACATTCTACTACATTTCCCTCAACTGAGACCTGACAGATATGAAGCTGATTTCCCAGTTCGTGGCCCACAGTAAACTAGGCGTATGACCAGGGATCGCTGAAGAAGATGCCATCATAGACATTTGTAAAACTGTCGTTTTTGTGTGGTATATTTCTTAATGCCATGAACATAATTTCATAACTTGCTTTAAACCATTCACTAAGGATTTATATCATACCTCTTCTTCATGTGTCCACAATGTTGAACTAAATAATAAAACTATCTTCTTCTTCAGGAACACAGGTTCTCAATAACAAATATTCGCTTGAAGCTAACTGTCCAGTTTGAGGTCCTTCTTTCGTCACACTGCTACCGGGTTGTTGCCCAGTGTCGTCACACTGCTACCGGGTTGTTGCACAGTGTCGTCACACTGCTACCGGGTTGTTGCCCAGTGTCGTCACACTGCTACCGGGTTGTTGCCCAGTGTCGTCACACTGCTACCGGGTTGTTGCCCAGTGTCGCGGTTTTCTGTTTTTGTCTTGCGCTGTTCTGGTGGCTTGGGTGATTGTTATTTTTGCTTTTTTGACAGGATTCTGCTATGCCATCGTTTTCGTGGTCTTCCTCTCGCCTTCTTCCCTGATCTTCTGTTTGTGGTCCACGGTGGATTAAGCGCTGGGCCAGAGATCACCGAAGAAAACGTTTCTGTTAATTGACATCCTTTCCAAGTCTTTCCGTGTCTACTTAATGAAATATCAGTTTCGATGCCTTTTCTCCATTACTTTTTTTGTCTTCCCTTGTTTTCTTTCTATGTGGGTTCAGAATAAGACCTACCTTGTTATATTACTAAAAACATTGAACAACTGTACAAACTACATATGGTTGATGTGTTACAAAGAATGAACCTCTACTTATGTTGAAGACCTCGACAACCTTCACTGTTGTTACGCCACTGCGACCACCCCTATTTTCAACACACACATACCTGTAGAAAGCACATACTGTTCGTCAAGCCTTGGGATATCGAGTTCGCACGCACACAAGTGTACATATACGGCACATCTAACATTGGAATGCCAAGTTCACGCGTAAATAATTGTATGGCAATGATTGCGGATAGATTCAGCGTTGGGGTACCAATTTTTTAAACTAACAGTGCACGGGCGTGAAGATAATTAGAGGAACCCTCGAAGTTCCCTCGTTTCAGATGTATAAATATACGACAAATTGATAGGCAGTCTTGAATGAAGCAAATTACGAGCATAAAAAGGTCGATACGGTTAGGTAAAAAATAAGTAAAACTCCGTGTCGGTGTAGTCAAGTGGTCGCAATGAAAAGATAGGAGGTTCGTTCCCTCTCTTATGCAATTTCCAGCCCACTCAATTATAATAGGATTCGCACTTGCAGATATGAATGAAGAAGTGAGGACGAGAACGACGACTTTCTACACTTCAACGTGTGTGGTCATACTAGATCTACAAGCACGTCAAGGCGAAGCACGTCGTATTTTTATTTCATATCGAAGCGGCAGACTGTTTCTGTATATCATCAAAAAAACGTGTGATAAACAGAAATAACAGAGACAGTTAAAGACGCACACAACAGCTCGTTCTAGAAATCATGCTTTTTCTTCTTCTTCTTCATCCATTATGAATTCGGGCGTAGTCAGAGCGTGGCGAGTCTGACTAATTTTTGAATTGGACCTGCTTGTCTTATTATCAGCGTCCGCCCGCCTGCCAAGCGTGTTCGTAGCGCGTTGGACGACGGGTGACAAGCTCTCTGTGAGTACGGGTTCAATTCCACGGGCTGGCAGAAAAGCCACACGTTATCCAGATTTACGGTGTTCGTGGCACCGAACTGAAGGGTTACGATGTCCATGGCACCGAGCCGAAGAGCTGAAAGCTCAAGTGCTTCTGGATCAGGAAAAAATGATCAGTGTCTATCGCTATGCAGGCGTACCTTCTCCAACTTCTCTCTCTCGCGATCACCGCCCAGACCGATGTACCAGACCTCCTCATAAATTCTATTCCTGTGGAAATCTGATTCATGCAGCCGTAGCATTGGTGTGTTTTACGTCACATCTTCAGCACCATTTGGAGCTCTGGTGCTTATCCTTCGGCGGTGTGTCCGGTTTCAGCCAGCGTTTACTCGGTTCGCTCTCCGTTCTGTAGCCATCTAGTGTTTTTACGATGTGGGGTAGCTAGCCTCACGTTCAACCTCCTTAATCGCCTGTAAGCAACATGCATGGCAGGTAACAGTGGTTCTATTCTTTACACCCCAGTTTGGTCCCCGGTAACCACTCGGGAGCTCCGACTTCAAATGTACGCTTTGAGGCAAAACAGGATTAGAGAAAAAATAAATAAAGAAGATATTTGCAATTGGGTAGTGTATAACTATTCTAGCGTCTGACATGTCTCATCTGCTCGGGATGCCTCAAACAAACGCGCCTTGAAGAAGTTTACGCCAAGTGGTACGGTCGTGTGCACCTGCTTTCAGCATGTCAGGTTTATATCAAACATTTTTAGTTAGATTGTGTACATTAAAAGCATTTTTTGGACCCAGAGTAAACTTGAGAGCGTTTACCTTTCTATAATTCACAAAATAATAATTTGTTTTTGCAACTGATTGTCTGCCATACAAACTATATAATCTACCGAGCAATGGTCTGCCATACAAACTATATAATCTACCGAGCAATGGTCTGACCACTACAAATGCCTACTATAATCTACCGAGCAATGGTCTGCCTATAACACAGCAACTGAACATTACATGACCTGCCCAGCGGGACTAAGACTACATCAGGATTGTGTTGAAACTATGTAGATCCGCTTTGACAAGGACTAGGGTATCTTATCTTGCTATCTGATGTTCATCACCTTTTTTGTTTAGTTAGACTAATGTGGAAGTGGTTGAGTTTCTTTGCATGCTGTTGATACACAGTCCATGTCTCACATACATACATCACATCAGTTCTGTACATCTTCAGCTTAGTCTATGATCGATGCTACTTTTGTGCCAGACGCAACCAACGCAATGTGCTGTTGGCTTTGACTATCCTTCAGTACAAATATCGTTAACACTGAAGAGACTGGCGTATATGGAGAGAATAGATCATTAATGCAATTGGGGATGACAACAAATTAAAAATAGAACAGTCAGGCATTTAGCTAAATTAAAAGGAAATACTAACAGTTGAACACCCCCAATCCCAATCATTCCAAGTCAAGTGTGTCGACTCTACAGATAGAGCCTGTGAGAAAAATGACAAACCAACACAACATATTGAATGAATGACCGTAATCGAATCACGTGATTCATTAAAACTACTGGTATGGACTGATGAAGATTGACAGAAGACCTAAGCTTCACGTTCCTGTTACATCATCAAGTGCCGTCTTGTTACCGTAGGTTACGAGTCACCAAGTTAAATACCAAAAAAAAATGCAGACCTTTGTCAACGGATGTCTTTGACGTATTCTCAGACTAAGATGATATGACAAGGTTGCAAACCCAGACCAGTGGATAAGGACTGGAGAAGAACCCATGCTGATCTAAGCTAAGAGCAGAAAATGGCGATGGTCGGGCAAACTCCCAAAAAGACTTGTCTTCAGGTCTGTTTAGGAATCCCCTCTTCCGTTTTCCTTGCGGGTTCCACTTAAAAGCATTTATATTGCGACACTAAATAAGTTAAAATAACTGTACCACCCGATTGCACTACATCTGTCTCGTTGCCATGACAACTACAACGAGATACATTGAATGCCATACTAACTTTTCTGATCTTACACACATTTTTATCAATGGACATCGTCTCTAGTCTCAATTCTGATAGTGAGAAGGGTAGCTAAACAAATCACAATATTTGTTACTCTGTGTTCACTCACGACGAAGCGAATGGATGCCAATGGTTCCTGTAGATCACTGGTTATACAAGTTTTTTTTCTGCCGTTCTCAAATGGTCGTTTCTCTACTCCCGTCGCTAGTAACAGAACTCCCGTCGCTAGTAACAGAACTCCCGTCGCTAGTAACAGAACTCACGTCGCTAGTAACAGAACTCACGTCGCTAGTAACAGAACTCCTCGTCGCCTAGTAACAGAAACACGACTATTCTTCTTCTTCCAACGCTCCATATCGACCACTAGTTAACCACTCTGTGTGATGTGTATGTGATCTGAGCCTAAGAGCGATTGTATGTTGTGCCAGTTATGCACCTACAAGTAGGCCAGCACATCCAATTTCTGCGATGTTTTTATTTACAAGGGTAGCACCTCTAGGCCTACATCAGTCCCCTCTTACGACATGCAGTGTTGTATCAGAGCGTTTAGGTCAACAAACATGAAAACTTATAGATTCAGTACGCACTTATCTAAGAAAGAGGCAATCATCATATTTCGACATGTAATCTTTTCTTCTTTGCGTTCGTTCTTTACGACCAATTTTAATCACCCTTTGTGATATGTTTGATCTTTGCCAAGAACGTGTATACGTTGCACATTGGTTTGGTAGGCCCATAAACGCATAAACTTCTACATGTTTAGGACATGTGCATCGGACATGTAATGAGAAGGGGATGTCTAGGACACATTGTGACTACCGGTAAAATCGTGGGGAGAGGAAGACAGATAGATACAATTTTGGACAACCTGACTTCATGGCACGGAAGATCGTCAAAATTTGAAATAATAGCACACACCAGGGACAGAGATTTGTGGAAACCCATGATAGCGTACGCAGCCGGCACGGCACCTGATGAGTATGACGTACTTATACGCAGTGTTGAAGCGGAGAACAATTAAAACACACGACAAAACAAGGGAAATAATAGCTAGGGATACAGATTACCAGGAGAAACACAGGCCATTTTAGAATGTAACAAAGATAAAAGACAACAACAGACTTAATAAATAACACATATCACAAAGAGTGATTAAAATTGGTCGTAAAGAACGAACGCAAAGAAGAAGAAGAAATAACACAAGGAATAGAAATGTCTAGTCAGGAGACAAAACTTTTACAATAATATCATGTTTCCAGGTCTACGTAGTTACCACCCAAAACACTATTGTTCACAGCTGTCCTTGTTCATGAACGATGAGGTTATCAGGTAACATGAAAATAAGTTCAACAAGGTGAAACTATCACAACTTTGACAGCTTAAATAGCAACACATATTTGAAAGCAATAAATAACGAATACTGGTAAGAAACAGCAGAGATATGAATTAGCCAAGCAAAAACTAATGTTTACATCGCACAGAACAGGGAGATAGAATCATCTGCTCTTAACTTAGATCAACATGGGTTCTTCTCCAGTCATTATCCAATGAGGGTTCTTCTCCAGTCCTTATCCACTGATCTGTGTGTTGCAACTTTGACATACCATCTTAGTCTGAGAATACGTCAAATATTATAAGGAAACGAAGGTGGGAATATTTAGGTCACGTTCTTAGATCAGACGAAAAGAGACTAAATCAACAAGTCCATTTGTTGTCACCAGTTGGGAAAAGAAAACGTGGAAGACCTAAGAGCACTCTTCGAAGAACAATTCTACAAGAAAGTAAACTATTGGGATGTAAAACCATACGAGAACTCCAACTGCTAGCCACGAAACGCATTACATGGAAATCTAAAACCTCTCTTTGGCGGAGAAGGAACAAACTAAGTACGAGAACATAAGAAAGCAATGCAAGAATTGAAATGGCAGCTGCAACATTCACATCATTAGACAACATATGGAGATCAAAAGCTTAAAGGGTGCATACTAAAATCGATATATAAAAAGCAAATGTTCGCTCAGTCTTACTATATGGATCCGAGACAAGGAAAACAAGTAGCAAGACAGTCGCATACGAGGCTTTGAGGGAAGATGTCTCAGAAGAAGTCTCCGATCGTTGGAGCCAACAAATACCAAATACTGAGATCACCCGGCGCACAGGCATCAACGAGGATATTATTAGGATATTAACGAGGATATAAAAAATAGATGGTGGGACAAACATTAAAAATGCACCTGATCAGATACCCTAACCCTAATTAAGCTAAACTATCAGTGTGCTCACAGTGTGCGTTCGGGACTACAGATCCTTGATCCTTAGGATCATACTTACAAGTACTTCTCGCCCGAGTGGTTACCGGGCCCAAATTTGGGGTGTAAAGAATAGAACCACTCTTACGTGCCACGCATGTCGTAAGAGGCGATTTAGGAGGTTTGGCTGAAATCGGATGCACGTGTCCTAAACGTGTAGAAGTCTATGCGTTTAGGGGCCTACCAAACCAATGCGCAACGTATACACGTTCTTGGCAAGATCAAACATATCACAAAGAGTGATTAAAATTGGTCGTAAAGAACGAACGCAAAGAAGTACTTCTGAAATCTGTTCGCCTGAATGGCGAAGGACAGTGGTGATAAGGAAAACAAACCTTCATGCAAAAATCAGTGACTACGCCTGAATTCATAGCGAACGGGTGGGAGGAACAGACAGTTGCTGTCATGACACCCAATGTACTTGTCACTGCTATTATTACCAACTATAGACTATAAACACAATATGTGAGGACGAACTATATCAACTATAGATGAGGACGACATAGGGAGACCCTGAAATGAACTTTGCTGAGAGAGACAATAGATATCGGTCTCAGTTCCATAGGAGATTGAGCGAGTTGCCCAGGATAGAGCGGTATGGAGAAATTTCCAGCAGGCCCTATGTAAGGTATAACGGTACGAGATAAATTAGTATTACTACTACCAACTATAATAACTGAGGAAATAAATGAGATTAATAGTAGGACATGTACTATCGTTATCAACACAATAGAGTACGTTTTTTGTTTGTTTAAAGTGACAAATGGTACAGCACAATTTTCACATTATATCAGCAGCACAGTCTGTGACACTTCAGATAGGATCAACTTTTTTTGACACATGGTAGTGGATAAATTAACTAAAACACTCACGGTCTGCCACGTTGTTACCCTCGTTTGGAAGGTACACAAACATTGTTTGCTCTGGGCGGATGAAATTGTCCTGTCAGACCTGCCACGGACTGAGACTGTAGTGGATGCTTGATTAACTGCTATGTTTATTTATCGCTTTCAGATCTAACTAACCATACATATTCTACCATGTTCCTCTTCTTCTTTAATGATACATCGGCGTTGGGCTTCGTAGCAATGCTATGTAGTGATATCTGTATGTGTTCGTAACTCGTTGTTTTGTTCCATATCTTTTTCTTATTCAAACGACCACTTGTTAAACCACTCTTTGTGTGATCTGAGCAGCCGCCTTCTTTTTCGAATGCTCCATATCGACCACTTGTTAACCACTATGTGTGTCATTTGTATGCGATCTGAGCGTAAGAGCGATTGTACGTTGTGCCAGTTATGCGTCTACAAGTAGGTCAAGCACATCCGATTTCTGCAACGCTTTTTATTTACTATGGTAACTTTCCTAGGCCCCTACCTCAGTCGCCTCTTACAACATGTCTTGTAGGTGGCAGTGGTACTATTCTTTGCTTCCCTTGAGAGCCTCGGTAACACATTGGTGGTTTAACCAGCGAGTCACAGGAACGATCAGTATGCATACCCTTCGACATCTGTTTGGGGAGACTGAGCACCTATGGCTCTGCCTGGAGTGATGTGACGTTAGCTCAGTAACTTCTTCTTTGCGTTCGTTCTTTACGACCAATTGTAATCACTCTTGTGATATGTTTGATCTTTGCCAAGAACGTGTATACGTTGCACATTGGTTTGGTAGGCCCCTAAACGCATAGACTTCTACACGTTTAGGACACATGCATCCGATTTCAGCCAAACCTCCTTAGTCGCCTCTTACGACATGCGTGGCAGGTAACAGTGGTTCTATTCTTTACACCCCAAATTCGGGCCCCGGTAACCACTCGGGTGGGCTCAGTAACTAATAATCAATCAACGCCCATGTCTATTGTTTTGTTTATTACCATTGTTTTTATGTGATCAATATTAATATCGCAGGTCATATATACTCACTCTACTGTTGCTTACTGCACATATTCTACTGTTGCTTACTGCACATATTCTACTGTTGCTTACTGCACATATTCTACTGTTGCTTACTGCACATATTCTACTGTTGCTTACTGCACATATTCTACTGTTGCTTACTGCACATATTCTACTGTTGCTTACTGCAAATGTCTGCTCATTCGCCAATATCACTTGTATCATCCGCTTACCTTACGTGAAAAGCTCATATAACTATCGACATCAAATATCCTTTAATTAAACTTATGTTATATTAATTATTCAACCAAAATGTCAACGCATTATTTACTTGCTTCAAGAATGCCTACATTAAAAACTGTACAGAGAGAAAGGAGGTTCTAGCGTGGAACATTCGCTGGTTGAAATAACCGGGCCCTGTTCTCTCCGCTCGGCGTTCGTTGTCTAAAAATAGCACAGGAGGACCACACGCGGACAAGGTTTTTCTGGGTCACAATATGGCCGCCGCGAGGGAAGGCTATCGTTCGTTCCTTCCTTTCGTTCTCTTGAAATATATTGTCTATATCTGCACTTGTCTGTATTCACCTCACTAGTTTTTTTTTTGTAGCTCGCACAGAGCTGCGTGTAGTTTTGTTTCACTAGGCCAGTGAGCTTGCCTTCGTGTATCATATTCGGGGCAGTCTTAAAAGTATGTGCTCTGCAGTCTTGTGCATGTACACATGGCTGAATTGTCAATCTTAAATTTTGTATACATGCGACTGGGGAATCCAGTGCGGCGCAGAATGACACTGTGTTCTACATTTTCACCGTTTGGTAGTAGTCCTGTGTTAGTATTGATGATTTTCCTTGATTTCATCATCATTTCTCTATTATTTGTAACTGACACATCCGGTTACTCATGTTCAACATCTTCCTTTGCTTGATGGTCTGCTGTCTTGTAGCCTAGTATTTCACACAGAGAATATGTATACACTACATTGTGAACTTTCGCTAGATGCACAGTTCCGACAATAAAACCTGCATATTTGACAATTTTATCCACTGACGTGTTTGGGGTGCTGACCTTGGATCTGTGAGAATACTACAGGTTGTTGGTTGATCGAGATTGGTGTTTAAAATGTTAGTTTTCTAAGCTGCAACATTGACTTAAAATGTTAGTTTTCTAAGCTGCAACATTGACTTAAAATGCTAGTTTTCTAGCTGCAACATTGACTGCATGCAATCTGGGGTTCAACGATGCTAAACAGATGACTGACTAGTTTGTGTCTTTTGTTAAGATCAGGCATACTGTGTGTACTATTAGTTTTACCGGCCACACAATATTCTTCCAGGAAAATGAATGCCCTTAAAAAAGGATTACTTTAAATAACTCAGCAATCAGTTGGTACATTTCTGTCTTTGTAGACAACTATGGCAAAGACGGTGACTGAATGAAAATCGTGGCATATCCTTTACAGGACATCGACAACAGTAAACGAAGCGTCGATTTTGTAGGCACCAATTATACGTTTAGTAGTTTGCATGTGACTAAGAAGACCAATGCTTCCACAATTGTTGGGTCTGATTCGAGGGACATTGCTGACCACAGTTCCTGATGTTTTTCCGGGTTTTATCTCTTAACCTCTATACAAAAACTTTCTCGTAATTCCAATCTTGATCGTTTCTCATCATGCACTGTGATACATGGCCACTTTGTTCCCAGAAACCAACTTCGGCTGTATTATTGATCCCTCTTCCACACCTACTTGAAGTAAATAATGGATCTTTTATCCATCTGCAAGTCCTCATAGAAGTCTTTTGACATATATTATCCTCCATATTTGCTCACACAACCATCTTAGTCTAAGAAGACTGGACATGGAAAATATTATAATACCTGCTGTTTCTAAGACCTCATTATTGATGGCCTTATCTCATCAAAGTGGTCACCAGTTGGGAAAAGAAAACATGGAAAACCTAAGACCACTTTTCGAAGAACAATCCTACAAGAAGGTAAACTTGGGATGTGAAACCATACAAGATCTCCAACTGCTAGCAACGAACTGCATCACACGGAGATCTAAAACCTCTGCCCTATGTGCCGCCTTTGTCACGAAAGGAACAAATTAACTATTTCACCACCTAATGCCAATAAATCTTTGACTGTAACACATGTGAAAGCTACTTAAACAATGCTATACATATTATTATCAAATTTACAGGATGTGGAATATTTATAACCATGGAAAATATCCTTTAAAATAGAAGATGGAAATGGCTTCAACATCAGTTATATGAGGATTATCATCACAGCACTCCGGCATGTCCACAGGTGCTCCGATCTCTGCCTCAACACGCCAGTTTAATGTTGATTAATCAATCTTTTTGCATATTTAGTATATCGTTCCTGTCAAACGGTACCAATATCGACACCCATCTTTCTCAATCTGGTCAGTGACTGGGATTCACAACCCTGAAACTCCTCTGTTCAGAAAGACTCTGATCATATGAGAATGAGACCTGATGTACTTGCGGTAAGTCATCACTTGGACACAGGAGTAAAAAAAAAAGATGCAACAAGAAAAACTTGACGCAGGATGGAAGAAAAATGTGGAGTATCTGTACTGAAGACTAGTCTTGTAGTCCTTGTATAAGGTCCATGTATTACAAGGCATGAGAATTAATACTAAAAAATATAAGCTGATTTGATTAGATGAGCCCGTCTTACATCATGTAAGTGTCTATGAATCAGACAGGGTGCATTGTACTCACATTCTCAACACAATTCACAGATTACAAAGAGTGGTTAATTTGGTCGAGAAGAATGAACACAAAAATTAATAATTAATAATTAAAGAAGATAAGTCACGTAAACATAGTTGTTGCTATTCTTGATTGACATTTTGGCTTAATATTTACTAAACAATAAACTCTCATTTAAAATATAAATAATGAGGTCTACAAAGCAGACTTATTTATTTGGAACTCATTGGATGTATGTTAACATATAATCCAAATATGGGGACATCTTTAGTTCAGTGATTGTGTTTTTTTACAAGAATTTGGTTGCTGCAGTATTGTTGCAGTTCCTGTGTGGATATGTTTATCAAGTGAATGATATCTTGTTGTATTGACATATTGCTATGCTACTACTTGTAACAATAACATGGATATCAAAGGCACAAAAGGACATAATTCCATACGCATTTATCAAGTGGGCCAAGTCATATGTGATACAACCTATGAAGTCAGAAAAGGTACACTTGTATGTCTGGGAAAAAGCATACCTTCATGCAAAATTCAGTCAGAAGCGTCATACCAGGCATCCTGACTACGCCTGAAATCATAGCGGGTGAACGAAGAAGATGTTGTTATACTAATCTGAAGCCGGTGCCACTATACTACTATGACTACAAAATAACTGAAATTATTTTATGCATGGCTCGTAAAGAGTTTCTTCTGCTTGCTGAAACATTTCTGCATCCCAGATATTAAAAAAACTTACACAAGTCTTTGATAATATCTGATAAAATAACTAGTTTAGATCCAACAGTCGTTTAAGAGACAAGATTTCTCAATAGAATTATCCGAACGTTCAAGTGTATGACTGAGATCATCAGCGTCATAAAAATGGAATAGAGTTAATGGTAACTGAGTAGAAATGAGCAAACATGGACAGTCATATCGGTACCTCCAGAAAATAGACAACAGCGGACAGTCACTATGGTACATCAGCAGAAATATGCAAACAGTGGGACAGTCAAGGTACAGGCAAGAAATATGAGCAACATGGACAGTCATACGTGACACTGCGAGCAAGAAAAATATGAGCAACACAGTGGGACAGTCACTATCGTGGTACATCGAAAGAAATATGAGCAAACAGTGACAGTCACTATGAACTCAAAAAAATATGATAAAATAGTAGAACAATAGTTATGATGGAACACTTTGAGCAAGAGAAATAGTACATAGGTTACTATCATGAAACATACACACAACAGGAATATGCAATATCTATATTTACAAATTTGGCAAGAAATATAGGACTCAATTCCACGGAAGAGATTGAGTGAGTTGCCCAGGACAGAGCGGTATGGAGAAATTATTTTACTTATAGGCCCTATGAGTATGTAACATATAACAACACAAGAGGAATATATATATTTATACAAATGAGGATGGTGTACCATTTTTAATAAATTAGAAAACATAAAAAGTATGGAGAGAAAGGTGTAACAAGAATTAGTTGGTATCCTATGCTTCACATGGGGCATACATACATAAAGACTGTGTCACAGAATAAAAGATAACAAATTCTTCTTAATGTTGATATTGTAAGATATGAAATCAAGCATGATGATAAACCTCATCATGAAATAACTTGCATATTACTTTAATGAAACAAGATAATGTTTAGTCAATTGTTTGCCTTACCTTCAACCCAAAGTTCATCAACATTAGTTTCCAAATGTCCACTTTTTAATCCAACACAGCATAACGATAACAATAATAATCCTAAGAATGTCACTTTTCCACAATGTAGTTGTAGTAAACATCCAATACTATATAAATGTCTTTGAAGGTGTAGCCTTAACCATAGAGCACATGTGTTACCCTCGGCCCGACCCTGCAATCATCAGACACATAAACATCAGTACTAGATGGCATCAGTACATCATATAACTAATATAATAATAAATATTGATAACAATAATATCATAGCAAGTATTATATAGATGACTAAAATCTTAATAATGTAATAGAATATATTAGAATATATCACTATTTATTGAGGAATAATATATCTAATTTATAATAATAAATGATTAAATTTATGATAATATCTTCGGTGGGTGTCGGAATTATCATTTATGTTCAATAAATATGGATCAATTATTTATAAAAGTAAATATGAAGAAAAGAAATAGCTTTCTATGCGAGAACTGGGCTAGATGAACTTTAACATTGTTGTTGACGTCTTGTCTCTTATGCATGTTTGTCTTTCTAGATTTGATGAGATTTCCAATAAAACATTTCTTCATGTCCTTATAACAGTAGTAGGATAACTATAACAGTTTGTTGATAACTAACAGTTGATAACAATGGATGATGTTATAATCTGTTGATTAATATTGTTTCCAGATTAGCTAAACACAAACAGGTACTCACCCTTTTAATTTGTCGATAGGCTAATTCAGCGTTAACCCAGCTAGTTCTAGTTAACAGATCGGGGTCGGGTATAGAAGGGTCAGTCCCTCGAGACCGGTTGGACATAATTTCAATCTCAACACGGCAACCCGATTTTCATCAGGGATGAATCAACCTGTCTTCAGATCTAACATTCACTTGGGCTTAGCGAGTACAACAGACATAAGAAACCGCCACAAGATCGAGAGAAGATGGAGATCAACTAAACTTTTAACTACCGCTAGCCATGCCTGTTGCATTTAAATCGAGCACGTGTGGACAACAAGAATTCCATTGTACTTCTGACTAGTACATGTTGTGGTAGAATATCCAAAAAATGAAGAAATTTGCTAGAAATCATTCATAAATTCACACGACGAAAGGTCTGGTGGCTAACATAGCCGTCAGAGCGGTTGTGAGAGTGTATGAACTACTACAGTATTCCTATTCAGATTGCCTCCCGCGATTTGCATGCTAACTCCGCCCCCTGTCCTACTCCGAGGTGATTGATGTTCAACAGATCGCAGCGCTGATTGGTCAATTATCGGTAGGATTGCTCGTGTAACCCCGGCCCAACATTAGTTGCTTAGCAACGGCTCACCCAAGTAGAGAGACCACCCAAGATGTAAAGAAACCGCGATCAGCAAAAGAAACTTGTTTACAAGTCCTGGCAAACCTAAAGTACAGATGCTACACTTCAGAGCAGTTGGAAACTCAACTCTCATAGCAGTCAAAACAAAATTTGTGAAAGATTATGTCCTCTAACAGAAGTGAAAAGTGAGTTTCCAGCAATATTTATCAATATAAACCACAGTTTGGCTCAGAAACTCTAGCAACATTAATAAGTTTATGAAAGAAAACGGAGATGGCGAGGAAGCATTACGTTATCTAGGCGAACTTTCCCCACACTCACAGCTAGTTGTCAAGCTTAGATGTGGGTGGCTGAAGCTATCTAATCTGTGTGAAAATAAGGAAAACAGTAATTCCAAACACGAACACTTAATGAAACAAGATGGGTTCATTAAGAATATTATTAGCACTCAAAGTTAGACGAGTCGTGGGGACTACATGTTTCAATTCCAAGATTACATTCGTGTAAGAAAAGTTAGATTAGTTGAAAGACATGGAGGAGGAAGTTACAAGTATGTTAGTGATGACGACATTGTTTGAACTAACTTATCGTCAAATCTCACAGATTTAAACTGATGCTTTTTAAAGTTGTTTACATTTTTTGTCAACATAATTTCTTCATGATTCGTCCTGACAGAGACATGATAAGCAAATATTCAGCATGTGTGATAACTTAATGACAGTAATTACAATCAGGAACTGTAGATATAGATAACACCTTTGATTTCATTAGTTTAAACAGATGGAAAACTAAACAAATAACAGAAAACGTCGATGGCGGTTTGTCTTATCGTAAACGCTGTAAGGGCAACAACTGGAACAAATCAGTTCATGTGGCAAATATTTATCTTTTTTTTTTTCTAACGGTGTGTACAATGAATTCGTTATATATAATTAATTACATTTTCACTTTGACTTTTTTATTCAAAACTGCAGGAGCTACGGAGATCGTGCTGTCTTATCTGTTATTTCAGAAATAATCTATTGGAACGTATCTTAGTATCCAATTTTTGTTATATGCTATTATATTGTATTTTTCACAAGGCATACATTTTTTTCTTTCTATTCTTGCTTCTCTAGCTTTCAGTTAAGATCAAAGTAAGGTTCCAAAGGCTTGAGCTCTGCCTGAAGGTGGTGACTTTCAAATAGCCAAATGCCATACTCCTATACACAATAAACAAGTCACGAACAGCTCTTTCTCTGAAATGATGTGATGCTCAGTTTCAGGGGCGGCTCGTCATTAAGGGCCAGTGGGGCCGGCCCCACCAAAAATAATGTATAACGTGTATTTATTATTTTATAAATTAAAATATAGCAACCAAAAACCATGATTTATCCGGAAAAAATGTCTGGCCCCACCAGCAAAAATGACCACGAGCCGCCACTGCTCAGTTTACTCTCGCTTGTACTTGGTAGGACTGATTTTTACAAATTCGTATTGTTTATGTTGGTTAGTCTTTACGCTTTGATATAAACAACCAAAAAAACAACAAAAACATTCATTCCTATATATTAAAAGAGGATTGTGTCTGTTTAACGAAACTTTAATCCCATAAAAACAAACAAGGATGTCGATTGATTGATTGATTAAGTGATTGATACGGCTATCATGGTTGCACTTTGGTGTGCTCCTATCTCTTTATTACACCTAGAGATCTCAGCGGCAATACACTAACTCATTAGCACCGGCGAGAGTCTCGATGTAATTTAGAAGATGGTGAAAATATTATGTAGGAATTTTTAAATATTTTAAAATCTTTTCAATTATGTTTGCCCGGACAGCAGCTTTCCTGCCTGCTCTTCTCGACTTTGAACTGCCAAGGGTTCTTTTACGTGCTCAACTTGAAAATGGAACCTACGTTTTATCGTCCGTCTCCGATAGGACTAAGAACTCGATCTCACCTTAACTGAGATCAGAGATTTCTGGAAAACTATCCCAATTGTTCTACAGGAGCGAACATAGTACCTTTGGCACGAGAGGAGAACATCTTACCACTGCGTCTCAGTCCAGAACGTACTCCCAGAGTACATACCACCGTTAGTCCAGTACTTTAGCCAGGGAAGCTTACCTGCGTTCACCAGGAAAAACAGTCTAAATGTTCTCAGTAATACACCAAAGTTGAAACATCTTACCACTGTCTCAGTCAGAACGTACTCCAGAGAGAACATCTTACCACTGGTCTCAGTCCAGAATACTCCCAGAGAGAGAACATCTTACCACTCGTCTCAGTCAGAAGTACTCCCAGAGGAGAACATCTACCACTGCGTCTCAGTCAGAACGTACTCCCAGAGGAGAAATCTACCACTGGTCTCAGTCCAGAACGTCTCCCAGAGAGAGACATCTACCACTGCGTTCAGTCAGAACGTATTCCCAGAGAACATCTTACCACGGTTCAGTCCAGAACGTACTCCCAGGAGGAGAACATCTTACCCTGCTCTCAGTCCAGAACGTACTCCCAGAGGAGAACATCTTACCCTGCGTCTCGTCGAGACCCCAGAGAGGAACATCTTACCACTGCGTCTCATCAGAACGTATTCCCAGAGGAGAACATCTTACCACTGCGTCTCAGTCAGAACGTACTCCCAGAGAGAACATCTTACCACTGCGTCTCAGTCAGAACGTATTCCCAGAGAGGAGAACATCTTACCACTGCGTCTCAGTCCAGAACGTACTCCCAGAGTTACAGGTACCACCGTTTAGTAACCAGTACTTTAGAGCAACAGTGCTGAATCTGTACCTGCGATTTACCAGGAAAAACACGTCGAAATGTTCTGATTAATACACAAATTAAGTTGAAAGTTACACATTGTACACATTGGGTAAATAGGTTAAGAAGATCTGTTTTGGTCTCTACCATTGAGAACTGTCAGTTTTTCTTTCCAAGCTGTCCTTGCAAAACTAATTTCATTACCTTTTTTTCAGCAATTCCCAGATCCCAATTTAAGGCCGATTTAATTATTCTTGCAATTTTTAAATCTCCATTTTATGTCTTCCACAGAAACTCTGTATGTAAACAATAGCAACAACGTCTGCGCACATATTTTCCATGACTTCCTCACTGCCATTTGCTAGGATTTGTCTAAAGATGCACTGTTTGTTTATCTACTTTCTTCCCTACCTCTCCACCTTTTCTTTTCGTTTCTTTATAGTTCACAAACAGTCTTGAAGCCTGAAGCGTGTGGCATGCCCACCCATGAAGTCGTATTTTCAGAAAAACCATTTTCACATCGTCGGCTGCTAATTTTTGTTTTAAAACTTTAAAGTTTGTAATTTACAGGAAAATTAATTCTTAATTTTTAAATAATTCCAAAGTTTGCCTATTTGAGAAAATACAACTTTTAAAACGAATTCTTTTGCTTTTTATATCATAGATTGAGATCAGATAAATCATGTTGTGTGGGTGCATAGTTTAATCTAATTTGGTTAAGCAAAACAAACTGTACGTGGGGAGTTGAAGTGAAAATAAGATACAGAACGAACTCCGTTCGTTCGCTATGAACTCAGACGCCTTGTTCGACGTTTCTGACTGACTCTTTCGTGAAGGCCTGCTTTCCTTATTATCAGTGTCTCCCACCATACACGCGTGACTTCTCTGACTTCAGAACTTCTTTTTATTCAATATCTGGTCATGCGCTTAGTTTATTGTGGATAACATACTGGGCAGTCAGCTTCAGGTCTGTCAGTTTTCCCCAAAGTTTAGTTTTTAGATCGACTGGGTGTGGCCTCATGTTGATTTTTCAGTTTACCCAGGAGAGGACAGTTTTGCAGGTCATGCTTATGTGTCTATATTCTACCTGCCGACACTTGCAGAGGATTGTTTGACATATTCCTAATCTATGTAAGTGTTTGTGGAGTAGAATTACAGATCGAAGTAAACTAGACGGTGTTGAACGAGAATGATATTGTGAACTTGTGGGGGAAACAACAATAATAGGAAAATTAACTTTATAGACGCTATCTCTCTCTCTCTCTCTCTCTTGCGATCACTGCCCAGACCGATGTACCAGACCTCCACAAAAATTCTATTCATGTGGAAATCTGATCCATGCAGCCTTAGCATTGGTGTGTTTTACGTCACATCTTCAGCACCATTTGGAGCTCTGGTGCTTATCCTTCGGCGATGTGTTCGGTTTCAGCCAGCGTTTACTCGGTTCGCTCTCCGTTCTGTGTTTTTTACGGTGTGGGGTAGCTAGCCCCACCCTAAACTTCCTTAATCGCCTCTTACAACATGCTTGGCAGGTAATAGTGGTTCTATTCTTTACACCCCAATTTGGACCACGGTAACCACTCGGGGAATAGACGATATGAAAGATGACAGTGAACTTACGAGTGTTATTATTAATTATCTCTTCATGTATCATATACTTCGCTCACATAACATCCTGTGTGAAAGGCTCTTAATCTCTGGCAAGTTATCTCACCTACTCATCGTCAAGTTGAATGCTTCCTTATTGTCTTGTTTCCATCACCGCTTTAGTTGTTAGATGGCTCATTACTCAGAAAATATTTCCTTCATTAACTTTATCGAGAGAGACAAGAAATATCGGATTTAATTTCATCAAAGAGAATGAACGAATTGCAAGGGCAGAGCGGTATGGAGAAATTACTTGCAGGCTCTATGTAACGTATAACAGTATGAGAGAAATATATATGTATATCTAGGCTTCATTGTTATTTTCTAGAACATTGATATCTTCTTCTGCGTTCTCACTAGATTGGGATTTCGGATTCTCTAATAAAGGCAGAGAGAGCCGCTGTAGCGTAGTTGTTAGTGAACTCGCTTCGCAAGGCTGGTGGTCTGGGTTCAGCTCCCGCAATGTGCGTGGAATTTTCCCGACCGCGACGGCTCTCAGGTCGACCCAGCCTCAACTGGGTACCAGACATGCTCTGGGAAAGTAAAGGCGCCGGGGATCGGCTTAACATCACCCATCGGTGCCGACGGTCATGAAAATACTCAGGCCTAACACTATATTGACCTATTACCACGAGGTATGAAAGAGTTTCCTTTACTTTTTTACTTTTAATAAAGGCAGACGTCTGTCTCAGATTATCAGCTATGCCATACAGTTTGTCTTGGACGCTGGTGTAAGTGGGCCACCTCTTTCTTCTCAAGTCTGCATACTGGGGGCAGTTCTGTAGGATATAATTCCTATGATTTCTAATTCCCCGTTTGTGTCGACCTCTTCCCGCAGTAAGTTTTGGTCACCCTCGTGATGGTAGGTCGGACATTCTTACTGCGTGGCTAAATCTCCGAGGCAGATTGGCGACCGTAGAATCCGTTATCCCATTCCTCATTGTGAGGGTCGTTGCACCATGTTATGCGTCTTATAGCTTACGGCCTGGAGCATCCGTTTTCTGCAAGCATTTGTTTTGGGTTAACATTCCCTAGCGGACACGTGCATCCGATTTCAGCCAAACCTCCTTAGTCGACTCTTACGACATGCATGGCAGGTAACAGTGGTTCTATTCTCTGGCTTTCAGCTAAGATCAAAGTAAGGTTCCAAAGGCTTGAGCTCTGCCTGAAGGTGGTGACTTTCAAATAGCCAAATGCCATACTCCTATACACAATAAACAAGTCACGAACAGCTCTTTCAGCTAAGTAGGGCTGTAGGGCTGCTGATCTCCTTCATTCCGTTAGTTCTTATCAACCAAGTTAACTAACCACTCTTTGTTACCTGTTTAACTACAATGGAACTAGAAAGAGTACTTGATCAGCTGTCCTAGAAAGAGTACTTGATCAGCTGTCCTAGAAAGAGTACTTGATCAGCTGTCAAAAAGGCGGAAATTCACTTCTAGGGGTGGATTCCATCTCACTGTGATATTGAAAGTGTCGATGTCTTGGCTATGAAAGGCAATGCCACGATGTCCTTGCAGAAAGGCAATGCCACGATGTCTTGGCTATGAAAGGCAATGCCACGATGTCTTGAGCTATGAAAGAATGCCAGAGAGAAATTGACCAAACATTTTTTCAAGAGTTTAACACTCTCATACAGAGAAACTCTGCAGTAGACTGGAAGACAAACACTGAATATGATTATGAGAAACTCTGCAGTAGACTGGAAGACAAACACTGAATATGATTATGAGAAAATCTAATCGAGTGCAGAAACTGAAGGCAAATCGAGGTGCAGACAACTGAAGGCAAATCGAGGTGCAGCGTATGGTTATGGCATTCTACGTGTCTCCCCGTGCTCCTTATACTCCGACCTCTTTGCTGGTAAACCGCGTCTTAATAACCGCTGAACCATACAGAGTCCAGACTTTGTAGTTTAAGATCAGATCTTCACATTTTAGTTGAAGTCTGTACAAACTGTTGCTGAACAGGAGGTGTAGGGATGAAAGTTATTGCATGCTAACCTCTGCTAAGAATCACAGGTGGTAGCTAGTTATCATATTTGTACCATAGAGCTGAACTTCTCTGACAATGGCATACCATAAATGTGTTACACATCATGGGAATACTATGTCAAAGTTTACATTTTTATAAATGTGACTGACAAGCAAACGACGAAAATTAGTAGTATTATACGGTCTACAACAGTGTTTTCTAATATTTTTATGCTATGCCCCATCTAAGTCTTTCTAAAATTCTGATGTTCCCTATGTAATATATACATACTTTTTAATATTCAAAAATTAAATTGTTGACTGTAGAAACTTAAATGATAGATTTTAGGAAGAAATCACAAGAAAATTGGTGAGGAAACACAGTAAGTAAAATTCCAAAACATGTGCTGGAAAACTGAAATTCAAGTGCGCTTGATGCATGTTGCAAAGAGATTTTATGTTAGGTTTCAATTTAGTTTCAGTCTCAAATTTCCACGTTATGTTATATCCAGTCGATTTTTTTAAACAGCAAATCATTTATGGCACTAAATCCACATTCAGCTAAATATGTAGATGGAAACGGTAACAACAGTTTTCTTGCACATGTGGTTGAATTTGGATATTTGATTTCTGTTTCATCATAAACCATGCCATCGATCCTTTAATATTAAATAAAGTTTTAACTGGCTCATCATTTTGCATTTCCGCGAGTTCTTCTTGATACTGCATATTTCTCTCTCTCTCGCGCGATCATCCTTAGACTGATGTACCAGATTTCCCCATAAATCTCATTCATGTGATAATCTGATTCATGCAGCATTAGCATGGGTTGTGTTTCGTCATATCTTCAGCGCCATTTGGAGCTCTAGTGCTTATCCTTCGGCGCTGTGTCAGGTATCTTCAGCGCCATTTGGAGCTCTAGTGTTTATCCTTCGACGATGTGTCCGGTTTTAGCCAGCGTTTGCTGGGTTCGCTCTCCATCAGCATTGGGCTGTCCCCAGCCGACCTGCAAGGCAGCCGGTTGCTATTTTCTTTTAGGGTAGCGACTCTTAGACTACCTTCCCTCCCGGGTTGTTGAGCGTCATCTGCCCAGGTTACTGGGCTTTTTTGGACTACTTGGTTTACCTACCGTCCAGTTTTGTGTACGGTTTGCTCCACTAGGCTTTGATTGTCCCCAATCTAACTACAAGGTAGTAGTAGTTCCCTGCGAGCGGAAACGCGCACTGGATTCATGCCTCGGTTGGGCTTTCCAGTTTTTCTGAACATTTGGGTGGTCCGCTTCCCCCTACGCTTGCCACGTCTTTTCGTCGCTCCACCATCAGTACCCTACAAGTCTACCCCACCGGTGGGCTCACCCGTGCATCGTCCACATGCGTGCTCGCTCTGCCCTGGTGCCTGCCCACTATGTCCATCAGTTCTCACCGTGCTCACATTTACCATGCCTCTAGACTCTAGAGTCTAGACTGCCTAGGCAACGGAGCTCAACTCGGGCTCCCACTTCAAGGCTCCGAGTTTTGCCCTATGTGGGCCCCGTGTAATCAGCTCGGCCCGGAGGTGGGTTTCCCACCTTCGGGCCAGTTTCGCCCTACGGGGCCCACGTCTCCGCTCTGGATACAGCTCTCATCCCTTTTTTGTTTATCCGTTCAGCTTTTCCCATCGGCCGAGAGAGACGTGCATTAGTAGTCACTCTGGGATTCCGCTCGTCTGTGTTGCGGGCGGATCTCTTCCAACGTGACTACGTCAGCATCTCTACCTACACCAGAGTATCCCTACCCGCTTAGCCAGAAAGGAACCAATGTCTGTTACCAGGGTCACCACGTAAACGTGGAGTAGGATCTTGATTAGTGTCAGCTCACTAATCTGGCCTGGCGTTGTCCCTTGACCCCTCTGGTTGGTCTAAGAGGATGTACTCACTAGGTAAGTTTTATTTCGTGTTCTACGTAGAGAGAAGAAGCCGAACAACAACAAAAGCACACCAAAAAAACCGGATGTGCTGACTTTCGGTTCTGTAGGAGCCTAACCAGTACAACAAACATATGTTCCAAGATACAATTCACATACAGACCACAAAGAGAAGTATAACAAGCGGTTGACGTAGAGAGAACGCAGTAGAAATAGTCTTACTCAATAATTCAAAGTTTAGTTTCTATTATTTGATGTAGAGCTACAGATTCTCAACGACCAGCAAGTGTCAGCAAAAAAATATTGCAGTCTTTAGCGATTCAAGATCCGTTCTCAGGCTATCTCAAGTCCAGACAAGACAAGCTCATTAGACATACAGCAAAATATCAGCTTGTGTAAAAATCGAACCCTTTCTTACAGTGGATACTAGCTCACTGCATTCGTTAACAAAAGGCTGACAAACTACAAAGATGGGAGCCTAACATTGCACACCACTCCAACACAAATTTTACAGAAGCAAAGACTCTCCTGAAACAATCCAGGAAAATGATCTGAGAGAAAAACAAATGGAGGATACAACCCAGAGCATGACAGTATAAATACACTAAACAGAAAGCACAGCCACAATCTTGACTTAGGACCGACACTGCAGTCTCAGGTACACCTCACAGAGCATGGGTCTCAGGGACTCCCAGCCTGACCTGGGAGCTCAAAGCGTCCCAGGCATCCTGAAACTCCTGTCTGAGGTAGTGAGAGATTGAGATCTGCCACAGAAACAACACTACAAGACAAACCTATGGGACTCGGTGAGACCTCAAGCGGACCGCCTGTTATGACACATGCCAGATCAAGCAAAAGCGATCGCAGAAGAAGATGTGAGCGAGCGAGGAGAAATAGTCTTACTCAATAATTCAAAGCTTAGTTTCTTATTATATGGAGGTCTCTGTGGCGAAGCGGTTAGATGCTCGCCTCTAGTTACGAAGGTACTTGGTTCGCTTCCTCGTAGAGCCATGGGGATATTTTTTCCAGAGATTCTTGATCTCAGTGTAGGTGAGATCGAGTTCCTAGTCCTATCGGAGACGAGCAATTAAACGTAGGTCCTGTGTTCATTTTGAGCACGTAGAAGAAACTTTGTCAGCTCAAAATAGAAATGATCAGGCTGGAAAGCCGCTGCACGGGCAAAATTATTTATAAAGATTTTAAAAATAAAATTCGTACGAAATATTTTCACCATATTCTATATTACATTACGCACCTCGCCGGTGTAGAGAGTCCGTGCACTGCCGCTGAGATCTTCATGAAGAAAGAGATCGGAACACACATGGTTACTCATCGGTGCATTGATGATGGTCCTATAAACCAACCAACCAACTAATCAATCAATCAATCAATCAACCACCCAATCAATCAATTGATCGATCAATCAATCAAATCATTACTTTCTATTTTGCTGAAATCGGATGCACATGTCCTTAACGTATAGAAGTCTATGCGTTTAGGGGCGTACCAAACCAATATGCAACGTATACACGTTCTTGGCAAAGATCAAACATATCACAAAGAGTGATTAAAATTGGTCATAAAGAACGAACGCAAAGAAGAAGAAGACGATTAATTTCTATCAATAAGCTTCTATTTCTCCCAAATAAACCCAGTTCAGTTTTGTTATAACAAAATTATCATTTCTTAAAGGCTATATAGGCATATAACTGGCTATCTATTGATTTGTCATTCTCCTAATTAGCACACACGAAACTGCTATGTGACTGACCTTCCTTGTCTTCAAACTGTGTCTATTGCAACGAAGATTTCACCGCCCGTTTCAGCTGACAACACTACTGTATATCTCGTCTTATGTGCAAACTCTGTCTAAGTTTAACAACTACTTACTTCTGGGTGGGCTACTAATAAGCCTGCGTGGCGCAATAAGTATTTGGAAAATTTCTGAACAAATAGTCAGAAAGGGGAACAGAATCACTTCACACCTTTCGTTTGTTGATTTGGCAGGGAAGGCAGACAACTTGGGGAACACAGGCTCAGAACACAAGTGTTCAAGCTTCTAAAGAAGAATCGAGGCTTGCATCCTCAACGCTATACATTCATCCTTCCCGTTGTTAGAAAGCTGAGAAAACAATACTGCTCATGTGTTTTTTGACGAGTGTTGGGATGACATATAAGACAAAAACGGAGAAAAAAGGAAATAGTTTTGTTCAGTAGACAGGTAAAAAAAATGATCACAGCAATGAGGAAAGTAAAGGCGGCATGAACAAGAGGGGAAAGAGTGTAACTATAATACGATATGTCAGTCTTTGCACGTGAAAAGGCGTATCTAGCAGACATTGTGAATGAAGCACTGTCTAGATGTGTCATGTGACTAGTCTGGATATGATGTGCATTATTCAGTGTTTCAATGTTCCGATGTTTATAAGATCAATGTCCCGATGTGTGTATGGATCAATGTTCCGATACTGTATAAGATCAATGTCCCGATGTGTACAAGATCAATGTCCCGATGATGTACATAAGATCAATGTCCCGATGTGTAAGAGATCAATGTTCCGATGTGTATGAGATCAATGTCCGATGTGTACAAGATCAATGTCCCGATGTGTACCAGATTAATGTCCCGATGTGTATGAGATCAATGTCCCGATGTGTATGAGATCAATGTCCGATGTGTCAAGATCAATGTCCCGATGTGTAGAGATCAATGTCCTGATTTGTATGAGGAGGTCAATGTCCGATGTGTACAGATCAATGTCCCAATGTGATACAAGATCAATGTCCTGATGTGTACCATATTAATGTCCCTGATAGTTAGTACAAGATCAATGTCCCGATGTTTATAAGATCAATGTCCCGATGTGTGAGATCAATGTCCCTATGTGTACAAGATCAATGTCCGATGTGTACAAGATCAATGTCCTGATGTGTATGTAGAAGCAATGTCCGATGTGTGATGAGATTAATGTCCGATGTGTATGAGATCAATGTCCGATGTTTACAAGATCAATGTCCCGAGTGTACAGATCAATGTCCGATGTGTGTAGGATTAATGCCCGACGCGTCATGTGATTTGTCTGCAAGACTGTACGTAGTTTTATTATATTGTACGACACCGTCTGTTGTCAAATCAGAGAAATGTCTGGTTAACCACTAGTAACAACTGCTACTAAAAAGGAGAAGATGAAGATATGTTTAGTATACCCTGAAAAAAGAAAAGTCATTCAAAGAATCTCAAAGTCTGGAATTGAGAGTGTGAGGCAAAGTGTAGGAGGCAAAGTGTGAGGCAAAGTGTAGAGGCAAAGTGTGAGGCAAAGTGATGAGGCAAAGTGTGAGGGGCAAAGTGGTGAGGCAAAGTGTGAGGCAAAGTGTGAGGAGTAAAGTGTGAGGCAAAGTGTGAGGCAAAGTGTGAGGCAAAGGGTGAGGCAAAGTGTGAGGCAAAGTGTGAGGCAAAGTGTGAGGCAAAGTGTGAGGCAGAGGCAGTGTGAGGCAAAGTGAGGAGGCAAAGTGTGGAGAGGTAAAGTGTGAAGGCAAAGTGTGAGGCAAAGTGTGAGGCAGAAGTGTGAGGTAAAGTGTGAGGCAACAGGGTGTTAGAAAGAAAGAATGTCATAGGAAACCTGATAATAACTTTGCGAGAGAGGCTTGAAACATCGGACTCAATTCAATAGAAGAGATTATGCGAGTTGCCAAGGATTGAACGGCATGGAGAAATTAAGCTGTATAAACCTATGTAACGTGACAAGTTACACAGAAGAATACAGTTGATACCATATCCCAGTTTTGTTGTTGTGTTTTTTCGCTCTATTCTATATCGAGTTCATGAAATTGTCTTGTTACGATGTCACTTTCAAACGTGCACTCACTCCCTTACATACTGTCTCTCTCTCTCTCTCTGTTCTCGCACTCACTCTGACTTTTTATGATCATTCTCTTTCCACACACTTCTCTACTCTTCTTTAGCATCCATTCTGTCCTCCCACTTTCTTTCTCTATCTGTTTCATTAGTATCCATCCCTCTCCTCTCCGTCTTCTGATTCGTTAGTATCAATTCTTTCCAGCTCACTTCTCTCTCTCTCTCTCTGTTGTGTCTCTGTTTGATTATCCATTCTTTAACCAATCTCCCTCATTTTTTCTTTTCAGTGTCTTCATTTCTAAACGTTCTCTTCTTGATACTCACAGTACTCACGTAGACACTTCATCTCTGTCGTGACAAGTTTTCTTCTAACGTTTGGTTGCACATATCACAAAGAGTGTTTAAAATTGGTCACAAAGAAAGAACGCAAAGAAGAAAGAAGATATCAATGTTCAGGTTGGGCACTGGTGGCATAATATTTCAGGTTGGGCACTGGTGGCATAATATTTCAGGTTGGGCACTGGTGGCACAATATTTCAGGTTGGGCACTGGTGGCATAATATTTCAGGTTGGGCACTGGTGGCATAATTTTCAGGTTGGCACTGGTGGCATAATATTTCAGGTTGGGCACTGGTGGCATAATATTTCAGGTTGGGCACTGTGGCATAATATTTCAGGTTGGGCACTGGGCATATTTTCAGGTTGGATGTCATATTTCAGGTTGGCACTGTGGCAAATATTTCAGGTTGGGCACTGTGCTATATTTCAGTTGGCACTGTGGCACAATATTTCAGGTTGGGCACTGTAGCATAATGTTGGGAGAAAGATTGTGCTGTTTAGTTTTAACCATTTAACCCTTCTGAACCGATATATTGGCTAGCAGTGCTTTTTAAGTTTACGCAAAACTGGCATACTGCCTAGTTCAGCATATATCGCAATAGAAATGCTACTAGAGTTTTATTAAAAACAGCGGGTAAAAGGATTAATCCACTTGTCAATAACTGACTTACCCTGTATACTGACATACTCTGTATACTGATTTACCCTGTATACTAACATACCATGTATACTGACATACCCTGTATACTGACATACTCTGTATACTGACATACCCTGTATACTGACATAGCCTGTATACTGACTTATCCTGTATACTGACTTATCCTGTATACTGACTTAGCTTGTATACTGACATACCCTGTATACTGACATACCCTGTATACTGACATACCCTGTATACTGACATACCTGTATACTGACTAGCCTGTATACTGACTTATCCTGTATACTGACATAGCGTCATCTTACACAAACACTGCGAGTCAGTATATTGGACCAGAAGGATGAAGATGTTGTAAATCAGTAGAATAAAAATGTCACTGGAATTCTTTGCAATAATTGTAGAAGATATTTCTGGTTGAGTTTGCTCTCACCAGAAGGGCTTGAGGGAGCCTAACACAAGCACATCCAACATATGGCTTTATAGATGCAACGACTCTATTCAAACAGTCACAATAAAATCAGAGGGCCAGCCAATGGATAGAGCTGATATTTTGAACGCCTTCATAGAGTGTGGCCGCAAAGAAGATTTTCATCTAAACCAATCCACGTCAACTACTAAATTGCAGGAGCTGGGTTCGAAGATTGGTGTGGCAAGAAAAGAACAGCATAACAGGTACGTGAGCAGGCTTTTCAATCAAAATCGAACTGGTACGGTCAGTCGCTGGACGCTGTTGGAGATATTACGAAGGAGATCGGAGCACATATGGACATGTCCGGAGTGCAATGAAGATATTTGAAACAAACTGAATTCACCAGTCTTCTTTATCCTTTGACATTTTTTAAAGATCTTTCCTTGTTTTTAGTGTAATGAAGATATTCCAAACTCAAACTAAACTCAAAATAAAATGACCTGGAGAAAAACAAATGGAGGATATAACCCAGAGTAGAACAATATCAATACATTAAATAGAAAAGCACAGACCACAATCTTCAGACTTAGAACGGGACACTGCAGTCTCAGAGCACACTTCCATGGAATAGGTCTCGGGACTCGGCTGTCTGTACATGTGGAGCAACAAAGCAGTCCCCAGAGTACATCTTGCAAGACTGCTGTAGTGTGAACATGGAAATCTGGTTAAGAGAAACAACGCCTACAAAACAAACTGTGGTGGACCGGGGAAGTACTGCGCTTTTATGACACATACCGGATTAGTCGCGTAGCAGTAGTTGATCACAGAAGAAGAAGCTCTCGCTAGTCATACATGTCATTGTCATGTCTTGTAGTGTTTACCTCTTTAGAGTGCCACCTGCACACTATCGTCGGCAAGGACAGAATGATGCTACCAAACCAATGTGTTAGAGAGCAGTACAGGTAAAGAACACATTCAGAATAGTTCACAAATCCAAGGTTTATGTACAGCCTGCAATCAACAGAACGTATAAAGAGCACTTGATATTAATAATATGAAGGATAATACTTAGACAATTGACATGAGTTATGGTCATGATGAGTGTATCAACTAAGAAGGAGAGAATGTGAACAAAATAAGGAAAAGAAAGCGAAATGAAATTGATGATTGCGAACATGATTAGTTCAAGGGAGGTAAATCGGTTTAAAGTATTCATTTCTAACTGAATTGGTTATTTCCCATTAAATAATTTAGGTCATAATATTATTATAAAAAAATATAGTCTCATTATGATCAAAACATGTCTGATGTGCTTGATGATGAAATGGTGAGATAAGAGTCTGACAAAGTGGTATCTCCTCGTGAGTTCCCCATAGCTTGCTGTAAATTTTGTTCATGAGGCCATGTTTCGTTTTCTTGGTGTATATTTGATGGACAGGACTGCGCGATGTGCTCTGGAGTCTGTGTTCCAGTCATACATGAATACTTGCAGTCTGAGCAGGGCTTATTCTGTACATGTAATAGTTGAGCCTGCAGAGTCCTGTTACATTGTACTCGAAGTTTAACAAAAAACGTGAAAAGAGTGTTATACAATATACAAGGAATAATTTGATAAAGTAGTTGAGGAGACAGAAAAGAAGACAAAACTAGAAGAATTGAAGACATTGCACACAATATCACGATAGTGTTATCAGGAAAGCAATCAGAAATGTAATGCACAAATGAATTGTTCTTCTGAAATGGCAATTGACACCTTGACCTCTGCAAACAATATCTTTGATGTTATTCTTTATTACCAGACCCTTCTAAAACAACTTTAACAGTGGTTCTAAAATATTTTGAAGTCGGGATACACTTGAGGTACTACAAGAAATCATGGCACACTATATAGTACTACAAGAAATCATGGCACACTATATAGTACTACAAGAAATCATGGCACACTATATAGTACTACAAGAAATCATGGCACACTATATAGTACTACAAGAAATCATGGCACACTATATAGTACTACAAGAAATCATGGCACACTATATAGTACTACAAGAAATCATGGCACACTATATAGTCCTTCAAGAAATCATGGCACACTATATAGTACTACAAGAAATCATGGCACACTATATAGTACTACACGAAATCATGGCACACTATATAGTACTACACGAAATCATGGCACACTATATAGTACTACAAGAAATCATGGCACACTATATAGTCCTACAAGAAACCATGGCACACTATATAGTACTACAAGAAATCATGGCACACTATATAGTACTACACGAAATCATGGCACACTATATAGTACTACAAGAAATCATGGCACACTATATAGTACTACAAGAAATCATGGCACACTATATAGTACTACAAGAAATCATGGCACACTATATAGTACTACAAGAAATCATGGCACACTATATACAACAACTGAATAAATAAGATGCAAAAAGCAAAGAGATACAGAAATAATTGGAAAATGCTACGTACCATTATTCATCATTTAATTTCTGACTATGAAAAGCATAGGCTTGATAGGCCTGATGGGCCTGATGGGCCTGATAGGCCTGATGGGTCTGATGGGCCTGATGGGCCTGATGGGCCTGATGGGTCTGATAGGCCTGATGGGTCTGATGGGTCTGATGGGTCTGATGGGCCTGATGGGCAAAATTCCTTATTTTGTCCACATTCTCTCCTTCTTAGTTGATACAGTATTCATGATCCTAACTGATGTCAATTGTCTAAGTACCATGTGTCTTGGCGATTTTTTACCCTGGTGACCGCTGGCATCGCGTTGCAGACCCCTGATCTGGGATTTCCTTTTGCGCACCTAGGAATGCCATCGGGTACACACTGGGCCTGGGCACACCCTTTGAGAACCACTGAACTAAAATGACTAAGACTGGTTTCATCACCTACATGCGCGTGCGGACGGACATAACATTTCATCACCTACATGCGCGTGCGGACGGACATAACATTTCATCACCTACATGCGCGTGCGGACGGACATAACATTTCATCACCTACATGCGCGTGCGGACGGACATAACAGACAGCCGAACACATCCTACAAGATTGTCACCTGATGAATCAACAGCGAAAAGAATTCTGACCAACAGAGACAAGCATCCGTGCAAAATTGTTTGAAAGTTTCGATGAACTACCAAACACAACAACATACATACACCCATAAAACCGGAGCCTTGATGAAGACATTGATCAACACCGAAGAAAAATGAAAAGAGTACATCTTCTCTAGTACTCTTCTCTTCTCTAGTACTCTCTTCTCTTCTCAGTACTCTTCTTTTTCTTTCTCTAACACAGTTTTGCTCCACAGCGTCATGATAAGAAGGGATTTACTGAACGGATTTTTGTGTGCGCTTCATAAACAGTGTTTTTCATCGCGTCTGTTACATCTTATGTCCACCTTTTACGTGGGTAGCCTTGTGTGTTATATCCACTGTATAGTTGTAGCACTGCTCTTGTCTGTGATGATGTTGTTGTATATACTGATGGGTCGGTTCAACGTGGTGAGAAGTCCGGCTGGTGTTTCTTGGCTAATGCGCATGGTAGAGTTGTTGCAGAGCGAAGTAGGGCATACAGGACAACTACTTCTAGTATGAGGATGGAGGTTGAGGCCGTTACATCTACCCTCCATTGGATCTCTGGGACTTCATTTACTGGGGCAGTTGTTGTATCTGACTCTCAGTCGATGCTTCACAAGATCCAGAAGGGCAGATTTCGGTATGAGTGGGTGTCGTCTATAGAAGTTTCTAACTTCCAGCGGCTTACGTGGATATACTGTATTGGGGATGCGGGTAATGAGAGAGCGAACAGGCTTGCATCAACAGTATCGATTGTTGGGGAGCTGAAGATGGATAAGGAGGATATTCTTCGGTCTCTTCGCGACTGTCTGTTGGATGAGGACACTAACATCGATGTTGAATCGATCAAGCGATTTCGGCAGTTTGGAGTTACCTGTTGTTCAAGTCGAGAGGCAGAGTGAGAGGTGTGTTTAATCAGCGAGCCACAGGAACCATTAGTATGCATACTCTTCGATATCTGTTGGGGAGACTGAGCACCTATTGGTCTGCCGGAGTACAATGACGTCAGTTTAGTAACCAATAACCAATAACCAATCTTGTCTGTTGATAATCTGTTTGTGTGGCCGAACCATTTAATTTAATGTTTCTTGATGAAGTTCAATTCTGATATTGTACCCATTTTTTCCCTGATGTCTTTATTTCTAAACCGGTCTCTTCTTGATAGTCCTAGAATTCTGCGTAGACACTTCATCTCTGTCGTGACTAGTTTAGGTAAGAACTCTCCAAACGTCGTCATATTTCAACTCTAGCGTACACTAGACACACCTTACTACATTCGCTACATATTTCATGCAAAACTTTTCTAGTTTTAGGATTTCCCCGCATTCTACGTGAACCTCGGTAAACAGCAAATTAATTGCAAAAAAAAGTCGGCTTAACAGCACAGCTGTGTAGTCTGTCCATTAATTCGTGAGCACGGTTGACATTGATTTTCTCGAAAACTGCCTGTTGGATATCAGTGATTTTTTCCATGCAGCCTTAGAATATCCATGACGCTAAAATAAAGCTAACCAGTAGTCCATAGATGCTACGGATTTTGCACATTGGCGAATTCCTTTGATCTTTTATGACAATTGCAAATACGGGGGGCTCAAATTTTAGATTTTACAGTAATCCCTAGAATTTGTCCATGTCAATTCTATTCATAGGTGTATCTCCATATTAACTTGATAGGTCAGTAATTGAGTGTGTTTCCCTTATGTGCAATCGTGAACTTGGATACAATATGCAACAGTTAGTCCTCCCTTCGGTCACCATTAGACCCCAGGGTGTCTTAACTTCACCACAAATTGTATGATGGTAGACGCATTTGGATATGGAAATGTATACGTTGCTATTTCTCAGTCTGTAATCAAAATATGATTTGTATCATCCCGAATCTGACGATTCCATGAGGTTGATAATTGTTACTGGCTGGACAAATTGTAATCCATCTCAGTGCTATCATTGAGAGGGACTCACGTGTCAGAACTTCAACATCACACATTTTAAACGTCCTGTTCTGTTTGGAAACTTGCCCTTTTACTTTAGCCCAGACAAGCTCTATCGGATTGAGGTGAGCATGATATGGAGGTAGTCGCAAAGACGTGTGGCCGTATTCCGCAATGATTTTGTCAATATGAAACACCTTTGTCTTATTTGTCATCCTCACCAGGTGCAACAACTCGGGTTTCAAATATGTATCATCGAAGCTGACATTTTCCTTAGCAAGCCAAGTCCTAATTTGATCTTTTGTATTTGATGCAGTTGGTACTTTGTCTTCCGCTGATACTGCGTTGTGATAGGATGCATTATCCATTACCAAGCATGATGGTCTGTTTAGAATTGGAAGTAGATCTTTCTCCATCCAGTGCCTGAAAATATGTCCATTCATTTCTGTGTGGTAGTCCCTACCGTCGGTACTTTTGATTGGAAAATAAGTCCAGCGTCATGGACAAGACCTTCTTCACTGCTTCCTGCATGTGTTAGTATAATACGCTGGCCTTTGCTGCTTGGTATTTTTCTTTTCTGTTCACCGTCTACTGATTGCCATTCTTTAGCATTGGTGTGGTGAGCATTGACCAAGGATTCGTTCAAATATACAATATTATAGCCTTGCCTCCTCCGCTCACGGATCTGCCTCAGGTATTTACTTCGGGCAGCAATTAAATGTGGCTTTTCACAAATAATATTCCTGCCGCCTATAGTTTTTCTGAAGGTGAAGCCGGCGGCTCTTACAATTTTCCATAGAGTACTTTTAGAAATGTCTATGCTGCAATCTGATTGCAGTTTTAATTTCAGTTTCGAGAGTAACAAATTGATTTGTCGCAAACATTTTCAAGAGCTCCCGTCTTATGACATCTATGTCAAAGTCGTCAATTGTTCTTTTCCTTCCTTGCTTGACATTAGTGCACTTTGTGTCCTGTTTAATCCATCGGAAAAGGATTCTCTATTCAGACCAAGCGCCAGTTGCGTTCGTTTCTCAGGGTTATGAATATCGCAATATAGATGACCTCTCTTAGATTCCCTACGGAAGTGTTGGTATAGTAAAACTGTAACCTTCTGCATTGTTATAAATGTGCACTTCAGACTCATTATGAATGTGATATCAATGTCAGTTTTGATAAGCCAACAAATATGATACAATAGCTTCATACAAATAGCGAGATACACCTATAACTATACAACGGTATCCCAATTATAACGTCATATGCTTCCGCTTTCAAAGTCGACTGGGTTAGGTGCACGGGAATTCCCGTGAAATTGTTGTTTACTCACGATATTTCAATGTTACCATAATGTATTTTTAGAACAACGCGTCTGTGTACCGTAGATCTGTTACTATTGTGTACAATCCGGTGAGGTTGATTTTAATATAACCTGAAAGAAGAAATATTTCAAACTACATCAAATTTTCTTGGAAAAAAAAATTTCTCTAGCGTCATGGATATTCTAAGGCTGCTTGCAAAAATCACTGAGATCCAACAGGTAGTTTTCGAGAAAATCAATTTCAAACGTGCTCACGAATTAATGGACAGACTATAATTTTATATATAGCCCAAACAAGCGAAAATGGAGGAAAAAAATCAGCTGTCAGTTAGTTCAGAAATATATTTTTCTTCGCACATTGCGATGACATATTTATATGCAAAATGTCAACAATTTCGGTCAAGCTTTTGCCGATTTATAGAATTGTAAATTCCGGTACACATTTCTAAACGCACCATTATATTATTATCGTTTTATTATTGAATCGGATTTGTCGTAAATATATGACAATACAATAGCGCAAGGGAAGTAACTATGAAATAGCAAGAACTTTCTAATAATATATTCGTTAGCTCCCTTAACATAAAAAAAAGTTGGTTGGGTGGAGATGATCGTTTGACAAATGATCGAGTGCCGCGCTCGCCGACATGAGACCGGAAGTACAAAGCTGTCGATTTACAAAACGAAACCGTTACATTTACTTTGTTATATATCGTCTTCAGTATTCGTCTCATCCAATTTGACTAGAACAAGTTACCACAGGTCGGTACATACTTTCCGGTAAGGCATGCTTCCATCACCCATTCACAACTCATGTTCAACTCTTTCAGGCCATAATTTTTACTTACCTCCGGACGCACTTATATCGAATTAGTCACTATATCGGCTTCGCGTCATAAAAAAAAAATATCACGAGCCACTATTTCCTGCTCAAAAGAGCGAATGAGTTAATACAAATCAGTGGATGATACGTAATTTAAGAAATGTCAAGATCGGCAACCGAGAGCTTACTCATCTTCTAAAGAGTGATCCTGGTAACAGCATCACTGCAGTCTGGCTAAGTGAGTTGGGATCGAAGAGACAAGGTAATTCCGGTTCCCAAATTATGCAGCGTTGGAAATAGATGTATCGGTTGGTAAAAATCAGATACTGTAAGCCGACTGTTAAATGCGATACAATGTTACAAACACCTTGTTCAGGGTTAAACAAGAAGAAGAATGCAAATCAGATGATTCAATTATCTATCTAGGTCTACGAAGTGTGTTCTGTGCCTGATTCTGCGTCCAGGAGTGCCTGATTCTGCACCCAGCAGTGTCTGACTCTGTATCTAGCAGTGTCTGACTCTACATCCAGTAGTGTCTGACTCTACATCCAGTAGTGTCTGACTATGCATCCAGTAGCCGTCTGATGACCAGATGAACATACATGCCAACCCCACGTCCTAGTGATGCAGACTGGAAACTTACAGCGCAAGGTCCAAAGTTACTGGCGCACCAATGTACCAGCAGTCAATACGACTTAGCTAACAAATTAAATTCTGAAGTCCCCAGAGCGGTTACCGGGGTCCAAATTTGGGGTGTAAAGAATAGAACCACTGTTACCTGCCACGCATGTCGCAAGAGGTGACTAAGGAGATTTGGCTGAAATCGGATGCACATGTCCTAGACGTATAGAAGTCTATCCGTTTAGGGGCCTACCAAACCAATGTGCAACGTATACACGTTCTTGGCAAAGACCAAACATATCACAAAGAGTGATTAAAATTGGTCGTAAAGAACGAACGCAAAGAAGAAGAAAAACTCTGAAGTCGTAGAAGACACGCCGGTATTAGCGGGGGGACACTGTTTAAATAGAAAAGTAGGCCTTCACGCAAAAAAAATCAGACTGAAGTATTATACCAGATGCACTGACTACGCATGAATTTAATGCGGACGAACGCAGGAAGAAGAAGAAGCTAACAAATTCAACCGAATACATTTATACTTCACAAAATTCTTTAGTAAATCATAAACTTCAAGAAAAAAGTGAACATTTTTCAAACCAACTTTAATGAAATAGAAAATACTGATTGTTTACAAATATGGGTATAAAATACTGTCAGAATATGTGATTGCAAGATTGTGATTGCAAGATTGTGATTGCAAGATTGTAACAAGAATGAAATCTGTATCAAGTGTTGTATTACACTTCAAAATATGGTATTCACAATGCTAAACTACTAAACTGCTAAACTGCTAAACTGCTAAACTGCTAAACTACTAAACTGCTAAACTACTAAACTGCTAAACTGCTAAACTGCTAAACTACTAAACTGCTAAACTGCTAAACTACTAAACTGCTAAACTACTAAACTGCTAAACAGCTAAACTGCTAAACTGCTAAACTACTAAACTGCTAAACTACTAAACTGCTAAACTGCTAAACTGCTAAACTGCTAAACTACTAAACTACTAAACTACTAAACTGCTAAACTGCTAAACTGCTAAACTACTAAACTGCTAAACTGCTAAACTGCTAAACTGCTAAACTGCTAAACAGCTAAACTGCTAAACTACTAAACTGCGGGCGGTCTCTGTGCGGGGGTTAAGAGCTTCCGAAAGTTGTGAGTTTGAGTCCAGACCAGTAGCTCTATTCACGAATGCACTTTTCCAGAAGTTTCTAGGAGGTTTACAGGAGCTACGGAGTTCGTGTTGTGGACGAGAGAGTGAGGAGGGGGGAAGAGAGAGAGAGAACGAGAGAGAAAAGAGAGAGAGAGGACTGTTGAATTAACAAAGTTCTTCAAGTTTGCCAGCTATGTTTTACCAGAATCATAAACCTAGCACTTTCTGTCAGTTAACACATTATAGATGTCCGCTGTCTCTGGAAGGAAACCTGCTTCGATCATCCGATTCCGTGAAGTCCTTCCCCATCCCCCATCAAACCTACCCCCAGATATATTGTCTTGCAATAGTTTATCTTTATCCGCTTGGTGTTCCGTTTCACACATCAGACTTCCACATATCCGCTTGGTGTTCCGTTTCACACATCAGACTTCCACAAGATATTGCCATTGTTGCCACACGTCTACTTATAGTTAACTACGTCAGGCCAAAATCTTTCAACTCTCTTTCGACCATACCTCTTCATATTTCCTTTAGACTTTCCAAGATTAGTACTTGACCTTAACAACTGCTGAAATTGCTGCAATTTGCCTATTTCGAAGAAAAACAAACAAAACTGATTCTAACTACACATTGGGGGTGTTTAGGGAGGAGGACGGGGTTGGGGAGGAAGACACACAACACAATAAAATATGTTACAAAATAATTGCGGAGTATGTTCTTACAAGGGAAAGATCTCACAGAATTAGTGGGGTCAGGGCCGAGAATCGGAGGACATATGGGTGTAACTCATTTTATACCATAGACCACTATAGCGGCGTACAAATGTGCATTACTCACACCACTAGCCACTATAGTGACTTTTCAAATAGACCGCTCTCTTTCTCTATGTACAAAATCGTTCACATATTTAGCAAAACTATCAATAGGGAAATATATACATACAAATAGTAGATTAGATAATATATTTAATAATGTGATACAAACAATGTCAATACAAAATCTTTGTAAGATAAAAGTTATGGTGTCATCAAATAATTGTGACCAGAACCAGTGGCGTAGACTGATAATGCGAGATTGGCCTGCTGCTACTTAAAATGAATATGTGCCCGTCCTAGTTAACCTATTTTCCCATTTAATTGAAAAACTTACTATATCCAATTACACACCGATAGTTATTGAACTGGGACAAATATATTTTCTAAATAGTACATATTTCCACTTACATGTTTCTATTGATGATCAGAACCTTTCTTCTTTCGTTTTGCAGAAACTTCTCTGTGACGGCATCGTAAAATGTCATCTTTCTTCATTCTAACCTTGTTCAAAATTTCTTCCCCAATCCTTTCAATTGTTAGTGCTGATTTCACCCCGCACGCTTCCTATATATCAAACCACAACGTGTCCCCTGATCTCTTCCCTCACCCGCTTCACAAAACTTTCTAGTTGGCGTTATTTTACGAAGACTAGCTCGCGTTAAGACGGAAACCTCCGAGCGATTTTCAAGGGCCGTAACTAATAACCCAAGTTTCTAGTATATCGCAAGTGTGTGTGTTGATAATAACGCGTGCATACAGACTGACATGCTGCTCGGCCGTTTAATTTCAACAATAGACTGTTACTTATAGCTACTCTACAAATATTCTATAGTAAATATTATTGTGAATATTCGCCCAAGTGGTTACCGGGGCCCAAATTTGGGGTGTAAAGAATACAACCACTGTTACCTGCCATGCATATCGTAAGAGGCGACTAAGGATGTTTGGCTGAAATCGGATGCACATGTCCTAAATGTGTAGAAGTCTATGCGTTTAGGGGCCTACCAAACCAATGTGCAACGTATACACGTTCTTGGCAAAGATCAAACATATCACAAAGAATGATTAAAATTGGTCGTAAAGAACGAACTCAAAGAAGAAGAAAAGGACTGTGAGTATTAAACAAAATAATTACTTTATTTTTATTTTCTTTCTGGTCTGGCATAGGTGTGCGCCGCACACCTAGCACACATGGAGAATACGCCACTGACCAGAACTCAATTCTATTTCTGATATGAAAAGAGTTTTTTAAAAATAACGTTCCAAACGCAAGTCACGTGAGTCCTACATGACTGTAAGACTTATTCATCTCCGTTCCTCGTGGAGCATAAGGCTTCAACAATTGTTGCCCACTTTCCCCGATCTCTGACCGTTTTCTTTGTGGCTTTCCAGCAAAATTCCAGATTCTTCAGTTTGTCAATAATACTTTATCTCCAGGTTTATTTATGACGTCACCTTTCCAGTTGCCATTGTGGGCTCCCCTCAATGGATTGTCTATAAATGACTGTATGGGCGGTTCTTATCTGAAACACTTTTCTAGAGAAAACCGTTCAATGTCCAGGACGGTGCTATCGACCTCTTCTACCAAGAAGAAATTCAGGATTCTGCCAATAGTCAGTGTGGATAATATCATAGGTTAGGAAAGTAAAACCTAGCCAAACGAATGCTGAAATCGTATGAGCTGGACACACACGCGATAAATATCTCACATTAATTGCTGTAAACCATATTAGAAATAATGGATTCGAAGTGTCTATGTTATAGCCAATACAGAAGAAGAGAAGAAGTACCAAGTATTCCATACTATAAGGTGAATGGTAAGCATGCTGATTGTTCCAGTGAAGCGTTCTTTATTCACATCACAGACTTAGATTGTAAATTACTTAATCCTGCTGTCACATTTTAACCTAAATCCCCTCCATCTTTCATTAAGTGCCTCAAAAACGATACATATCCTTACATGATCCAGGTGACAGCCTTAATTTATACAATGACTTGACGTGACGTGACTTGGACGGGACTAAACAAACTCTTATATTTCCTATCAGTTGAGCCTGATACAGTTATACAATTCTCTAAAACATTGAAACGTGATAGAACCGACGTCTGTGCGCTCAAATCGCTTCCGGTAGGCACTCATTTTCTTTCAGCAAGCTAAAAATAGTAGCGGTAGATCACTTACTCAGTAGTTTCATCAACAATTTAAAAGTTGCTCCAAAAGATAAAGTGTGAGTACCAATATTAGAATATTTAACTCCAATGTTAAGGAAGTTTTTCTGTATGGGTTAGAAACATGGAGAATTACTAAAGCAATAATGGATAAACTGCAAACCAGTGGCGGCTCGTGATCATTTTTGTTGGTGGGGCCGGACAAATATTTTCGGAAAAATAATGATTTTGGGTTTGGTTATATATTAGTATTTACATATTAGTTATACAGGATTTTTGGTGGGTCCGACCCACTGGACCTTAATGATGAACCGCCACTGCTGCAAACATTCATCACCTGGTATCTGCGCAGATTAAAGGGACTAGGGTGGTAATGATAAGATCATAAATAAGGAGTTTATGGAGAGAACGAGACAAATCACAGTAAAAAATGTGGATTAAAACTTTTGTCCTGGATAAGACACACCTTGGGAAAACTCGAAGTGAATATAACAAGAAGAATACTTTTCTGGAACCAGCAGGACAAGCAAAAGAGAGGGAAGTCTAAAAATACACAGGCAAGAGATATAGAGGTAACGATTAACGATGTACGGAGGAGAAGGAAAGAGCTGCAAGAGATAGCTAAAGCTTGGAAGACTTGACATTAGGTGTTTGGTGGCTTATGCTTGCCCCAACTGCAGTTAACAAGGCACAAGAGAGAAAGAGAGAGAGAGAGAGAGAGAGAGAGAGAGAGAAAGAGATAGAAATAGATATAAAATTTGAGTAACCATTTTCAGATGGGAAACTGTAGAATCAACAGTACCAATAAGTTATACTTGCTACTGAAAACGTAAACAAATCTTCGTCATATCTAACGTGCTCCTCCATTTAATGCCAGTGTAGGCACCACTAGTAAAGCTCTATCAGGGGTCAACAATATCAGCCATACTTTAGATCAATAATATCAGCCATACTTTAGGTCGATAATATCAGCCATACTTTAGGTCAATAATATCAGCCATACTTTAGATCAATAATATCAGCCATACTTTAGGTCAACAATATCAGCCATACTTTAGATCAATAATATCAGCCATACTTTAGGTCAACAATATCAGCCATACTTTAGGTCAACAATATCAGCCATACTTTAGGTCAATAATATCAGCCATACTTTAGTTCAATAATATCAGCCATACTTTAGTCAATAATATCAGCCATACTTAAGTCAATAATATTAGCAATACTTTAGGTAAGCAATATCAGCCATACTTTAGGTCAATAATATCAGCCATACTTTAAGTCAATAAAACTCCACATTCTCGTTTGTTAGACTGTTTTAACACCAATTTTTGTGATCTGCTTTTACAATACAAGAACATTATAACAGTTAGACTGAGGATGACCGTTACACAGAGAGAAGCTACCAGAACCCAGATGACTGTCTCTTGACTAAACGTATCAGGCGTGACCTGGGATTTTTTCTCCATAAAAGTGACGATATAATTCCAGTATGCCATGAAACGTGCACGCATGCGTCGTTCGTTGGTAATAATAACATCAGTTTCGTTGCTAGAGATTCGAACATAACTCTTATCATCTCCGTATGGGCTGAGAGCTATCTTTCCATCACTAAGTGATAACCGTCTGAAAATATAAAAATGATGAAATATTAGTGTTCCTGGTATGTTTTTTTTTGTGCGAACGATTTTACACATAGAGAGCTACAGGAACTGTTGGCATGCAAGACGATATGATAAACTACAATATTTTATAGTCATGAGACTGTTCAGCTCAAATGGAAATTCCCGAAAATCAGACCCCACACATCACGTGACACTTGCATTCCAATATTGTTAGATAAGACGAGTTCATTTTAAAAGCGAAAACAACATACGAAAACAACATACGAAAACAACATACGAAAACAAGGTTATATTTTGTACAAATTAAATTTAACAGTAAATAACCATGGACTCATAAAATTGTGTAACATTGCAATAAAGCTTATAGTGATCGAATCTGACCTGATTATTCTGTGTTATATAGCCGCCGCTGTTTATAAAAGCCACGACTTAGTGGAGCTTTTATTTTGGAGAGCTAGCTGGTTGCATTCTTAAAAACGTTCGTCTGTAGGGCTGCACAATGGGTGCCGTAAGCTTGTCTGTAGAGCTAGACAATGGATGCCGTAAGCTCGTCTGTAGAGCTCAGACCAACGTGGGTGCCGTGCAAGCTTGTCTGTAGAGCTAGACAATGGTGTGAACTGTAAGCTTGTCTGTAGAACTAGACAATGGTGCTGTAAGCTTGTCTGTAGAGCTAGACAATGGTGCCGTAAGTTCGTCTGTAGAGCTAGACAATGATGCCGTAAGCTTGTCTGAGAGCTGACAATGGTGTAAGCTCGCTGTAGAGCTAGACAATGGCTGCCGTAAGAGATAAAGGTTTGTAGTTCGAATTCTTGTGTTTAATAATTTATCTTTTCAGGAAGCCCCCTAAGCCCTCTAAGCCTCTATGTTATTCATTGTTTATTTGTTCGCCTGAGTGGTTACCGGGCCAGCCCGAGTGGTTACTGGGCCCAAATTTGGGGTGTAAAGAATAGAACCACTGTTACCTACCACGCATGTCGTAAAAGATAACTTTGAGGTTTGGCTGAAATCGGATGCATGTGTCCTAAACGTGTAGAAGTCTATACGTTTAGGGGCCTACCAAACCAATATGCAAAGTATACACGTTCTTGGCAAAGATCAAACATATCACAAAGAGTGATTAAAATTGGTCGTAAAGAACGAACGCAAAGAAGAAGAAGAAGAGTTTATTTGTTGATCACATACTCTCTTAGCACACCATATAGCTCAACTACGGTAGAAACACCTTCCTCAGCGCTGGACATGACAACAAAAACTCGTACGGTTTTAGAGTTCGAAATACAGATTAAAATAAATTTGTAGAAAGTTAATTTAATGTAACTACTACTTACGTACCCATGCTTAACAAAATTGGACCACATGTCTATTAAAGTTAGGCTGACAAGTCTGTCCAGGTCTGTGTAATTTCTAACTGAATGACCTTCAATTGGGCACCCAAAGAGGTAGAAAAGATCCTCACCGTGTGGTACACCTGGAGAAAATAACAAAACATGATTTACTTTGTTACTTAAGGGCCTACAAAAAAAACAATTTACCAAACACAGGATTGGAACCACAACCTTACTTTATGTTAGTTAAACTACCATTTCACTTTTAAGCGTTAAAAAGCCGTTTAATGGCCTAGGATATACTCTATTGCTCCACGTTTTCATCATATGGCTTTATTCCTGTCCACAGAAATGGCTCGCCCTATGTCGATATTACTGCACTCATGAGCCGAATGACGCAGTAATATCAAACAAGATTTGATCCAACGGAATTCGGAACGGAAGACAAACGACTTGGTCATATCGCCACATAGATTCTTAAGATATTACGCAATGCCATTAAACGTTACTATCTGTATATCGCCACATAGATTCTTAAGATATTACGAAATGCCATTAAACGTTACTATCTGTATATTTGTCCTCAAGTTCTTCTTCCAAATGCTGGAAATTCCTTGTGCAAGATTGCCTCAAATGTGGCACTGTAACAATACAAGAAGGAATTCGCATAGCTCAGAATCGTCGTGTCATTGAGACGCAGAGAAAACGAGCTGCGCGAAAATACAGAACATACAACACCCACATGCCCAACCCTGATCATGTATGCCCCACATGGGGTATGGGATTATGTTCTAGAATTGAATCTGCAGTCACCTCCGCACACACCAGAGAGGTGCAACAACACGTGTCTGAGACTGTTGTCATCATCGCTTGAGATGGACCACTATTAATTCTTTACCGAATTGAACAAATTATATTTTAAATGATCTGATTTCCAGTTTTGGTTATATCATTTGTTTTCATTGTATAGAAATTGTTATCAACATCAGCATCATTATCATTCCCACCTTCATCATCATCACCAACCACATCATCACTCACCACCATCATCTCTCACCATCGTCAACTGGGTTGACAACATGGGACTACCTCACGACATGAAAATTTTAAATCACTACAAAACACTGGCATCACATCATGGCATAATCAAAGAACTGCATCACATCACATACAAGAACTGGCATCACATCACATACAAGAACTGGCATCACATCACATACAAGAACTGGCATCACATCACATACAAGAACTGGCATACATAACAGTGCATCACATCACATACAAGAACTGGAAGTCACATCCACATCATCACAAGAACTGGCATACATCACATACAGACGATCAATCAATAAGAACCATCACATCACATACAAGAACTGGCATCACATCACAGAATACACAACACTAAGAATGCATCATCATGACACCAGAGAATACATAAAAAACAACAAGTATACAAATAATACGGCATCCATGGATAATATTTACCCATCCAGCTTGGATAACTGGTTGTCATGGATCTATGTTCAAAGTTAAACGTACAAGTCAGTGATGTTAATCTCACGTAAGTAATCCGCTGTTTGGATGGTAGGTGCTGTGAAAGTTACATCACCTGTCATCTGAAGAGTTTACAAAGTAACACACCTGTACAACATTGTATTTCTTCATTCACACATGCTATTTATCATGTCAATGATAGATATTTAACGATCCAGGTAACCAATAATTTGTTTATTGAATTAGTAGTGATATAAGTTATTCACTTCTACTTGGAGCCAATACTGACATACGGATGCGAGTCATGGATCGCCTGTATGTTGACATGTCCAGCAATGGGAGCAAAGAATGCAACACTGCACCTACAAGGCATATCGTTGTGAATATATAGGCAATATTTCAAGCGAACGAAAGGAAGGATCTAGGCATCTTCTTGGAAGGTAGTCAGCCATTACTTTCCTTCCTGATAATGACCATACTAGCCCCTGGCCGCAGTCATTGTCTCTATTACAGAGATGCTCTATCGTCGACAGTTTTTAGACAATAATCCATTGAACTAACGCTGCTTCTCCACCAGTTTGCTCCCATTGCTTCCTTATCCTGACGGTAAGGTGAAAGTCAAGGTACTCACCTTGTCCAAGGCTGTTCCGTAGATAGCAAGAAGAATGCGTCTTACATCTGCGTTGGTAGAGGTTTACCTCTTCCCCGTTACCATAACACAAAATAAAAAAAAATACAGCGAGTTTCGATTATAAAGGCTCTATCAAATAAAATATACAGAACAAACGGGAACAGACGATGGTTTATATACGAAGAGATCATAGACAATGAAATAATTAATTTCTAATTTCCTTAAAAAACAATATTCGACTAAAAACGAAAAATTATACAATTAATATATTACAAAAGTATGTAAGGAAGCATACAAAGAAACATTACAAATAAGCATAGTAATGTAGGAGGTTGCAACCAAGAGGTTATAAGGTACTATATTTATGAAGCAAATCGACTTTGATCATCAGAGGAGCATGATCTGATAGATGTGACTTTGTAAAACTACATTCGTTTTAAACAAATATGTATTTCGCCTTTGACTTCATTAGTTTAAAACAATATTTTAAAATTCGTTTTTAGTACCATGTGAATATATTGGAGAATATAATGTTGATCCCGTATTTTTCTTTGATCACCGACACACGTAGGTGATGTGGCCAACATCGGGTTGGTCACTTTTACTTCCCTGTGTTGTTCTTGTCAAAGATCAATTATATATCACAATAAGAAGGATCAAATTGGCAGCTCAGAGCGAACCCTAAGAATAAGAAGAAGAAGAGAACATCCAGCGTTTCACTGCACCACATTGAGATCAGTCAACCTGAGTGTCATTGCAGTCCAAGAAATATTGGGAACCTGAAACCATACATCTAAGTAAGCAGGTATACTAACTACTGAACTGTTGCGGCTATAATATTAATTAAATCAAACAATATTTGTACCAGTGGCGGCTCGTGATCGTTTTGTTGGTGGGGCCAGACACAAATTTTCGGGAAAATCATGGCTTTTGGTTAGGTTATATTTTAATTTATTAAATAATAAATACACGTTACATTATTTTTGGTGGGGCCGACCCTCTGGCCCTTAATGACGAGCCGCCACTGATTTGCACATTCGTGTATTGAAGTACTTAATTCTAGATTTGACAAAGAAGGTTTTATCAATTTGTATGAGAAAGTTTTCTCTTTGTTTTAGAAGATAATCAGAATAACGATTATGGATAAGCAAAGCAACAATAATGATAATGTTGAAGATGATAATGATAATTTGTGTTTCATTCTCCAGCAATACGTTCAAGTGTAGTTGTGGTGACAGATATATCACTTCTGAGACATATTTCTTTATGTAATGTCTTGTGTTTCTTATATCACGTGTGTTCCTCGCTATTCATGGGAGTCTTACTCCAACTTCAGTTGAAATGATGATGTAGATGATGCAGATAATGATGAGACAGATGATGATGCAGATGATGATGATGTAGATGATGATGATGTTGCAGATGATGATGTTGCAGATGATGATGTTGCAGATGATGATGATGTAGATGATGATGATGATGTAGATGATGATGAAGCATATGATGTTGATGCAGATGATGATGCAGATGATGACGAGGCAGATGATGATGATGTAGAGGATGATGCAGATAATGATGAGGCAGATAATGATGAGGCAGATGATGAGGCAGATTATGATGATGAGGCAGATTATGATGATGAGGCAGATTATGATGATGAGGCAGATGCTGAGGCAGATGATGATAATGAGGCTGATGATGAGGAGGCAGATGATGATTAGGTAGATAATGAGGCAGATGATGATGCCGGTGATAAAGATGATGAGGCAGATGATGCTGATAAAGATGGGACATATGATGATGATGATACAAATGATGGTGATGCAGATGATGATGATGTTGCAGATGATGATGATGTAGATGATGATGATGATGATGATGATGTAGATGATGATGATGTTGCAGATGATGATGACGTAGATGATGATGATGTGCTTACTGTTCGTATAAATATTACATATTGTGAATGATGCAAAATAAACGATTTATATGTTCTTTTTGACAATAAATGACAGATATAAATATGATAGATGAAAACACATTGATGTTTTACTAACATCTGATAGGGCGATGTATCCGGCTGTGGCATTACTGGGATCCGCCCATGGTTTGTACATAAAGTAAGATAACTCTGTAAGAAATCAACAACAGTTTAGACAAACAATCTTGATTGTCATGATTTACTGAAAGTGTATTTCTTAATCAACAACAGCTTATTGGGAGATGGGGGTATATTCGGAATTTTTCGCAGTTACCGTGTAAGTGCTTACTGAAAGAGAGCGTGTGAGCACCTATGTGGGCGTCTTGAATATGGAAATGTTCTTACCTCTGAAGTCAGAGATGGCGCGCCTGTATGGCGAGGCACACCGATAGAAAGGAAAGTAAACCTTCACGCAAATATCAGTAAGAAGCGCCATACTATACGTCCTGGCTACGCCTGAATTGATAGCGGGCAAACGCAAGAAGAATGTGGAAGTTTAAAGTTTTTCATCTTCGTTTTCTGGTTAAAAACGTCAGTTTAGTTGATGTGATCTGTTTACTATTGTTATATATTATACATTTAGATTTTGGGTGCATTCGACTGTTATAACCGTGTACGTGTCTGCGCACACGTACACATGCGCGCGAGCACACACACCTGGACATGCCGGAGTGCAGGGCAACGAACGTGCTAACTTTCTTGCAAACAATGCCCCGACTCAAGCTGGTAGAAGTATGGACAGAGCCGATGTCATCAATGTGGTACGCTCTCATTTATGTGATATGGGCGAGTCTCAGACATTGGAACGAGTGCGAGAATTAGGCGTTAAGTTTGGACTTACCAGACAGTGTCGTCTTTGTGGTAGAGAGAAGATATACTAATCAACTTCTCATGGGTACGGTGAGCAGTGGACCTTTGGATGGATGCTGCAGAGGAGGACGAAGCACGCATGGGAATGCCCAATGTGCCAAGTCGTCGATAGCATAACACAACATAACTCTCTCTCTCTCTTTATATCTTGTGCATTGTTAGTTCGGTTGGAGCATAGGCCCTCAACCAATGCATGCGATTCCACTGTTGGTTGGGTTTTGTATTTAAAGTTTTCTACCGGACGGGGACAACCAACCCCAAGTCGAACCCTGTCTTAGTCGTCACGACATGTCTTGTATGTCACGGTCTTACTATACTTTGCCCCTTCCGTCTTTGGGGCCTGGCAACACACAGGCAGAAACGTAGACACTAAATTGGTCTTAACATCAGGAAATGATTTATTCCTCTCCTTCCCACCCCTCCCGTAAGTAAAAAAACCGTTAATATTCGCAAATGTTATTGAACTAAAACTGTTGTCTGTGAATCAATATTATATTTTCATACACAGATTCTAATATCCGCCACAGTTTATTTACGGACCATTGTACATTTGTGTACATGGTTCAAATTTTAACTTTGAGTAGAAGCTCAGAGTAGTAATCATCTCAAATGCGAAATAAGTAATCAGACAAAATAATGTAGTGTTACAAAGCACAAAAACAAGACACAGCAACAACATTTACATCAAAAGTCCTTTATCAACAAAAGATAAAAACAAAACGTTTTACATACTTTTGCTTGATAAAGACCTTTGTCAAAACGTTGTTGTATCTTATCTTGTTTTGTATTTTGTAAAACTACATTATTGTGTTTGATCTGTTTCAGATTTGCTAAATAGTTTACTGCAGTCTTCCCTGATATCGATAATATCACCTTCAAACAGCATGTTCTTAATGCTCACTTCCCTTCTAATCAGGCATTTCATAATTAGACATTACAGTAAACATTTCATAATTAGACATTACAGTAAACATGTCATAATTAGACATTACAGTAAACATTTCATAATTAGACATTACAGTCAACATTTCATAATTAGACATTACAGTAAACATGTCATAATTAGACATTACAGTAAACATTTCATAATTAGACATTACAGTCAACATTTCATAATTAGACATTACAGTAAACATTTCATAATTAGACATTACAGTCAACATTTCATAATTAGACATTACAGTCAACATGTCATAATTAGACATTACAGTCAACATGTCATAATTAGACATTACAGTCAACATTTCATAATTAGACATTACAGTAAACATGTCATAATTAGACATTACAGTAAACATTTCATAATTAGACATTACAGTCAACATGTCATAATTAGACATTACAGTCAACATTTCATAATTAGACATTACAGTAAACATGTCATAATTAGACATTACAGTCAACATAACATATTCATCTTAGACAAGATGTTATTTTCTCTCTCCAAATGTAGTCAGTTCGTTCATGGAGTGGACGATCGTGATATTTCTTCAAAGATCCCTGACCTCAATGTACGTGAGATAGAGTTCCTGGTCTTATAGGAGACGGACGATAACACGTAGGTCCCGTGTTAATATTAAGCACGTAAAAGAACCGTTGTCAGATACAAATAATAGAAGCAGGCTGCTATCTGCTGCCTGGCAAAATCTATTAGAAATATATAGAATACAATTCCTACAAAAGTTGTTCACTATTTTCAAAATTATTTTGGGGACTCTGACCGGCGTTACAAAGTTCTTACTTTACCGCTGCTATACTCCTGTGTAGGAAAGAGATTGGATCTCACATGGTTATTCCCTGAAGTACAATGATGGTAGTCAAATCAATCAATGAGCCAATCAATCAATCAATCAATCAATCAATCAATCAATCAATCAATCATATGTATTTGTAACAAGACACCCGTGTGTTGCAGGGGCCCACAAGAGAAGCAAAGATTAGTAACACTGCGACCTTCAAGGCATGTCGTAAGAGGGTTCTAATGTAGGGGCCTAGAGAAGGTACCCTAGTAAATAAAACGCGTCGCAGAAATCGGATGTACTGGCCTACTTGTAGGCGCATTACTTGCACACCAAACATTCACTCTTAGGCTCAGATTACATACAAATCACAAAGAGTGGTTTAACAAGTGGTCCATAAGTAGCTTTGGAAGAAGAAGAAGTAGTAACAAGGAAATCCAACCTTCAAAGTTCTCCACTTTACTGTAAAGACGTTTAACTGATTCCGGAAAGAACTTCAACAGTTGGTCGTTAAACACCTCTGGAGTGTGAATTAAACCTTCTTGACGTCTTCTTCTAGTGTTAGTCATCACCTCAGCTACAAGAATATTAAAGAAATATAAAATAGTAACAATAATGTTAGTTTGAGTTTGGTCTTATCAACCTACCGTACTTCTCGCTGTGATCTGTAGGGTGTGCGCCGAGAATGTGAGTAGGTAGTACAGGCCCATCCGAAGTGTATGCATATTATCCAACATGACTCAAATTGTACACATAAACGGGCGATATAAGTATATAATAATAATATTAAAAATACAAATGAACTGTATATTCCATTTCTGCACGTGTGTTGCCGGGGCTAGCAAAGGGGAGCAAAGAATAGTAACACTGTGACCTACAAGGCATGTCGTAATAGGCGACTGAGGTAGGAACCTAGGAAGCTACCCAGTGCCGGATTAGCTAGCGCGGGCCCGTAGCAAATTTTAGCGCGGGCCCTAGGTTTTGTATGATAATAAAATAAACACAACTTTTACAAACAAACTTGTCTCGATTTAATGTGAGCACATTTAGAGATAGCACTAGACAAATCAATTTCTCTAAGTAAAATACATTCAATGTTCATTAAGGTGAGGTTATTTAGACGATCTTGTCCCATCATGTTTCTTAACTCACTTTTATACACTTTAATGTTGAAAAGAACGTTCTCCGCTGCAGTTAGTAATCATTAAAGACAAATAAATTCGAAAGACTATTTCTACATTTGGGAAACACGACTCTAATGAATTTTCCATTATAAGTTTATAAAATTGCAGTTCAAGAGCCTCATGCTTTTCGTTGCTAATAGCAGCAGCTACATTAATTTTAAGAATTTCAGTGAACTGCATAAGTTCGTCGCCTAGGCTTTCTTCCAAATCCTCTTGGTAAGAGCTGACATTATTTGAAGTTCTTTTCAAGATCTCTTCCTCTGTAATAGATTTTAACTGCCGAAGTATTCCAAATACACCAGTCACTCTATGGTACAGCCTAAATCAATAACTTTGCAAACAAAACAGAACAGTTGTCCTTTGGTTTCTGTATAACACAACCAATCTCTCACGTGAGTTTTGTTTGTTGGTGTATGCGTGTATGTGAAAACGATTTTCGACAAAATCGTGGATTGTATTCTTTATCGTATGTTTTTTTTTTTGTGTTTAAGACATGAAATCACTGTTCATATGTTGCACTTCGCTACTTTCTTTCACAATCCAATAATCTCGATTGAAGTTGTTTTACCATTCACCAATATCATTGGAGTAAATTTTACTTTCGTTGTGTTTTTGGCTTATAGATGATGTTGCTACATTAGAAGCATGTGCTGTGCTTTCTGCCTCTCTTTGGCTTGAAGATGATATGGCTAAATTGGGAGGACTTGCTGTACATTCGATTTCAGTTTGTCTTGTGGAAAATGTGGCTAAATCGTGAAGAGTTGCTGATCTTAATGGTAATATTGGTAATGATGATTCTTCTATAGCACTGCCTTCATCTACTATACCGTGAGACACGTCTTCTGTATTTTCTGATTCGATTTCGTTGGATTCAGCACCATTACACACGACATTTAAAAATTCAGACAGCTTGCGTGTTTTGATATAACATCTGGTTATTTTTTCCATTTTCATCTGTCACATAGGCGCGGGCCCCCCTAGAAGCGCGGGGCCCGTAGCATTGCTACTTCTGCTACTAGGCTAATCCGGCTCTGAAGCTACCCTAGTAAATAAAAAGCTTTGCAGAAATCGGATGTGCTGGTCTACTTGTAGGCGAATAACTGGCACAAAGTACAAACGCTCTTAGGATCAGATCACATAGACATCACATAGAATGGTTAACAAGTTGTCAATATAGAGAGTTCAAAGAAGAAGAGAAAAGAAGACATGATATATTTTGTATTACTGTAGTTTGCAAATCGTATCTTTGAATGATATTCACTTTAGATGATGACTTTTTATAAGGATCTTTTATAGCAATTATTTAAAATTGAGGATTTGTCTCATGGTTTTTAATAAGGAAAATAAATTTTGATCCAATTTTTAATTGCTATAAATTCTGTGTGCACTGTTAAATGACCTAGTATAATTTCTGGTGAGACGAGTTAGCGTAATGGATAAACATATCGACGATATAAATATAAGAAGATTCCAGGTTTAATCCTAAACTCGATGTTTTATATGTGAAGAAATCACCTGAGTAGTTACCGGAGCTCAAATTTGGGGTGTAAAGAATAGAACCACTGTTACCTGCCAAGAAACGTCGTAAGAGACGACTAAGGAGATTTGGCTGAAGTTGGATTCATGTGTCCGCTAGGGAATGCTAACCCGAAACAAATGCTTGCAGAAAACGGATTCACCAGGCCGTAAGGCGAATAACATGGTGCAACGACCCCTCACGATGAGGAATGGGATAACGGATTCTACGGTCGCCAATCTGCCTCGGAGATTTAGCCACGCAGTAAGAATGTCAGACCTACCATCACGAAGGTGGCCAAAACTTACTGCGGGAAGAGGTCGGCACAAACGGGAAGCAGAAATCATAGGAATTATATTCTACAGAACTGTCCCCAGTATGCAGACTTGAGAAGAAAGAGGAGGCCCACTTACACTGGAGTCCACAACAAACTGTATGGTGTGGCTGATAATCTGAGGCAGACGGCTGCCTTTATTAGAGAATCTAAAATCCCAATCTAGTGAGAACGCAGAAGAAGAAAGAAGATATGTGAAGAAATGAACTGGCCTTCCTACCTCCTGCACACTAGGTTCTAGAAATATGAAGGGACAAACACTTTATACTATAAGGTTTGAAAATGTTACGGGACATATTTTTTATATAATTGCTGACTGAATATATTTTGAAATGTATAAAAATGCACTCTCGAACCAAACGACATAGTCGGGATTCGAGCCAACCACTTTCAGAACGCAAGACAAACGGCTCGGCCACTTTACTCTTGCAGCAGTATGGTTGTAACTGCAATAGTTATTGCTGTAGTAGTAGTAGTAGTAGTAGTAGTAGTAATATTAAGAGTTTTATAGCAGTAGTGGTTGGGGTTATTGTAGCAATGGTAGTAATAGTAGTAGTAGTAGTAGTAGCAGTAGTAGTAGTAGTAGTAATAGCAGTAGTAGTAATTGAAGCAGTAGTATTACTAGCAGTACTAGTAGTAGTAGTAGAGTAGTGCAGGGCTGCAGTAGCAGTGTAGTAATAGCAGTAGTAGTAGCAGCGCGGCTGTGTAGAGTAGTGCAGTAGTAGGTAGTAGTAGTAGTAGCGAGTAGGCAGCTAGTAGCGTAGCAGTAGTAGGTGGTAGTAATAACAGTAGCAGTAGTAGTGGTAGTAGTAGTGGTAGTAATAACAGTAGCAGTAGTAGTGGTAGTAATAACAGTAGCAGTAGTAGTGGTAGTAATAACAGTAGCAGTAGTAGTGGTAGTAGTAGTGGTAGTAATAACAGTAGCAGTAGTAGTGGTAGTAATAACAGTAGCAGTAGTAGTGGTAGTAATAGCAGCAGTGTTAGTAGTAGTGGTAGTAATAGCAGCAGTAGCAGTAGTAGTGGTAGTAATAACAGTAGCAGTAGTAGTGGTAGTAATAGCAGCAGTGTTAGTAGTAGTGGTAGTAATAGCAGCAGTAGCAGTAGTAGTAGTGGTAGTAATATCTTTGACCTGTCAGAGAGCCTTCATCCTTCACAACTCCTAACATCACTGCTTCAGCGTTGATAGTTCCTTGAAGTCCCTGAGACAGTTCAGTTAGTAACTCTTTTGGAGAGCTACAGAGAAATATTCCATCCACCGCCGGTGAGAAAGTGAAATGTTCATCAATGTGCTTCAAACAAAAAGAAAAGAACAAATGGCTGGATACATATTATTAGATACGTTAGCGATAAAAGCGAAGACTGCAGTAAAACTATATAGAAAAGTTGAAGCAAGGTTAAAACAAAGTATTATATAGTTTTACAATGTACAAAAACAATAAATAAGGTAGGGCATGTGAATGCATTAGTTTTAAAATATGCAGCACTAAAGTGAATATTTATTGAAAATGAAAATCGTAGGATATCCTTTACAGGACGTAGCCATCAACCACAGTAAACGAGTTGTTGATTTTCTAGGTACCACTTATACGTTCAGTAGTTTGTCAGTGCTTTCTGAACGGTGAGGTCTATTTTTACCCAAACAATCCCAAATCCCAACGAAACGAACTTGCTTCCAAACTTGCCAACCGTGGAATTTGAACCAGGGACGCTTAGGTTTGTGATCGAGCTCACTACCGCTTGAACTACAGACGCTCACAGAATATTTACTATGTCTTTGAAATATGTTATATTGAGAGCCGTAATAGCGTAGTGGTCAGAGCACTCGCCTTTTAGATGCGTGGTTCGGGTTTAGTTTCGCAGTAGAGTGCCATTATTTTCCGAATGTAAAGACACTCAATACGACTCAGCCTAAATTGAGTACTAGCCAGGAATGCACTTTAAAGTAAATGTAGCCGACGTGATGGTGACCACATCATCCATCGTGTGCCAATTGTCAATGAAAATACGAAGCTAACACAGTGTTCCTCAATACATTTCAATGGTAACTAAAAGCCTTTGCTATTTGTTATATTATATATTATTGTTAGACGACATCGTGCAGTCGCATGAGTGCTCCGTCCTCCATTGCAGCAGCCATCCCAAAGTACACCTGCTTCCGTCTGTACGGATGAGAAGTTGATTAGTATATCTTCTCTTTTTACCATGAACATGAAACTATTGAAGATGACACTGTCTGTCATGTCCTTCTTGACGTCTAATTCTCTTCACTACCGTGAAGATGACACTGTCTGTCATGTCCATACTTCTAATTCTCGCAATCGTTCCCGTGTCTGAAACCCACCCATATAATAACTGAGACCCACCCATATCTCACAGCTGAAACCCACCCATTTCTCACAACTGAAGCCCACCCATATCTCACAGCTGAAACCCACCCATATCTCACAGCTGAAACCCACCCATATCTCACAGCTGAAACCCACCCATATCTCACAGCTGAAACCCACCTATATCTCACAGCTGAAACCCACCCATATCTCACAGCTGAAACCCACCCATATCTCACAACTGAGACCGACCCATATCTCACAACTGAGTGAGTGTTGTATTAAAACAACTATCATAATAAAACAACTATCATAATAAAACAACTATCATAATAAAAACATGTACATTATTCTCAATTGGGAGGTCTCTATGGTGTAGAGCTATGGTGCTCGACGTCTCCGGTTCCAAAAGTACCGGGTTCGTGTCCCATGTGTAGAATCAATCTATTTTTAACTGATACTTGAATTTAAGGCAGGTAAGATCGAGAAATCTTAGATAAAGAAAAAGAGAAAACGTAGATTTGTGTTTATGTTGAGTATGTTGAGTATGTTGAGTATGTTGAGTATGTAGAAGAATTTATCTTTTTTTCTTTTATCCTTCTCTGCTTTTTTGCCGCTAGGCGTAGCAAGTTTAACTGATGATCGGTTTCCATATAATGCACGCTCGGTCGCTTGATATGCTGTGGTATTGTGGAGTTTTAAGATGTCTGTAACTCCATCCACCCATCTTTTTCTTGGTCTGCCTTGAAGAATTTACAACAGTTGAAAATAAATAAGACCAGACTTCAACGCTATCACAAAGAGACAGACTATTACTCTGCACCACTTTATAACTGTAAAATTGAAAGATAATTCTATCACAGAGACATACTACTATTATACTCCACTTTATAACTGTAAAATTGAAAGAGGATGCTGTTACAAATGAGCTTACGTAGTAGATTTTAGTAGATATCCGAGTTGCATTGACATTCTTCAAACAAGACAATGAATCCTTCTTCTCCTTGCGATAACATTGAAGATCAACAACATGATGCAGCGATCCCTTATGTGTATCATCAAGGTTCGAATCTGGTATGATTGCCCAGTATGCTGTAGGGGCACCACTTTGGAGGATGGCGTAGCGGAATAAACCTGCAATAATAAAAGAACTGACTAAGGTTTTCATCAAAGACAACATTCTGTTTATGAAAACCATCAAAGACAACATTCTGTTTATGAAAGCCATCAAAGACAACATTCTGTTTATGAAAACCATCAAAGACAACATTCTGTTTATGAAAGCCATCAAAGACAATATTCTGTTTATGAAAACCATCAAAGACAACATTCTGTTTATGAAAGCCATATGTAAATTTGTTTAATTACAGATGTGATCGTAATGTCTGCTGAAATAGAATATTTCACTGATTAGGCATCAGACATAGACTGTTCCAAGAGATTGACATTAGAATATCTACGAAAAACAAACGTAGAATATGTACATATATATTATCTTCTTCTTCTTCTGCGTTCTCACTAGATTGGGATTTCAGATTCTCTGACCACCGTCTGCCTCAGATTATCAGCCACGCCATACAGTTTGTCTTCTGTGTTCTCACTAGAGTGGGATTTCGGATTCCCTAATAAAGACAGCCGTCTGCCTCAGATCATCAGCCACGCCATACAGTTTGTCTTCTGCGTTCTCACTAGATTGGGATTTCGGATTCCTAATAAAGGCAACCGTCTGCCTCAGATCATCAGCCACGCCATACAGTTTGTCTTCTGCGTTCTCACTAGATTGGGATTTCGGATTCCTAATAAAGGCAACCGTCTGCCTCAGATTATCAGCCACGCCATACAGTTTGTCTTGGACGCTAGTGTAAGTGGGCCACCTCTTCTCTTTCTTTTTGGCCACCCTCGTGGCCTGTGTTTTTTTTACCTTGGCAATGTATCGTTGTGGAACATTGGTCATTGACAAAGCGGCAGAGAAGATCATTAATGCCTTTAAATGCAACTACTACAGAAGAATATATAGAATATCATGGACAGAGAAAAGAACAAATGCTTCTGTTCTACAACAGCTTGATATTAAAGAGAGTTGGTTATTAAAGAACATAAAAATAATGAAAATTTAATATTTCGGACACATCAAACGACATGAGTGCCTAGAGAAGATAATTCTGGAGGAAAGATGCCTGGAAGAATAATGAGAGGAAGACCTAAAAGATGATGGGTGCAGGATTTCAGACGGCCTGAGAATGACTGCTGCTGATGCACAGAATGGAAAGTTTTTCAGGGATGTTGTCATGAGAGCCAAGTTCCTGAAGGGACAAGATACTTGATGATAATATTCTGAAAACAAATTACGTTCTTCTCATACGCAAACAAAATGCAAGATATAAATTATGATATGTTTAAAATACAGCAGTATTCAGAAATAAAATAACCAAACATGAACTTACCCTTTGATACCGGAGACAAAACATGAAGCGATACATCGACACTGCCAGCGCTGTGACCTTGGATTGTCACCTTTGAAGGATCCCTCAAACTTGGCAATATTCTCACGTACCCAAGTAAAGGCTAATACTTGGTCGTACATGCCAAAATTGCCTGGTATGTCTAGTTGTGGAACTCTAAGGAATCCTGGGGAAATGTGGAATTAAATAGAGAATGTCAAAAAAGGAACATCTCAAACACTGGCTGACTGACTCACTTACTGGCTGACTCACTCTAGGACTCACTGACTCACTTACTGGCTGACTCACTCTAGGACTCACTGACTCACTTACTGGCTGACTCACTCTAGGAGTCACTGACTCACTTACTGGCTGACTCACTCTAGGACTCACTGACTCACTGACTGGCTGACTGACCGACCGACCGACTCAATCACTCACTCACCTACCCAACCACCCACCCACTCACTCACTCACCCACTCACTCACCCACCCACGAACTCACTCACTCACTCACCCACTCACCCACTCACCCACCCACCCACTCACTCACTCACTCACTCACTCACTCACCCACACACTCACTCACCCATCCACCCACGCACTCACTCACCCACCCACCCACCCACTCAGTCACTCACTCACTCACTCACTCACTCACTCACTCATTATCAAGCATTCTTTCTCACAGAACAATGATCTACAAGTATCCCACTTTATCTAAATTCTAAACCAATTCTAAACAATCTTCTTGAGTCTGCTGGATAAATCTTATCTTGCATTCTCATCTACAAATCTTATTCAACTCGTATTTTCCTCCGTGCGTTCCAATCAAAGGCATATCTGCTTATATTGTTATGTTGTTTCTGAAGAGTGCAAACAATCAACATCCACTTTCCATAATCTACAGTTGTTACCGAAGTGCAATGATGATTGCAATGTCAATCAATCAATCAATCAATCATTCTTAATCTTCTTCTTCTGCGTTCTCACTAGATTGGGATTTCGGATTCTCTAATAAAGGCAGCCGTCTGCCTCAGATTATCAGCCACACCATACAGTTTGTCTTGGACGCTAGTGCAAGTGGGCCTCCTCTTTCTTCTCAAGTCTGCATACTGGGGACAGTTCTGTAGGATATAATTCCTATGATTTATGCTTCCCCGTTTGTGCCGACCTCTTCCCGCAGTAAGTTTTGGCCACCCTCGTTATGGTAGGTCTGACATTCTTACTGCGCGGCTACATCTCCGAGGCAGATTGGCAATCGTAGAATCCGTTATCCAATTTCTCATTGTGAGGGGTCGTTGCACCATGTTATGTGCCTTACGGCCTGGTGCATCCGTTTTCTGCAAGCATTTGTTTCGGGTTAGCATTCCTTAGCAGACACATGCATCCGACTTCAGCCAAATCTCCTTAATCGCCTCTTACGACATGCGTGGCAGGTAACAGTGGTTCTATTCTTTACACCCCAAATTTATGCCCAGGTAACCACTCGGGCGAATCAGTCATTCAATAATCATTCAATCAATCAATCAATCAGTCAATAAATCTTCAGCTATAATCGATGTTTATTTCATTTTAGTTTATCTCACTTTATTTCATCAAGTATCTATTTGTTTCCGTAAGAAATTTACAAAATCAGTTTGGCTCTATATTATTCTTCCCACATTTACTCTACGGTCCCGGACAGATAACGGAAATAAAATATGATTAAATAATGAACATTGCAAGCAATAAAAGGAAAATAAAGAAACCATTTTTTAAATACACCTCGAGGTATGTTGGGTAATACGGTGTTAGGCCCCTTTTTCAGTAACCGTCGGCACACGATGGGTGGTGTGGTCAACATCCCGCCAGTAGCATTAATATACAAGTGGTTTTCCTGGTACCCAATTGAGGCTGTGTCGAACTGAGAGCTGTTACGGTTGAAAAAATATTCCACGCCCACTTTAGAATTGAACCTAACAAATACGCTACTACGGCACTCGTTGTAGCAGTTAGGGAACGTAGAGGATAGTGACAGCACTCATGCAGTTAGGAGCGTAGAGGATAGTGACAGCACTCATGCAGTTAGGAACGTAGAGGATAGTGACAGCACTCATGCAGTTAGGGAACGTAGAGGATATTGACAGCACTCATGCAGTTAGGGAGCGTAGAGGATAGTGACAGCACTCATGCAGTTAGGGAGCGTAGAGGATAGTGACAGCACTCATGCAGTTAGGGAACGTAGAGGATATTGACAGCACTCATGCAGTTAGGGAGCGTAGAGGATAGTGACAGCACTCATGCAGTTAGGGAGCGTAGAGGATAGTGACAGCACTCATGCAGTTAGGGAACGTAGAGGATATTGACAGCGCTCATGCAGTTAGGGAACGTAGAGGATAGTGACAGCACTCATGCAGTTAGGGAACGTAGAGGATATTGACAGCACTCATGCAGTTAGGGAACGTAGAGGATATTGACAGCAGTCATGCAGTTAGGGAACGTAGAGGATAGTGACAACACTCATGCAGTTAGGGAACGTAGAGGATATTGACAGCACTCATGCAGTTAGGGAGCGTAGAGGATAGTGACAGCACTCATGCAGTTAGGGAACGTAGAGGATAGTGACAGCACTCATGCAGTTAAGGAACGCATAGCAAAATGTGTGACTAGATACAGTACCTGAAACACAGACTAGAGCACATCTTACGCTCATGTCCATCATACCTACACCAACTAAAGGAAACTTGGCCTTATGAACGCAACTTATAAAGCAAACTATGGGGAACTCATATCAAACACCAACTGATCCACAGCTTCGAAGAAAGGCAACCCATCTCACAGTTTAGACTGAGCATATGATACCGATCACACATAAGAATACAGACATGAAGAAGATGATGCAGTACTTTATAATTGATCGAGTAACTTGGGTAAAAAATAATAATAATAACAAAAAAAAAATATTAATCACAAAAAAAGAAACCCCATCCCGACCAAAAAGTTTTTTTAAAAAATTTTAGTTAAAAGTTGTGGAAATGTGACACAGTAAAATTGTTGAATGCGAGTTATTCAGTGCCATAGAACCAATACCCGACATACGACCGGGGTCATGGACAATGAACACACAAAGGGCGAAAAATCTTTTTGGGGCCACAGAAAAGTGGTTTTATAGAAGAATTTATAAGAATCCTGGGGGCTGCCCCAAATGACTAATGTTGAGGTGTTGAATGAGATCAAGACATAGAGAAAGCTTATCATCAATTTTAAAGGAGGTCCCCCATTTTTTGGGATTTGATGAAAATTTGAAACATTGTGACAAATGGAAAAAAGGGGAAAAAAAAGATTACAAAAGAAAAAAATTACTCAAGAAAAAATTACTCAAAAAAAGATTACTCAAGAAAAGATTACTCAAAAAAAAATTCTCGAAAAGAAATTGAAGAAAAGATTACAAAAAAAGGGTTAAAGAAAAATTACAAAAGAAAAAAATTACAAAAAAAAAGATTACAAAAAAAAAAGATTACAAAAAAAAAAGATTACAAAAAAAGAAAAAAAAAATTCCCCAAAAAGAAAAAATTACAAAAGAAAAAAATTACAAAGAAAAAATTACAATAGAAAAAATTACAAAAAAAAAGAGATTAAAAAAAAGATTACAAAAAAAAAGATTACAAAAAACAAAGAGATTCAATAGAAAAATTACAATGAAAAAATTATAAAAAAAGATTCAAAAAGAAAGATTTAAAAAAAAAGTTACAATAGAAAAAAATTACAAAAAAAAAGATTACTCAAAAAAAATTACAAAAGAAAAGATTACAAAAAAAGAGATTACAAAAAATTACAAAAAAAAGATTACAAAAAAAAAGATTACAAAAAAAAAAGATTACAATAGAAAAGATTAAAAGAAAAAATTCAATAGAAAAAATTCAAAAAAAAAAGATTACTCGAAAAAAATTACTCGAAAAAAATTACAAAAGAAAAGATTCAAAAAAAAAAGATTACAAAAAAAAATTACCAAAAAAAAAGATTCAATAGAAAGATTACAAAAAAAAGATTACAATGAAAAAATTACAAAAAAAGAGATTACAAAAAAAAACAAAAAAAAGGTTTCTAAAGAAAAAATTACAAAAGAAAAAATTACAAAAAAAAAGATTACAAAGAAGAGATTACAATGAAAAAAATTACAAAAGAAGAGGGTTACAATAGAAAAAATTACAAAAAAAGAGATTACAATGAAAAATTACAAAAGAAAAGTTACAATAGAAAAAATTTTTAAAAAAAAAAGATTACAAAAGAAGAGATTACAATGAAGAGATTTAAAAAAAAACAAAAAAAAGATTACAAAAAAAAAGATTACAAAAAAAAAAGGTTTCAAAAAAAAACAAAGAAAAATTACAAAAAAAAAAGATTACAAAAGAAAGTTACAAAAGAAAAAAATTACAAAGAAAAATTACAAAAGAAAAAATTACAAAAAAAGAGTTACAAAAAAATTACAAAAAAAAAGATTCAATGAAAAGGAAATTTCAAAAGAAAACAAAAGAAAAATTCAAAAAAAAAGATTACAAAAGAAAAAATTACAAAAAAAAAAGATTACAAAAGAAAAAATTCCAAAAAAAAACAAAAGAAAAATTACAAAAAGAAAAGATTACAAAAAAAAAACAAAAAAAAGATTACAAAGAAAAAATTACAAAAGAAAAAATTACAAAAAAGAAGATTATAAAAAAAAAAAAAAGAAAGATTACAATGAAAAGATTTTTAAAAAAACAAAAGAAAGATTACAAAGAAAAGATTAATAAGAAAAAATTACCCAAAAGAAAAAATTCAATAGAAAAAGATTACAAAAGAAAAAAAATTTCAAAGAAGAGATTACAAAAAAAGAGATTACAAAGAAAAAAATTACAAAAAAAAAGATTACTAAAAAAATTACAAAAAAAAAGATTACTCGAAAAATTACAATGAAAAGATTTGAAAAAGGGAAAAGATTACGAAAAGGTTGGGAAAAAAAAATATTACAAAAAAAAAGATTAAAAAGAAAAGATTATAAAAAAAAAGATTACAATAGAAAAAATTACAAAAAAAAAGATTACAATAGAAAAGGGTTAAAAAGAAAATTACTCAAGAAAAAATTACTCAAAAAAGTTACAAAAAAAGATTACAAAAGAAAAAATTACAAAAAAAAATTACAAAAAAAAATTTAAAAAAGAAAAGATTACAAAAAAGAGATTCAATAGAAAAGAAATTTCAAAAGAAAAGATTACAAAAAAAAAAAGAAAGATTACTAAAGAAAAGAAATAAAAAAAAAGGTTCAAAGAAAGAAATTTTCAAAAAAAAATTTCAAAAAAAAAGATTACAAAAGAAAAAATTACAAAAAAAATTCAAAAAAAAAATTCAATGAAAAGTTACAAAGAAAGGTTCAAAGAAAAAATTACAAAAGGGAAAAAATTTAAAAAGAAAAAATTACAAAAAAAAGAGATTACAATGAAAAAAATTACCCCAAAAAAAGAGATTACAATAAAAAAGAGATTACAAAAAAAAGATTACAATGAAAAAATTACAAAAAAAGAGATTAAAATGGGAAAGTTAAAGGGGGAAAAGATTACAATGAAAAAATTACAAAAGAAAGTTACAAAAGAAAACAAAAAAAATTACTAAAGAAAAAATTCAAAAAAAAAAGATTACAAAAGAAAAGATTACAAAAGAAAAAAAATTACAAAAAAAAGAGATTACAAAGAAAAAATTACAATGAAAAAAATTAAAAAAAAGAAATTAAAAGGAAAAAATTGGGAAAAAAAGAAAATTCAAAGAAAAGATTACAAAAAAAAACAAAAAAAAATTAAAAAGAAAAAAATTACAAAAAAAGAGATTACAATGAAGAGATTACAAAAGAAAACAAAAGAAAAAATTACAAAAAAAAAACGATTACCGAAAAAAATTTCAAAAGAAAACAAAAAAAATTAAAAGAAAAGATTCAAAAGAAAGTTACAAAGGGGGAAATTTCAAAGAAAAAATTCAAAAAAAGAGAAAATTTCAAAAGATTACAAAAGAAAAAATTTCAATAGAAAAATTTAAAAAAAAACCAAAAAAAAGATTAAAAAAAAAAATTACAAAAGAAAAATTCAAAAGAAAAAAATTACAAAAAAAAATTACAAAAGAAAAAAATTACAAAAGAAAAGATTGAAAACAAAAGAAAAATTTAAAAAGAAGAAATTACAAAAAAAAATTACAAAAGAAAAAATTACAAAAAAAAGAGATTACAAAGAAAACAAAAAAAAAATTACAAAAAAAGAAAAATTCAAAAAAAAAAAGAAAGATTACTAAAAAAAAGATTTAACCAGAAGATGGGTTAGTGGTATTTTACAAAAAAAAAATTAAAAAATAATGTTATAAATAATTACTTTTTGTTTTCGTGAAATTTTGAAAATATTAAATCCAGCAAAGAAAAATAATACATCAGAAATATATAACACGGGCGCCATGACGTCTGCAGGCATCGTGTTTGACAGAACTGAGCATACAATCTTCACTAAGAGCCACAAAATCCAGACAAAACATCACACTGGGACTAAACAAACATAAGCTACTGGAGAACAACACCGCACATATCTTGTAATAATAACAACTTGATCACCAGCTTAACCTCAAGTAACATGTGAAGAATGTGAAGAACAAAGCGTTCCAGGAGATTAAGGTATATTAAGTAAAGTTACTGGCACATGATGGGGATCAACTAGATATTCTCTGAGATTACATCTTGATTACATTTTGATTACATCTTGATTACATCTACTCAGTTTGTAGTACAGCAGTAAGCTTTATAGACTTGTTCAAAGAAAGACTGTCAAACCCATAATCGGAGCGCATTACAGCATCTAATTAGTGGAACAGTGAGATCAACACCAACTATAATAATTCCTCTCGTGTCGTTATACGTTACATAAGGCCTGCAAACAATTTCTCCATACCGCTCTATCATGGGAACTCGCTCAATCTCCTCCATGTTACTCTCAAAGACGTACAAAGCACACATAAATGTTGAGTATTGCAATTCGGTGAAATCGATCAAGTACATTTGCAAATATGTCAACAAAGGAAGCGATATGGCAGTTTTGGAACACTGCACGCTGATTTAAATCTAGGTGCTTTCCATTACAATACAAATTATGATTATAGTCTTCATCCAAATGTGGTTATTGGAAAAATGGATAGATTATGCGTGTATTGCAGTGCCGTCAAATTTAAGAATGAATCACCAGGAATGTGCTGCGCGGGTGGAAAAGTGAAATTGCCAGTATTACATTCACCACCCGAACCATTATCAATATTGGTAGCAGGTGACACAAGCCAATCAAAACATTTCTTGGCAAACATACGCAAGTACAATTCATGTTTCCAAATGACATCGTTCGGTGCAACAAATATCGTGCTGAGAATTAATGCCCACATTCAAAGTTCAAGGGCAAATTTATCATCGTGCTGGCTCACTACTGCCACTGCCCGACGCAGATTACAAATTTCTTCAAATTTATTTCATGGGAAACAATGATGAACAAATTGATCAACGTTGTAGATTCAATACGCGTGCAAAACGAGAAATAGTCGCTGCATTACAAACTTTATTCGATCAACACAACGAATTAATTCGATTGTTCAAAACTGCCCTGCAACAATTACTAGCTGATGACTACCGAGTTGTACTTAGAGCAGACAAAACACCTGTTGTCAACATGAAAGACAGTACAATGCACCAACAATTGATGAAGTGGCGATCGTTATGGTTGGCGAAGAATTTAATTCGCGTGATATAATTCTTCATCGCAGAAGTGGTGATGTTCAGCGAGTCTCAGAAACTCATCGTTCCTACGACGGATTACAATATCCGATATTATTTTGGCAAGGAGAAGATGGATATCATTTCAACATCAAATTGAGAAATCCAAAAACAGATGAGGAAACGAATAAGAAAGTTAGTGCTATGAATTATTATTCATATCGAATAATGATTCGTGAAAACGCTGAAAATCATATCTTGAAATGTCGACAATTGTTCCATCAATACATTGTCGATATGTATGCGAAAATCGAAACTGAGCGACTCCTCTACATTCGATTAAATCAAACCAAGTTGCGTTCAGAACAGTACATTCATTTACGTGATGCAATTGTTAATGATGGCAATGTGAATCCTAATGAATTGTGGAAAATGGTCATACTACCAGCCACATTTACAGGGAGTCCGCGGCACATGCATGAATACGCACAAGATGCAATATGACATATGTTCGCGCCTATGGCCGTCCAGATTTATTTATCACGTTTACATGCAATCCTTCGTGGGATGAAATTAAAGAACTTTTGTTAGCTGGACAATTATCATCGGATCGTCATGATATTACTGCGCGTGTATTCAAACAAAAATTGAAATCTTTAATGGATTTCATTGTCAAGCAGTGTGTTTTTGGAGAGACACGCTGTTGGATGTATTCCATCGAATGGCAAAAAAAAGAGGATTGCCACATGCACACATTTTGATTTGGTTGATCGAAAAAGTCACACCAGATCAAATTGATCAAGTCATCTCAGCAGAAATACCAGATGTCGACATTGATCCAGACTTATTTGAAGTCGTCACTAAAAACATGATTCATGGTCCATGTGGCTTACTCAACAATAATTCACCATGCATGTCTGATGGAAAATGCACGAAAAGATACCCAAAAGACTTACATGCCGATACTATCACTGGCAATGACGGATATCCTCTCTATCGTCGACGATCAAATGAAGATGGCGGAAAATCCATCACTGTAAAAGTGCGAAACAATGATGTTGAAGTTGATAATCGTTGGGTTGTACCGTATTCACCGTTACTCTCAAAGACGTACAAAGCACACATAAATGTTGAGTATTGCAATTCGGTGAAATCGATCAAGTACATTTGCAAATATGTCAACAAAGGAAGCGATATGGCAGTTTTGGAGTGGCAAATATAAATGCATCCATCGATGAAATCGAGCGTTATCAACTGGGACGCTACATTAGTAGCAATGAAGCAGTATGGCGCATTTTATCATTTCCAATTCATGAACGACATCCAACAGTTGTTCATTTGGCAGTGCACCTTGAAAATGGACAGCGCGTGTACTTCTCAACAGATAATGCACATGCACGAGCATTGTCACCATCGCCAACAACGTTAACTGCATTTTTCTCATTGTGTAGAGATGATATATTTGCAAAGACGCTACTTTACTCTGAACTGCCAACATACTACACATGGAATGCAGCAGCGAAAAAGTTTCAACGTCGCAAACAAGGTAAAGTAGTTGAAGGACATTCCAATTTATATTCGACCAATGCGTTTGGTCGTTTGTACACTGTTCATCCAAACAATGCAGAATGCTTTACTTGCGATTACTGTTAATCAACAAACGTGGACCAACATCCTTCCAAGAATTGAGAACAGTTAACGGTCACGTATGTGCTACTTATCGTGAAGCTTGCCAAGAATTAAATCTTCTTGAAAACGATGCACATTGGGACACTTCACTCGCTGATGCATCCAATACTGCATGACCACAGCAAATACGCACACTATTTGCAGTAATATTAACACCGTGCTTCCCATCCAATCCAAAAGAACTTTGGGAAAAATACAAAGACTACATGAGTGAAGACATCCTACATCGCTTGCATGCGACGAATCAAAATCCTGACATTCAATTCACACCAAACGTATATAATGAGGCATTGGTTTCAATTGAGGACATATGTTTGGCAATCACTAATAAAGCATTGGTGCAATTGGGAATGGATGCGCCAGAACGATCTGCAAACAACCTTTCGATTGTGAGTTGGAACGAGAAACACACTTTGATATCAACGAATTGAGTACATTTGTTCAAACGAATCTTCCAAAATTGATTCCGGAACAACGCATAGCATATGACAGAATTATGCATGCAATTACAAGTCAAAACGGTGGATTGTATTTCATAGATGCGCCCGGAGGTACAGGCAAAACTTTTCTCATTTCACTTATTTTGGCAACCATACGATCACGAAATAATATTGCACTGGCAATCGCATCTTCTGGAATTGCAGCAACTCTTTAGATGGTGGCCGAACAGCGCATTCAGCGCTGAAATTGCCATTGAATATGCAAATCACTGAGACACCAACATGCAATATCAACAAAAATTCTGCAATGGGTAAAGTACTCCAATTATGTCAATTCATTATATGGGATGAATGTACTATGGCGCATAAAAAAGCATTAGAAGCGCTTCATCGTACACTGAAAGATTTTAGAGGAAATGACCAGCTCTTCGGTGGCGCACTCATTTTATTGTCTGGCGATTTCCGGCAAACTCTACCAGTTATACCAAGATCAACACCCGCTGATGAACTTAATGCATGCCTGAAATCATCAGTTTTATGCCGACACATACAGAAATTGACTTTGAAGACCAATATGCGTATACAACTACAACATGATGAAACCTCTAAACGTTTCGCAAAACAATTGTTGGATATTGGGAATGGGAAAATGCCAATCGATGATTCCACACGATGTATCACATTGCCAACAAACTTCTGTAACATCATAGCGACCACAGACGAATTGATTCATAAAGTTTTCCCAAATATTGCACATAATTACAAAAATCATCAGTGGCTCAGTGCACGTGCAATATTAGCAGCAAAAACAAGGATGTATATGACATGAATTTGAGCATTCAAAACAAAATACCAGACGAAGTGACAACGTATAAGTCCATCGATACTGTAATGAATCAAGACGAAGTTGTCAATTATCCAACTGAATTCTTGAATTCACTTGATTTGCCAGGCATGCCACCACATGTTTTAACATTGAAAATTGGCGTGCCTATCATTCTTCTCAGAAACATTAATCCACCACGACTTTGCAACGGTACTAGACTTTTAGTGAAAAATATGATGAACAATATCATCGAAGGTACAATTTTAAATGGAAAATTTAAAGGAGAAGATATACTATTGCCACGCATCCCAATGATTCCAACAGACATGCCATTCGAATTCAAACGCTTGCAGTTTCCGGTGCGACTCGCCTTTGCAATGACCATCAACAAATCACAAGGACAATCACTACAAGTGTGTGTGGACTACATTTGAAAATCCTGCTTTTCACATGGACAGCTATATGTGGCCTGTTCACGCGTCGAAAAACATTCTGATTTATTCGTGTATGCACCAGATGGAAAACAAAAAATATTGTATATCCAAAAGCACTTCAATAAACAGAATTGAAAAGAAACGTTAAATTGTAAGTTTTTTTTCTCCAAGAAAATGAACAAAAGGACAATGATAAACAAATAATTACTACATATTGTTATAGCAAGTTTCCTTTAAATTCAATTTCTTTTGGAGGCGTAGCAACGCGCGCAGGGTACAGCTAGTTTCTGATAAAAAAAATGATCTTCTGTTATGGACGCCTGTGGCTTAGCTGTAAGAAGTGAGCTCGATCAAAACCCAAGAGTACCTGGTTCAAACACCGCGGCGGGCAATATGGATGCAAATTTGTTAACGTGAATCTTTACGAACGTTAAAAATAGACCTCACTGTTCAGAAGGCAATGGTAAACTACTGAACGTATAAGTTGTGCCTAGAAAATCGACGACTCGTTTAGTGTGGTTGATGGCAATGTACTGTGAAGGATATATCATGATTTTCAGTTCAATCTTCTGTTAATTAAATGCATAAAAATGTTGATCATAATTAATCCAGTTATGGTTAAGAAACTTTTCAGATAAATGCTATTTTGTATCTGCAGATAAAGTATACCCTCTGATTTGATTGATTCTTTGATTGATTCTTTGATTGATTTTTTGATTGATATGACCAGTGTCGTGCCGTGCTATGATGTAGAGAGGCGGCCGCATCAGGCGGCACTGTAAAGGGGGCAGCATACGCAGCAACATAAAAATGACAATTGAAGGTTATGTTAAAGAAAAACATTTAAGGTGGCATTTCGAAGACTTGCATCATACTGAGAAAATATACCGCACGGCCCTGGATATAACCATAATCATTTCACTTCGGTGACTAACCATGTGTGCTTCGATCTCTTTATTACACAATAAGATCTCAACGGTAGTGCACAAACTCCGCAGTTCTGGCGAAGATCACCGTTGTAATTTAGAAGATGGTGCGAAAATTGAGTACTTTTCTTGATAAAGGCCTTGTTGGTCGAAACGTTGCTGTATTTTGTCATTGTTTTTGTAATTTGTAAAACTACAGTACTTTGTGATTACGTGTTTTGAAAATTGAGTAGGAATTTTCATCTATCTAATAAATTTTGCAGGAATAGCGGATTTTCAGCCTGCTCTTCTCGATTTTGAACTGTGCCCGGGCAGCGGCTTTCCAGCCTGCTCTTCTCGATTTTGAACTGCAAAGGATCTTTTTACATACTCAAATTGAGCACGGGACGTATGTTTTATCGTCCGTCTCCGATAATACTAGGATCTCGTGGGTTTCGTTTGCCGTACTACTGAGTTAGTGCTTGAGCAACGCTGTGAGCTATGAATGTTACATGGAATGCTTTTGCTGTGTCAACCGTGCGTTTGTTGTGTGTATTCAGAAAATGGCGGACAGCGGTTATGACGAACAAGCTCAATCTGCCGTATGCAGTTATATTGCGAGTGCAGAAAGTTGGATTTTGTCATGATTGATGTTCCTTCGACAAGAATTGCAATTCAAGTGATGAACAATTTTGTGTTGCTACATTAGCGACGGCCATATGCATTCTATGCGGTGCAGATTGCTTTTTGTGGCGGTGCGCGGCTGTTTCATTCTGGAATTAGTTCACACAGGAAATATTTCACAGTTGTTAGCATTTCGTGTGATTTCTATTGACACAGGAACGGAGCAATTATGGGGTGACCCGTTGCAGTGAAGTTGGAACCGTACTTATGAACTTATGAACTATGATCTCGATCTCACCTACAATGAGATCAGAAATCTCTGGATGAATAACCCGATGGCTCCACGTGGGAAGCGAACTGAGTACCTTTGCAACGAGAGGCAATCACATAACCTCTACGCTACAGAGACTCCTCGTTTATTTTAAAGAAGATCAAAACACACACACACACACGCACACACACACAGGCACACACACACACCGATAAACTCCACAATATTCTGTCTTGTCAAAATGTATTTATTACAATATATTAAAAGTTAATTGCATGTCCTTTACATGACTTTGCGAATTAACCATTTTAATATTTTACATTTACATTTTAACGTTGTTTGTGATTTTTCTAGACATTATTACGTTCAGTAGTTTGCCATTGCTTTCTGAACGGGTGGTGCCATCGTCCTTTCGTAAAAATTCACGTGAAACAATTTGCAACCAGACTGTCCGCAGCGTGATTCGAACTCAGAACGTCGAGGTTAATAGACCGAGTCACTATCCACAAGGCCACAGACAGGCTTGCCATATTGTGACTTTCCGAAATGGGAACACTTTTAATAAAATCAAATTACATTGAAATTGTGTTCCATATATATTTTTCTAATGACTTGATCTTTTTCTTAGAATGTCTTTCTTTTGCATCAAATGTCCATAAAATTGCTTGCATGTGAAATGTTTGACATTAAATTTTACAAGGGAAATTGACTTGACTGAAGACCCACTAAGATGATTTCTCTCATTAGGTAGGGCATAGATTCCCAAACTTTTTCGACCCACCGCCCACTTAATACAGCATAATGCACATAATGCACAACATAAATTTTGTAACGCCCCCCTCCACATTATAACAGTATGCCAACGCCCCTCCACATATATACATGCTCCATTTTCTCTTTGCCATAGAAACATGATATACACTTCTGTAATACAGTCAATTTTCAAATGATTATATGCATGAAATAGAAAATTGATGAAAAAATGGATCGTGTAAGACCCCATAAGATGAATTAAAATGCAGAATTCACATTTTAAATGATTATTCAATGGCAAAATCACGAAAATAAGTTATTTTAAAATAATTATTATTAATTTCTTCTTTAAGGACGACCCCTAATCCCTGAACGCCCCAAAATTCTTCCGAACCCATTATCGCTCCCTAAAACGCTTCAGCGTCCACTGGGGGCGGGGGGCGTACCGCACACTTTGGGAAACGCTGAGGTAGGGGTTGTAAATTGTAAATGATACTTGTTAAAGAGTCATCCCTGCAAAGAGGAGACGAAGAAGAAGATCACGGAGAAGATGAATTCAGAAAGGGACTGATGATTTGAGCATGACAGCATTCGAAACGGTACATCTGGCATATGAGAGAGAAACTCCGAAGGGCATTTAGTGTAGCAAAGTTCTGCTCAGGACGAGATACTGTATGATGCTGATTAATCAAGCTGTATGCCAGTAGTACCTAATGTTACTACAATTTTCCATAACATTCTAGGTTCATAGTCATTAAGTTTTTATTCTGTACTTGCCTATCCCAAACACAACAATATACATCAAATAGACATACCAAATGCACCCAAACGATAGTTGAATGTTACAACAACCATCTCTCCGTAGCTTGCCAGAACGTCTCCATCTAACATGGCTCCCATACCGACCTCATTAGAGCCTCCATGAACGTGGATCAGAACAGGAAGGCCACTCGGGTCAACACCATCTCTTGAAAATGATAATTAGAAAAATGTGTTTCTATTTAACGTGTCAAATATATGAACACAACGGTTCTCAAATTGTTAAGAATGTGTACACACTTTACCAAATCTGCATAATGCTTCTCAACACATTAATGAGTTATATGTTTATGTATGTTGTAAACAAAAAAAAAGCATAACATTTAGTAATATGAATTAACAATATACATATTTATTACTTCAGAACATCGTCCGTTTGTTGTCGGGACTCGCAAGGGGAGCAAAGAATAGTAACACTGCTACCTACAAGGCATGTCGTAAGAGGAATTGAGGTAGGGGCCTAGGTAAGCTATCCTAGTAAATAAAAAGCATCGCAGAAATCGGATGTGCTGGTCTACTTGTTGGCGCATAACTGGCACCACGTACAATCGCTCTTAGGCTCGGATCACATATAAATCACAAAGAGTGGTTTAACAAGTGGTGGATATGACGTAAGAAGAAAGAGGCTAGAACAGAGTAGTACTATAAAATTGCAAATTTTATAATCCTCACATTGTATTAGAAACATATCTGTACAAAAAAGTATATTATTCTACAATATTTCTTCAGGTTTTTGAAGACTGGGTGAGCACTAGAAGTTTAAAACATTATAAAAGTGGCTTTGTTGGAGAAACGGCAACGAAAAACTAATAGACCGTTGGGAACAGTTTCACAACAATCTTCCAGTAGAATTTATGAATTGATAATTTAAATGTTGGTGATTAGCTGTAGTTCAATGATACAGTATAATCTGAAAGGAGTAAGAGAAATGAGAGATTGTTACGGAGCAGATAAGAAACACATCTAGAAATAGGTGCTCTTGAGACCGTATTCACTAACATAGACTAGGAATAAGTCAAACATCCCTTGAGGTGTCAGAAGGCGGAACAGATACTAGAGCATGTCCTGCTAGATTGTCCACACCTGGGCGAGATTAGAAGCAACATGTGGCCACACCACTCGATCTGAAAACTAAGCTTTGTGGAAACCTGACAGACCTGAAGCTGACTGCCCAGTTTGTGGTTCACAGTAAACTAAGTACATGACCAGAGATCACTAAAGAAGAAACCTGACAGACCTGAAGCTGACTGCCCAGTTTGTGGTCCACAGTAAACTAAGCGCATGACCAGAGATCACTAAAGAAGAAACCTACAACCTGAAGCTGACTGCCCAGTTTGTGGTTCACAGTAAACTAAGTTCATGACCAGAGATCACTAAAGAAGAAACCTGACAAACCTGAAATTGACTGCCCAGTTTGTGGTTCACAGTAAACTAAGTTCATGACCAGAGATCACTAAAGAAGAATCCTGACAGACCTGAAGCTGACTGCCCAGTTTGTGGTTCACAGTAAACTAAGCGCATGACCAGAGATCACTAAAAAGAAACGACAAGAACCTGAAATTCTCCCAGTTTGTTTCCAACACTATTTTCTACAGAGTCATAAAGAAGAATTACAAACAAGCTCCCCCTTTGTGGTTCACATAAATAAGCGCATGACAAGATCCTGGAAACTACACCGAGATCCACCATTTGCTTGTATCCATGTATGAGCAACTATCGCTTTTGAGCAACACCACTATCTGTTGGTAATCTGCATATGTGGCGGAACCCTTTAATTTGTTGTTTCTTGGTGAAGTTTAGTACTGATGTTGTACACACTTTTTTCCTGATGTTTTCATTTCTCAACTGGTCTCTTCTTGTTACCCCCAGCATTCTGCGTAGACACTTTTTTCTATACACCGATGTTGTATATACCGATGGTCGGTTCATCGACTTGAGAAGTCAGGTTGGGGTTTCTTAGCTAATGCGCATATTAGGGTTGTTGCAGAGCGAAGTGGAGCGTACATGATAACTACATCAAGTATGAGAATGGAGGTTGAAGGCCGTTACTCTGCCTCTATTGGCTCTCTGGGACTTCATTTACTGGGGACGTTGTTGTGTCTGACTCTCAGTCGATGCTTCACAAGATCCAGAAGGGCAGGTTTCGGTATGAGTGGATGTCGTCTATAGAAGTTTCTAGCCTTCAGCGGCTTACGTGGATATACTGTCCTGGGCATTTGGTAATAAGAGAGCGGACATGCTAGCATCAATAGCATCGATTGTTGGGGAGTTGAAGATGGATAAGGGGGATGTACTTCGGTCTCTTCGCGACTGTCTGCTGGATGAGGACGCTAAAATAAAATGTTAAATGATCCAGCGATTTCGGCAGTTTGGAGTTACCCGGTGTACAAGTCGAATTGGATGTCTTAGGGGCAGAGTTAGGAGTGTGTTTAATCAGCGAGCCACGGGAACCACCAGTATGCATACTCTTCGATATCTGTTGCGGGAGACTGAGCGCCTATGAGTCTGCCGGAAGTGCAATGATGTCAGTTTAGTATTCAATAACCACTTTATTTCTGTCATAACTAGTTTTCTTCTATAGTTTGATGTCAGTTTCCAGGTCTGGCAATGATATTTATGGAAATATCCATGTCACTGAACCGAAATGGGGAAGTTCCAACATTGATGGATCACAGAGGAAGTAGATTTAGCTGTGCAATAAACATTTAACAATCACAGAGTCTGAATTGTTTAACAATTGTCAATGTATGATGCATGGTTATACCAGATATATTCAAGTAGAAACAATATCAATGCTTGCCTGATTGGAACGTAGACATTTAAATATAAACAGTCCTCGCTCATGTCTCCGTTGTAGTCAGGGGCGTGCTCTCTGATGTAAGTCACGTCTAGGGTGTACTGCATGCAAGCAGCAGATACCTTGCTGGCACTGCGTACGGTAGTCCACTTTGTTGGAGGAACTGGTAACTAATCACAACAGTAGTAGCATGTAAATAACTCAAAATATTCAACAAAAGTAACAAAATACGACATAGTAAATGTGACAAACAAATAATAAGCAAGAAGATATTATGAACATAGTCTTGACATCATCATCATCAGGTGCCGTGCCGGCTGGCGTAGGCGATCATCGATCTCCACAAATCTCTGTTGTTGGTGTTTGCTGCCAAAATATATGTTCTGATATCTATAGATTTTATAGTCTCGTTTTCTTTCTTCCTTTGTCGTTACATTGCTATAAAGATTGTTGCACAGTGTCATGGTTTTCTGTTTTGTCTTTTTCCGTGATTTAGCTTTGCTTTTTCATCTTCTTTTCCTTCTGCACGTTCTGTTGTAGAAGAATCTGTATACAGTGGACATACTGAATTATTGTAATATATATTGTCTAATCACAGCTAATAGTGTTTTTGGTAATAACACGATATATATGATTGTATATCTCTTTCGTACCGTTATATGTTATTTATCCAACAATCCAGCAAGCAATTTATCCATACCGCTCACTCCTGGTCAACTCGTTCAATATATGAAATTGAGTCCGATATTTCTCACCTTTCTCAATAAAGTCTGTGTTACTGTTGCTATAGAGAGTTTTTTTTCTCTCTTGAACCAGTTTCCTTCTTCTTCAATATCTGCTTTGCTATTCTTTTGATCATTTATTCTCAGTTTATGCCCACATATCTCCGTCTTCTGTTTTAAAATAACAGTTGCTATTAGTGGTTGACAAGACATTTCCCTGATTTCATTACATCTCTTGAATTCGTCCCATTTTATGTTCATTAATTTTTGCAGACTCTATCAGTTTGTGCACATACTATCAGTTTCTCATGTGCACATACTATCAGTTTCTCATGTGCACATACTATCAGTTCTCTGATGCTGTCGTTTTTCTCTTTGCCATCCTTTTATTCTAAATTTGGTAAATATTTCCTGCTTTCATGATGTGTTTAAAATTATCACTTTCTCATAATTAAGATTGCACTTTTCTAATCTCTTTTCTGGAAGTAACGAAAGTAAAAAAAATACCTAAATGATGTTTTGATTTATTTATTCATGTGGTGTCAATATTGTGAGGTTGTTGTGCTTTCTAACGGAACCAGACGCCCACTCATTTTTAAAAATTGATTTTCTTTCTTGACATCTGCAGATTTGAACAGTCAACGTAACACTGTTATTACATCAAGATGTCGCTGGCCAAAACCAACAGGAGAGTTTGCCAGTGTAGAAGCAAGTACAACATCTTACGGTCAGTTTAACCTAATGTTTTCAATTAAGTTAAAGAAAAAAAACAGTGTAAAATTAACTGGTTCACATTTTACTGAATTTCTATTTTTTCCTGACAAACTTGGTACATATGTTTGTATGTTCTTCTTACATTAAGAACTATATCTATACTGACTTGATAGAATAGTCTGTGTCGTCTTCGTTCTTACACATATATATATACATACATACATACATATATACCTGTCTTAACCTTAAAGCTCTGTTGACGGTCTTCAAACCAGTAGAAGGAGCCCAAATACAGACTGTTAAGAAATGTGTTTTCTGAAATCGGTTGCACTAGTATGCATATCTAATAAGACTTGAACATCAATTCCCTTGATGATATTGCTAGTATAAGTAACATGATAAATTATACACACAATTCTTCTCTCTTTAGCGTATAATCTGATTAAGAACAACTAGAACTTGAAAAGCGTCACGATGGCCTGGAAAGAACAATATTAGAGGGCAGGGTCCCATGACGCAAAGACAAACCAAGACGAAGATGGCTACAAGATATTAAAGAAACCATGAATCAAAGTGGGTGAACTGACTAAAGGCAAGAGTGAATTTCAGATGCGTTGCAAAGAGAGCAACGTCCAATAAGAGATACACACCTTGATGATAAGAACTAGCTTAGAAATATAACTATTTTTGCAATTTCATTATTTTAAAACCACATGATACTTTGTTTATTTTTTTACACGCAAAAATATATTTGTTTTCGTAAAATTTCATCTGAAAGTAGTTTTAATTATTTGGTGTTTAGTTGACATGGTAACGGTTTGTTTACCTAACTAAAAATGAATAATTTTCAATATACTCTCCTAACAAATTGTAATTATGTTGTCGCCACATTGTTTCAAATTTTAGAAATCTAATGTTCAAATTATGTTATAACTTACATGAAACCGTAAATATCATTGATTAATTAAGAGAGAGAGAGAGAGAGAGAGAGAGAGAGAAGTGTTCAGTACGCGATATCAAGCATTCAACAATAATAATATTAATATGAAATGAAAATCGTGGCATATCCTAGAAGACGTAGCCATCAACCACAGTAAACGAGAGGTTGATTTTCTAGGCCCCACTTATACGTTCAGTAGTTTGCCATTGCTTTCTGAACGGTGAGGTTTATTTTACCTTTTGTAAAAATACCACGGAAACGAATTTGCTTCCAAACTTGCCCACCGTGGGGTTTGAACCAGGTACGCTTGGGTTTGTGATCGAGCTCACTACCGCTTGAGCTACAGACGCTCACAATATTAATATAGGGTTGCCATATTTTGATGTTCCGAAACGTGGATACTTCTCTAGAGTTGCCATATTTTGATGTTCAAACGGATACTTTAGAGTTGCATATTTTGATGTTCCGAAACGTGGATACTTCAGAGTTGCCATATTTGATGTTCCGAAACGTGATACTTCAGAGTTGCCATATTTTGATGTTCGAAACGTGATATTATAGAGTTGCCATATTTTGATGTTCGAAACGTGGATACTTCTAGAGTTGCCATATTTTGATGTTCCGAAACGTGGATACTTCTATAGAGTTGCCATATTTTGATTTTCCGAAATAAGGACACTTATCTAGGGTTACCATATTTTGATGTTCCGAAATAAGGACACTTATCTAGGGTTACCATATTTTGATGTTCCGAAATAAGGACACTTCTCTAGGGTTGCCATATTTTGATGTTCTGAAATGAGAGCACTTCTCTAGAGTTACCATATTTTGATGTTCCGAAATAAGGACACTTCTTTAGGGTTACCATATTTTGATGTTCCGAAATAAGGACACTTCTCTAGAGTTACCATATTTTGATGTTCCGAAATAAGGACACTTTTAGGGTTGCCATATTTTGATGTTCCAAATAAGGACACTTCTCTAGGGTTGCCATATTTTGATGTTCCGAAATGAAGCATTTCTAGAGTTACCATATTTTGATGTTCTGAAATGAAGCACTTCCTAGAGTTACCATATTTTGATGTTCCGAATAGGACACTTTCTAGGGTTACCATATTTTGATGTTCCAAAAAGGACACTTCTAGTTACCATATTTTGATGTTCCGAAATAAGGACACTTCTCTAGGGTTACCATATTTTGATGTTCCGAAATAAGGACACTTCTCTAGGGTTGCCATATTTTGATGTTCCGAAATGAGAGCATTTCTCTAGGGTTACCATATTTTGATGTTCCGAAATAAGGACACTTCTCCTAATATTAAATTCCATTTAAGTCATGTTCCATGTATATCTTTCTGATGACCTAATCTGCTTTTAGAGTGTCTTTCTTTTACATCAAATGTCCATAGATTTGCTTGCATGGGAAATGTTTGAAATTAATTTTACAAGTGAAATTGACTTGACTGAAGACCCACTAAGACGATTTCTCTCATTGGCCTAATAGGCATAGATTAAAGAACATATTCTTTCCACCGAAGTATTATGTCCTGGAATAGCAAAGAAGAACTGTGCTATCTTCATGATTTCAGAGTTCATTTCACTACTCCTACAGTTTTCAATATAGTCACACCATTTTTTTGCGATGTCATTTGATTTTTATAGGTGGACGAAAATTTCTCAGTTTCCGTTTTTCTTGCTGTTTCCACTCAAGTGCTTATCTAGTGACACTGAACTGTATCTTCCCCATGGTATGCCTGACCCATCGGCAATTTCTCCTCTTACCCTGGGTCATCAATTGTGCAACTAATTTTGAAGACTAGGGAATGGACTAACATATTGAAAACAGAAAAACTCACGAATGTGCATTAATATTTTGTTTGTACTTATGAATTTTAGTAGTTTTTCAAATATTGCAGATTCTGTTTCAAGTTAGAAAACCAAATTTTACGCAGTTAAATGTGGTTACCACATGATGCCGCAGACAGAGTGTTAATTTTGACATGGCTTGTGAAATTTCTGACAAATCTACGAATTTTGAAAATTGTGTGCCCACGCTCAGATTTACTCATGAAATGAGAACGTGTCCACAAAAATGAGAATGGCAACCCTAATTAATAACTACATGTGCAGACACATACACAATCAACACACACACACACACACACACACACACGAAAGAACTGCGCAGATGCTGCACAGAACTTCCTGTTGTAGTTAATCCTCTTGTCTTCATTACCAACAACAGATGGTGGTGAAAGTAGTCAACGTGGACATGAATTCAATGTAGCATACACGAGCGTGACACAAGTGTTAATATGTATGTGGTGTGAGTCTGCGATCTAAACCTAGATTTGTTTTCTGTTTGTCTAAATGACATCTAGTTTAACTCACGTTCTAGTTTCCATCATTTACATTTAGCAGCAAAAGCCAGTACATCTCACTCGGCATACTTCGATAATCTCCGTTGAATCAACCAGGTTGAGCACAAACTAAACGTACAAATGCAAACACGAGACACCACGCGCTACATAGATTGCTACTGCATTGCATAACAAATTGACATTGTCAACATTAAAAAATCTGGCATACACATCTTGGGCCCATTAACGTTTTGTTTTGTTTAAGGAAAAAGCGGTAACGACAGCAACGACCATTTCCTGGCCTCATTGGATTTTCTAGTCACGTCCATGAACCCAGACGGTAAGATTTGGGTGAGAAGCAAATATTGGTCGTCTTGTGTACATGAAGTTAGCTAGTTATCCCTGGGAAATGGTTGCTACATATGTTGATTTTATTTCTCATGTGTATGAGAGAAAGGTGGAGCGATAGATAGATAAATAGATAGACAGACAGATAGATAGATAGACAGACAGACAGATAGATAGATAGATAGACAGACAGACAGATAGATAGATAGATAGATAGATAGATAAATAGATAGATAGATAGATGAAATGGCTTGCCGTACTGTATGAGTTAAACACATATCAATTTCAATTGATTTATTGATTTGATTGAAAGTACCATCATCATTGATTACCACTTCGGTAAGTAACCATGTGTGTCCCAATCTCTTTCTTGCACAGGAAGATCTCAGCTGCAGGCTCGAACTTGGTAGCACCGGCGAGGGTCCCCGATATAATTTTGAAGATGGTGAACATATTTTTGTAGGAATTTTATTTTTATTTGTTTTCAAATGAATTTTGCACAGGCAGCGGCTTTCCAGCCTGCTCTTCTCGATTTTCAGCTGCCAATGGTTCTTTTACGTGCTCAAATTGAACACGGGACCTAAGTTTTATCGTCCATCTCCGATAGGACTAGGAACTCGATCATACCTACATTGAGATCAAGGATCTCTGGACAAATATTCCGATGGGTCCACGAGGGAGCGAACCGGGTACCTTTGACGCAAGAAACGAGCACCTAATCTCTACACCACAAAGACTCCTACGGAATGTCTAGACAACGTTATAGACTTGATATCAGGTGATCAGTTATAGACGTGATATCAGGTGATCAGTTATAGACTTGATATCAGGTGATCAGTTATAGACTTGATATCAGGTGATCAGTTATAGACTTGATATCAGGTGATCAGTTATAGACTTGATATCAGGTGATCAGTTATATCATGAAAAATAATGGTTATTTTCAGACAATGACTCATACAGACAAAATCTGCAGTAGACTGGAAGACAAACACTGGATATGATTATGACAAAATCTGTAGTAGACTGGAAGACAAACACTGGATATGATTATGACAAAATCTGCAGTAGACTGTAAGACAAACACTGGATATGATTATGACAAAATCTGCAGTAGACTGGAAGACAAACACTGGATATGATTATGACAAAATCTGCAGTAGACTGGAAGACAAACACTGGATATGATTATGACAAAATCTGCAGTAGACTGGAAGACAAACACTGGATATGATTATGACAAAATCTGCAGTAGACTGGAAGACAAACACTGGATATGATTATGACAAAATCTGCAGTAGACTGGAAGACAAACACTGGATATGATTATGACAAAATCTGCAGTAGACTGGAAGACAAACACTGGATATGATTATGACAAAATCTGCAGTAGACTGGAAGACAAACACTGGATATGATTATGACAAAATCTGCAGTAGACTGGAAGACAAACACTGGATATGATTATGACAAAATCTGCAGTAGACTGGAAGACAAACACTGGATATGATTATGACAAAATCTGCAGTAGACTGGAAGACAAACACTGGATATGATTATGGAAAAGACTCCTCAAAGACCTAAGCAGAACAGACCAGGTCATTGTATTTCGACTACGCACCGGACACTGCAGACTCAACAAACACATATAGACTAGGAATAAGTCAAACAGCTCTCTGCCAGTGTCAGCAGGCAGAACAGACACCAGAGCATATCCTGCAAGACTGTCCTCTTCTGTGTGAGCTGAGAAGCAACATGTGGCCCCACCCAGTCGACCTGAAAACTAAGCTTTGGGGAAACCTGACAGACCTGAAGCTGACTGACCAGTTTGTGGTCCACAGTAAATTAAGCGCATGACCAGAGATCGCTGAAGAAGAAGAAGATAAACATGAGAACATCTTTGAACACCATCTTACTACAATCAAAAGTAAATAAAAGAAACAACATTTCTACTATTGTTACAACTCCTGCTAAACAGTTGATCTTGCTCGTATGTTGTAGGAGCTATCAAGGGGATTAAAGAATAGTACAAATATGATCTACAAGGCATGTCGTAAGAGGCGTCTAAGGTAGGGGCATAAAGAAGCTTAAAATCTTTTAAATCGTTGCATATTTACTAAAGGACGTAACCATCAACCACGGTAAACGAGTCGTTGATTTTCTAGGCACCACTTATATGTTCAGTAGTTTGTCATTGTTTTCTGAACGGTGAGGTCTATTTTTACCTTTTGTATAAAGAAGCTACCCTAGTAAATAAAAAGCGTCGCAGAAATCGTTTTGGCTAGCCTACTTTTAGGCGCATAACTGGCACAACGTACAATCGATCCTAGGCTCAGACCACATACAGATCACAAAAAGTGGTCTAAGCAGTGGTCGATATGGAACAGTCGAAGTAGAAGGAGGTTCATTTATCCTTACCTCAAACCTCCTATCACCAATAGGAGAAGCGGCGTATGGTACTCCTTCATTTATCCTTACCTCAAACCTCATATCACCAATAGGAGGAGCGGCGTATGGTACTCCTTCATTTATCCTTACCTCAAACCTCATATCACCAATAGGAGGAGCGCTATGGTACTCCTTCATTTATCATTACCTCAAACCTCCTATCACCAATAGGAGGAGCGGCGTATGGTACTCCTTCATTTATCCTTACCTCAAACCTCCTATCACCAATAGGAGAAGCGGCGTATGGTACTCCTTCATTTATCCTTACCTCAAACCTCCTATCACCAATAGGAGAAGCGGCGTATGGTACTCCTTCATTTATCCTTACCTCAAACCTCCTATCACCAATAGGAGGAGCGGCGTATGGTACTCCTTCATTTATCCTTACCTCAAACCTCATATCACCAATAGGAGGAGTGGCGTATGGTACTCCTAGATATCTTTCAACTTTTCGTTCATCCTTCAGAGTGTGAACATAACCTTGGATTTTGCCATAGTTAGTATCTCTTACAGGCAAGGACTTTGGTTCATTAGGTGCAGTCACAGCCGAAGACAGAGCCACCAATGTTACAAAAACTAGCCAGTTTGCTTTCAACAGTTTCTGTAAGATAAAAAAAAATATTTTATCGGAATATAACTGGTTACATAAAACATAAACCTCTATAACTCAATGTGGCAAACCCCCTTCCCCTACAAAAATGATGTCAACAATGGGGTATCTGTGGCGAAGAGGTTAGGCACTCTGCTCTTATTTCAAAGGTTCTCGGTTTGCTGCCTCATGGAGGCATTGGGATATCTTTTACAAAGATCACACTGATCGAGTCCCTAGTCCTATCGGAGACGAAAGATAGAATGTAGATCCTGTGTTGAAGTTGAGCACGTAAAAGAACCCTTGGCAATTCAAAATCGAGAAGATCAGGCTGGAAAGCCGCTGCCCGTTCAAAATTCATTATAAAAATTAGAAAAAAAAATTCTTACAACATATTTTTACCACCTTCTAAATTACACCAAGGACCCTCGCCGATGCTACTGTGTTCGGGCACTGCAGCCGAGATCTTCTTGTATAAGAAAGAAATCGGAGCACATTTGGTTATTCACCAAAGTGCAGGGATGATGGCCCATTAAATCAATCAATCAATCAATCAATCAATCAATCAATCAATCAATGACAGCTGATAAAAAAGAAGCATGATAAAGGGTTATTTCTTTAGTGAGAGGAAAGCACTACCAATATCTCCATCGACAATCGCCCACTAAATCAAGTAAAAGACTTCACATACCTGGGGAGCATTTTTTCAGCAAACGGAAGAATAACTAATGAAATTCAACACAGATGCAAGAAAGCAAACCAAATGATAGGACAAATGTCGCCAATTTTAAAATGCAACCATGTCACCATGAACACAAAAAGAGCAATGTTCAACACAATCTTTCTCCCCACATTATGTTACCAGTGTCAAACCTGGACGCTGACAACAAACGATAGAAGAAAACTAGTCACGACAGAGATGAAGTGTCTACGCAGAATGCTGGGTGTAACAAGAAGAGACCGGTTGAGAAATGAAGACATCAGGAAAAAGTGGGTACAACATCAGTACTAGACTTCATCAAGAAACAACAAATTAAATGGTTCGGCCACGTAAGCAGATTACCAACAGACAGTGCACCTCAAAGAACAATGCTGCTCCGATACAATGGGTACAAAGCAAAAGGCCGGCCACGCAAAAGATGGACCTCAGAGATAACAGAGGCGACGAAAGACACTATCTACGAAGCGCACACAAGGGCCCGTTTTAGAAATCTCTTCTTGACCTGACGCTGTGAGGCAAACATGATTGGAGACAGAAAGAAAGAAGTGAGAGAGAAATAGAAAATGTGGAAGCACGGTTCTGAATATCTCGGTCCACTGCTAACAAGAGATAGGAATGACAAGAAAGAAATTTAAAGTATAGCAAACGTAGCCTAACAAATATATTTCTTACACAGAAAGATTTCAGTGACAATGAAGGAACTCCATATCACCAGCTTGAATCTCTGATGTAATTAAGAAAATGGCGAAAATATTTGGTAGAAATTTTATTTTTATTCTTTCTAATGAATTTTACCCGGTCAGCGGCTTTCCAGCTTGCTCTCCATGATTTTTGAACTGTCAAGGTTTCTTTAACCTGCTGAACTTGAACACGGGACCTACATATTATCGTCCATCTCCACTAGGACTAGGAACTTGATCTCACCTACATTGAGATTAGTGATCTCTGGAAAAATATCCTGATGGCTCCACGAGGGAGCGAACCGAATACATTTGGAACTAGAAGCGAGCGCCTAATCTCTACGCCACAGAGACTCCTAACCTCTACGCCACAGAGACTCCTAACCTCTACGCCACAGAGACTCTAACTCTACGCCACAGAGACTCCTAACCTCTACGCCACAGAGACTCCTAAGCACTAATAGTCAACAGTCAGTTTTCCTAAATTCAAGCACAGGACTTTCGTGACCTTTACTTGTTACAGTCTCATAACCTACTAAAAAGACTCCACCTCCGCTGCTGTGAATACATCTCTACAGTTCAGAATCTCTAATCTCTAGCACAGAGACTCCTAACCTCTACGCCACAGAGACTCCTAATCTCTACGCCACAGAGACTCCTAATCTCTACGCCACAGAGACTCCTAACCTCTACGCCACAGAGACTCCTAATCTCTACGCCACAGAGACTCCTGTGACAAAATGACAACAATAAATGAAGTCAATGTTCAAGTCAGTGTTCCTGAAATCAATGTGAACAGGACTTTGTGACTTTATTTGTTAACACGTTCAATGAACCATACTATAAGAAGACATCCACTCCGCTGCTTGTTTGAATATGCAGTCTCATACAGTTCAGACATTCAATGTGCCAGCAAACTAGATACAAAAGAATATTGTCAAGCTTCCACTCATATAACAAATACTGGTCCCATTACTGTTTGTATCAGATCAACGTATTTGAATAATCTCAATCGTTGATGGCAGGCAGACTATTAAGAATGTTTATTAAGCTCAAAGTAAGTGTGTTTTTCTTGCTTTTTTGTCTTTTTTTTTTTACATTTGTTTACAGATTTTGTTCAGTGGTGTAAAGTATTTTTGAAAGTTAAGCTGGTCTGTCATCATCATCATCATCATTATCATCATCATTATCATCATCATCATCATCATCATCATACATATGAGACCATTGCCTTACTGTGAGGGGAAGACTTGTGTGCTTCAAAGATGCAGTTGGCTAGGACGGCGGAAACTTGTGTTCCTGGCAGGGTCACCCCAGCTGCACAGGACCCCCAGATCCAGATCAAATATGGCTTCCTGGTCCACCCCGTTGTGGGTTAGTCTTGGAATTAAACATTTTAATTTGTAAAACCGTTTATGTTACAGAGATAACAGTGAAGATAGTCCATCTATTCACGACATGAGGAAACTACTAGACACGACATCGACACATAACTAGAGAACTATTTTTTAAAAGTGAAAGAATTGAATCACAGCTGAAACAAATACAAAGGACGGACAAGCACAGAAGGATTGTGTTCTTTTGTTGCCGTTCTAACTGTCAAGGGAGCTTCACTGTTGCAAGTTCTAAGCCAGAATAAGAAAGGAGAAGGACTTGTGCGGGAGGCTAACTACATAAGTAATTATATTAGCTAGAGAAACTTGAAAGAAAGGGAGCCATACAGGTAAGCATGACAGCCAGGTGCTGTACGGTACACCTAGTACATCAATTGCAGATGCTGATAGCAATTGAGAAGGATCATCCTATTGTCACTACTGACCAAGATATCTTGCAAAATCATTTTTAACAAAACCGAAGGAGCAGTGGATGCAACCATAAAAGAAGAACGAGCTGGTTTTAAACTTTGAGATGCTGTTTAGACCAAATAGTTACACTAAGATTTCTTTTGGAGGAACATATTGAGAAGAAACAACCACTCATACTAAATTTCATCGATTAAAAAAACCAAAACTTTGATAGTCTACACATAATCTCCCTGAGGAATATTCTGAGATGCTATGGAATACCAGAAAAAATAATAAACATTATTAAGAGCCTCTATGATGGTTCCCAGTGTGCAGTTCGCACTGATGGTGGACACATCGACTGGTTTATGGTTGAAACCGGAGTAAAGCAAGACTGTATACTATCTACGCTATTGTTTGGAGTGGCCATTGACTGGGTGATGCGAAAATGTTGCAGGGTCGAAACTGAGATCGAATGAGTGGGAAACAGAAAACTAAAAGATTTGAATGTTGCAGATGATATTGCCTTGTAAAATAAAAACAACCAAGATATGCAAAGAAAAGCAGACAACTTGTCATCTATAGCATCAAAAGTTGGACTACAGATAAGCTATGAAAAATCAAATATAATGAAGACACACATGTGACATGTAATGCAGATCAAACGGGAATCCAAAAGGATAAAAATAACAGAGCAGTTTACCTAATTATCTAACAATTTTAACTGAATGGGTGATACAAAGAAAAAATAAGAAATTCAGCAACGAATTACTAAAGAAAGCTATCAGCATTTAAAAGATTAAATAAAATATGGAACTTCAAGTTATAAAGTTTAAAACTAAATTAAAAATTTGTATAATCCAGTGTTGTTTCAATCTTAACATATGCCAAGCGAAAGTTTGAAAATGATTAAAGATATAGAAATACAAGTTGAATACATTTGCTGGGCAGATGACGCTCATCAGCCCGGGAGGACAGAGTCGTCTACGGTCGCTGCCAGAAAGAAAATAGCAACCTGCTGCCTTGTGGGTTTTGGCTGCGGACAGCAAAAGGCTAACGGAGAGCAAACCCAGTAAACGCTGGTTGAAATCGAACACGCCGCCGAAGGATAAGCACCTGAGCTCCAATAGGTACTGAAGTCGCGCACATACATCCGTTCTTGATGTTTGGCTGCTTATATATCACAATCGAATAAAAAGGGCCTAAGAACGATCGCAAGAGAGAGAGAGAGAGAGAGAGAGAGAGAGAGAAGAGTACATTTGAAAAAGATGTCTGCAAAAAATAATGAATATAAAATGAGAGGAAATCAAGAGAAGTGATGAAATCAGAGAAATGTCTGCAAAAAATAATGAATATAAAATGGGAGGAAATTAAGAGAAGTGATGACATCAGAGAAATAACTTATACAATACTACTATCAACTGTTATAAGAAAGAGAAGTAAATTGGGTATATTGATATTGAAAGAGTTGCCCATGATAGAGCGGTATGGAGAAATTGCTTGCAGGACCTACGTAACGTTTAACGGTACGAGATACATACAATATAATACGCACCAAAGATTTTCCAAGCTAGAAATATCATCATCATGTGTTACACATAGACTCGCAGAATCACAGTAAGTACAAAGATAATGTTATGTTGTAAATTCTGGTATAAACACTTGTTCAAACAGATTTAGTGTAACTTGGCTGCTACATTAAACAACCTTATCGTTTCTGGTGATATTTAACCTTCTAACCTTTGGATTTTATGTTTGCTCTAACTTTGAAAAAAAAAATTGAGAGAAAATAACTGAAAGTGATTAAAAAAACTGCGTGGAAGAAACAGACAAATATTAAACGACAAACACATCATATTTGAATAGACGAATCCAAATATTGAAATTATAAACATCCGTTGAAGACAGAAATTAAAAACAAACACAGCTATAGTAAGTCGAGCAGCAACCATGTTTGTTGTGTTTTAAAAATAGACACTGTTTAAAATATAATAATTGAATTATGCACATGCAGTGAAGACGTTCAGTGAATAATGACAATTTCCATATTTCTAAACAATGGACATGCTTGCATCGAAAACATCGATTGTTGAGGAGTTTAGGATGGAGAAGGAGGATGTTCTTCGATTTCTTGGCCATCTACTGTTGGATGAAGACACTAAAATTGAAGTTGAATCAATACAGCCAGCGGCGACTCGTCATTAAGGGCCAGAGGGCCCCACCAAAAATAATGTGTAACGTGTATTTATTATTAATAAATTAAAATATAACCTAACCCAAATCCATGATTTTCCTGAAAATTTGTGTCTGGCCCCACCAACAAAAACGATCACGAGCCGCCACTGAATACAACCATTTAAAGAGTTTGGAATTACACGTTGAACAAGTAGAGCTGGGTGCTTCTAGAGCAGATTGTGTGTTTAACCAGCGAGCCACAGGAACCATCAGTATGCATATCCTTCGACATTTGGGGATAATGAGCATCTATGGGTCCGTCCAGAGTGTTGTGATGTTAGTTTAGTAACTACTAACCGATAAACAATGAAATTGTTTGCGAAAGTGTCATGAAGAAGTCGAATAACTACGATTCTGCAATCAATCAATCAATCAATTAATCAATCAATCAATTAAGTGCCATGCCTGTCGGCGTAGGCGATCATGTATCTCCACAACTCAATATTCTTGGTGCAGTTAATCAGTTCTGACGAGGATCTTTTGTCGAACCTCGATGTCAGACCATCCAACATCTTCTCCCTCTGTCTTCCACGATCTCTCCTTCCATGAATGTTATCTGTTGTTACCACATGTTCTAAACCTTCTCTTTGCATTGTATACACACAGAATCTTGATTGATTCGTATTCTCTTTCTCTTCTTTTCTTTCTTTCTTTCTTCTTTCTTTCTTTCTCGAATCCTGTATGCCTCACAGCGTCAGGTCAGGAAGAGATTTCTAAAACGGCCCTAGTATTCCGCTTCGTAAATAGTCTCTTTCGTCGCCTCTGTTATCTCTGAGGTCCATCTTTGCGTGGTCAGCCTTGTGCTTTGTACCCGTTGTATCGGAACAGCATTGCTCTTTGAGGTGCACTGTCTGGTGGTAATCTGCTTACGTGGCCGAACCATTTAATTTGTTGTTTCTAATGAAGTCTAGTACTGATGTTGTACCCAATTTTTCCTGATGTCCATTTCTAACCGTCTCTTCTTGTTACACCTGATTCTGCGTTCTTTGATTCTTAAATACGATGGTTTATAGTAAAGACTTACATAGCAGTTTACCTATTTGGTTAGCAATTTTGACTATAAGATAGATAGTAAAAAATGAGATTATGATACGAACTGTCAAAGTACCATCATCTTTCATAATGTTTGATAAAATATGGAACTCCAAGTTATGTAATTTTTAACTCTATCCATACCTTTCACCACTATAGTGGCGCACACATTTGTACCAGTCCCACCATTAACCAATACGGTGGTGTTTCAGATGAAGCACTTTATCTCGCTTTCTACTAACTCTTCCACGTTTTTATCATACTTATACATGACAAAACAAATGTCTGCTATGACATGACAAAAACAAATGTCTGTATACATGACAAAACAAATGTCTGTATGAATAGTGTATCGGATGTTATATAAGAATGTAACCACTTATCGCATCTTCTTTTTTCTTTTTTCCAATCTTGTTTTGTCGTTCATCGTCAGGATAAAAGGAGATTTCTAGAACGGACTTTTGTGTGCTCGTCATAAACTGTGTTATTTCACTGTCTCTGTTATTTCTGAGGTTCACCTTTTGCATGGATGCCGTTACTTTATATCCATTATTTTTCAACTGAGGTAACATTGCTCTTTGAGATGCACTGTCTGTTGGTAATCTGCTAATGTGGCCGAATCGTTTAATTTTGTTGTTTCTTGATAAAGTTCAGTACTGATGTTGTACCCACTTTTTCCTGATGTCTGCATTTCTAAACCGGCCTCTTCTTGATTCTCCCAGCATTCTGCATAGACACTTCATCTCTGTCGTGACTAGTTTTTTTTAAATATCGTTGGATGTCAGCGTCCAGGTTTGACACTGGGGCATAATATTAAAGATATTTTTATCAACGGAGAGAAAGTAGAAAATGTGGACAGTTTTGAATCTTTAGTTATATTTTGGTTATATTATTTTGTTATATTTTGGAATTTTGATATTGCTATATTTGGTTATATTTTTTATAACAAAGATGGAAATGGGATGAAGGAAATTAAGAGAAGAACAAACATGACTTAACAAAAAATTAAAATACTAAAAACAGCATGGAACGGAACTGATAGGAAAACCAAGATCAGAATACTAAGAGCATGCATATTCCCAGTGCAACGTATGGGTGTGAAGCATGGACATTTAATAAGGTAGTATAAAAACATATATTTGCTTTTGAATATAAGTGTTACAGAGGAGTCCTTCGTATATCTTGGATACAGAGAAGAGAACAAATAGATCTATCCAGAAAGAACTCAAAATCAAAGAAAACTGGCTGATGCTACAAATAAGAAGAGAAAATTGAGATATTTTGGACATATAAAAAGACATGAAAGGCTGGAGAAGACCATCATGGAAGGAGGCATCCGACAAAGTGGAGAAGAGAAAGACCACGGAGAAGATGGAATCAGGATGTAACTGATGGTTTGAAAATGACGGCTACAGAGGCGGGACATCTGGTCTATGAGAGGGGGAAATTCCGGAGGACTATTGAAGTGGCAAAGTTCTGCTCAGGACAAGCTATTTAATGAACATAATGTTGGGGAGAAATGTGTATTGAACAATATTCTACAAATGTTCATGGTGACATGTTTGCAAACAACGTAAATACAGAACTGTTGTAGATTAAATATGCTAGTGTCATAAAACAATTGTGTACATTCACGTAGTAACATTCATGGTACAGAAAGAGTTAAAACTAAATGATGAATGTTTAATGTTCGGGTTGTCTTAATCCTAACATAGGTCAGAGATAGATAGATAAGTAGATAGATAGATAGAGATAGAGACAGAAAGAGAAGAGACAGAGAGACAGAGAGAGAGAGAGAGAGAGAGAAGTTGGGAAATAGCCAAAGATATAAAGGAAAGTTGAATACATTTGAAAATAGATATCTGCGAAAAATATTGAATATCAAAATGGATAAATTCAGAAGAAGGGATGAAATAATTTTAAGAAAAAGTCTGGTCAACAACTACTATCAATTATTATAAGAAATAGAAGATGGAGATATTTTGGGCACACTCTGATAAGAAATAGAAGATGGAGATATGTTGGGCACACTCTGATAAGAAATAGAAGATGGAGATATGTTGGGCACACTCTGATAAGAAATAGAAGATGGAGATATGTTGGGCACACTCTGATAAGAAATAGAAGATGGAGATAAGTTGGGCACACTCTGATAAGAAATGAAGATGAGATATGTTGAACCTTGATAAGAAATGAAGATGAGATATGTTGGACACACTCTGATAAGAAATAGAAGATGGAGATATGTTGGGCACACTCTGATAAGAAATGATCAATGAATTGCATGGGACAAGATTTGAAGTGGGAGACCAAGGGTGAAACAAATCAAAGAACATCATACAGAAAATAAAGAAAATAACTTAGTGAGAGAGACAAGAATTCGGATTCAATTCCATAGAAGATATTGAACGAGTTACCCAGGATAGAGTGGTATGGAGAAAATGCTTGCAGATCCTATCTATGTAGCGTATAATGTACAGGAGGAATAAAATACAATATCGTGAAGAGGTTCAAGGATCAATTACAATTTCAACATTTCTTAAACATGATAGTATATCATAGACTTGTTGGGTAGAAATTTAATGAACGAGGAACGTTATAACCTTCTTAACTGTGGTACGTTTAGAATGGTCATGTCAGGAAGAAGTTCAGGGAACTATCAAAGTTTACCATTTTAAAAACTTGATGAGTTTAGTATGTACATGTCTGGAAGAAGTTCAGGAAACTATCAAAGTTTACCATTTTTTAAAACTTGATGAGTTTAGTATGTACATGTCTGGAAGAAGTTCAGGAAACTATCAAAGTTTACCATTTTAAAACTTGATGAGTTTATTATGTACATGTCTGGAAGAAGTTCAGGGAACTATCAAAGTTTACCATTTTTAAAACTTGATGAGTTTAGTATGTACATGTCTGGAAAAGTTAGAACTATCAAGTTACCATTTTAAACTTGATGAGTTTAGTATTACATGTCTGAAGAGTCTAGAACTATAAAGTTTAATTTTAAGACTTGAGTGGTTTAGTATGTACATGTCTGAAGAGTCTCAGAACTATCAAGTTTACCATTTTTAAAACTTGATGAGTTTAGTATGTACATGTCTGGAAGAAGTTCAGGAACTATCACAGTTTACCATTTTAAAACTTGATGAGTTTATTATGTACATGTCTGGAAGAAGTTCAGGGAACTATCAAAGTTTACCATTTTTAAAACTTGATGAGTTTAGTATGTACATGTCTGGAAGAAGTTCAGGAAACTATCAAAGTTTACCATTTTTAAAACTTGATGAGTTTAGTATGTACATGTCTGGAAGAAGTTCAGGAAACTATCAAAGTTTACCATTTTTAAAACTTGATGAGTTTAGTATGTACATGTCTGGAAGAAGTTCAGGAAACTATCAAAGTTTACCATTTTTAAAACTTGATGAGTTTAGTATGTACATGTCTGGAAGAAGTTCAGAGAACTATCAAAGTTTACCATTTTAAAAACTTGATGAGTTTAGTATGTACATGTCTGGAAGAAGTTCAGGAAACTATCAAAGTTTACCATTTTTAAAACTTGATGAGTTTAGTATGTACATGTCTGGAAGAAGTTCAGGAAACTATCAAAGTTTACCATTTTTAAAACTTGATGAGTTTAGTATGTACATGTCTGGAAGAAGTTCAGGAAACTATCAAAGTTTACCATTTTTAAAACGTGATACGTTTTCACCAATTATAACGTTTCATGCTCTTTGTTTTCAGGTTTACATTGCTGTCTAATTTGTATTATATGTAATGAACTCCAGCCGGTGCTACGGGATTCGTGAACCGTTGACTAGTCCTCCAGCAGATCAGACAAGAAAATATGCATTCCTGGGCATGCGGGTGTTTACAGTAATGAGAAAGCGGACAGGCTTGCATCAACAGCATCGATTGTTGGGGAGTTGAAGATGGATAAGGGATATTCTTCGGTCTCTTCGCGACTGTCTGTTGGATGAGGACACTAAAATCGATGTTGAATATCACTCATCGTCGACTTTCAATGAATACTGGCTAACACCGATTGCATAATATCATATTCTTGATGGGTCTGAGCTACTTATTTGATTACCCAACCACCTGTGGTGTCGGCTTAGGAGCAAGAATAGTAATACAGACCACAAGGCATGCTAAAGGTACTGAGGTAGACTGTGGGGAGCTACCTAGTAAAACATCGATATGTGGCTACTTGTAGCGCATAACTGCATAGCTACATCCGCTCTTAGCTCAGATCACATACAATCACACAGAGTGGTTAACAAGTAGTTGATATGGTGGTCAAGAAGAAGAAGAATTAAACAACTAATCATTTTGTAAAAGAATTGAATAGATTGAAACATGAACAACTGAGATCAAATAAATCAACAACAAACTCGTTCAGTCAAAGTCTAACGTGATGGCTACTACTTAAACAAGAAAATGTGGCAATTCAAAATACGAAAGCGTTCATCTTCTTCTTCTTCTTCTTCTTTACGTTCGTTCTTTATGATCAATTTTAATCACTCTTTGTGATATGTTTGATCTTTGCCAAGAACGTGTATACGTTGCACATTGATTTGGTAGGCCCTAAACGCATAGACTTCTACAAATTTAGGACATGTGCATCCGATTTCAGTCAAATCTCAGTAGTCGCCTCTTACGACATGCGTGGGAGGTAACAATGGTTCTATTCTTTACACCCGAAATTTGGGTCCCTGTAACCCCTCAGGCGCCGAAAGCGTTGAAAATGATTACATAAACGTGCGCTTATATGAAAGAACACATCTACACAACAATATGAATGTAGACAGACATATGTGAAAGAACACATCTACACAACAATATGAAGGTAGACAGACATATGTGAAAGAATACATCTACACAACAATATGAAGGTAGACAGACATATGTGAAAGAACACACATACACAACAATATGAAGGTAGACAGACATATGAGAGTGTAAGCTTACCTTATGAAACATAACGTAACAACGCATCTTTATTATAGTTTGTATATCGGTTAGAAGTTAAACATCTAGTATTAAATCAGTTAGAAGCGATGTCCTGTCACAACTGAAGAGAAATGTTTGGAAGCAGCAGTATAGTCAGTGTACAAATCAAACCGAAATCACATGAACCCGACTTTGAAATATCTTCACTACCAACATAGCTACAGTAGAATGGTTGAAGCACATTTGATTAAAATACAGAAATCTGAATATATCGTCTACAACTTCCTTCCAGGTTTGAGAAAGTGTTAAATTGAACACGTGGAAATTTAGCCAGGAACTGCATACGCAGACTGCACGAAGTGACTGTTTTATGAAGCCGCATTAAAATAACTTGCATTTATTCTGCCACACCACCACCACCACCACTCTCAACATTTCACTTCAAATGCATATACAACCTACATCGATATGAGACAAACTTGTCAAAATACGTTATACACAGAATATAACAAATAGCTGTAAAATCAATGGTGCACGGAACAGTATAAATAACCCTCAGCAACAATAAATAAAGCATAAATACAACATTATAAAACAATGTAAACTGTAAAGTCATTTTTTTCATACGGTGCATACATCTAAATCAACATATAAAGTCAATGATGTATGTTATTAAGTCAGAGTATGTCACAAAATTATAAAGTGATAAGTTTACAGGACATGTCCCCGCTGCTAGACATTATTGACAGATTTGAGATATATGTTCAATTTCATGTTGAAATATTATGAAACTATAGATCGTCTGTTTGACATGCAAGGGAGGGACCGCCGACATTGAAGGAGCTGGTTTCAAGAGAAAGCTAGTTAAACGAATGTTTAACAATAATTGTGTAGCATTTTCAGACTTTAAGATATGAAGTCGCTCACATTTCTAAGTCCTAGTATGTAGGGGTAAGAAGACCAATCCTTCCTCACTGTGGAACATCAGAGTGTGGAGCTTGAACCATCAAAAAATGTATAAGTTATTTATTATTTTATAAATTAAAATATAGCAACAAAAAAAACCATGATTTATCCGGAAAAAAATGTCTGGCCCACAAACAAAAATGATCAAGAGCCACCACTGATCACTATCACTCCCAACATGATTAACCATTTGAACCAAGCTATAATGTTTAGATGTCTGATAAACACATCTAAAAACAGTTGATGTGTAGATAGCTAGATGTCTGATAAACAATTTTTTTTTCCGATCCAGAAGCCGAGCTTTCAGCCTTCGGCGGTGCATGACATCGTAACTTCGTTCGGTGCACGAACACCGTAAATCTGGGAATCTGTGCTTTTTCTGCCATCCCGCGAATTGAACCCGCACAACAGAGGATAGTCACCTTAGTCCAACGCGCTACGAACACGCTGGGCAGACGGGCAAAGACATCTAAAACAGTTGATGTATGGTAATTAGATGTCTGATAACACATCTAAAACAGTTGATGTGGATAATTAGATGTCTGATAAACGCATCTAAAACAATTCATGTGAGTAGCTAGATGTCTGATAAACACATCTAAAAACAGTTGATGTATGGGTAATTTGATGTCTGATAAACACATCTAAAAACAGTTGATGTGTGGATAATTAGATGTGTGATAAACGCATCTAAAACAGTTGATGTGAGTAGCTAGATGTCTGATAAACACATTCTAAAAACAGTTGATTGTGAGTAGATAGATGTCTGATAAACACATCTAAAACAGTTGATGTGTGGGTAGCTAGATGTGGGCAGGAGAGCGTTCGGTGAACAGAAAAGCACACTTCAAAAACATTTTAAAAGTGTCTCTAAAAAAACTTTGATATAGACACCACATCTTTGGAATCCCTGACATAGATCGCCAAAGCTGACGTCACGATGTAAAGCCACAAGAGGATCTGTCTAAAGCGAGATTAGTCGTAAAACTGAGGCAAGGATAAAAAAACTGCTAAAAACACTGAACACCCATATGTTCATCAATGGTCATATGTCCACCTGTGGTAGAAGGCTACGTTTCAGGATTGGACTCTACAAATAACCAAGGTGCAGCAACACATGTCAGAGACGTTTGTCATCATCGTTTGCGATGGACGACTATTATAAAAGATAATGTGAAACATACACAGGCATTTCACTATTTAGCCACACTGGTAAAATATACGCACAAATATTAAAACAGCGCATAAGACACATCACTGACCCACAAATAAGCCCCTCACAGTTTGGATTTAGAAGAGAGTGGGATGCACGACAGCTCTATTCACTCTGAGACAACTGAGTAAAAAGCAATAGAATATAATAAAGAGCTACACTTATTATTCATCGATCAAGAAAAGGCATTTGACAGAATAGATAGAAGTATTCTATGGAAACACTGAAAACTATGGGATCAAGGGACAACTGCTAGACAATATCAGAGCAATATATGCAAATAGCCACAGTGTGGTAAGAACAACAGACGGAATGACAGACTCATTCGAAACAAAATCAGGAGTAAGACAGGGTTGTGTGCTCTCACCTCTTCTCTTAAACATATATATAGACAGAATAGTGAAAGAGGCAAAGTGCGAAAAAGACCTTATTGACATAGACAATGATCACGACGACCAATTAAACAACAAAATCAACGAATTGCTTTTTGCGGACGACCAAAGTTTAATGTATGAAGATGAAGATCAGCTACAACATCACATGAATTCATTGCTAATAGCATGTAGAAAGTACAACATGAAAATCAACAAACAAAAGACCGAGACCATGAAAGTCAACAGAACACCAAGCCAAGCAAACATACAAATAGATAACACCAGAGTAAACAAGTTTCCAAATTCAAATATTTAGGCAGTATTTTTAGTTAGACGGAAAACTAGATAGAGAAGTAGAGACAAGGTGTTAAAAAGCAAATACAGTGACTACCAGCTGGTATTATTACTACAACACTCAAAGATCAAGATCGAAGTGAAAAGACAGATGATAAAAGTATTGTTCTACCAACACTTTGTTACCAGTGCCAAACTTGGTCTCTTACAGCAACACGTTACAGAAAGCTCACCACGTGTGAAATGAAATGCTTGAGGAAGGCATTGGGAGTCACCAGGAAAGACAGACTACGAAATGAGGACATTAGAAGCAGAGTGGGCATAACTATGCACGAATATATCGAAAGACAACAAATGCAGTGGTTTGAACATTTAATGAGAATGAAATACAACCAACCACAATAACAGCATACAATAAAAAGAGATCGGGTACTAGAGCTAAGGAAGACCAAGAAAAGATGGATAGACAATATCAAGACCACACTACATAAACACGGATACAACACAACAAGGGCAACTCATCTAGCCCTAGAACGCAAATTAAAGCTCCCATCCCTCACGCTTAACGGCAGAGTAGACAGCCAACTCACATCTTCCACCTGGGAATAGACAATAGACAATAGACTTCTGAGTTTTTATTTTCTCTCTTGTCTTTCAGCTCATACTAAGTCTCTTCTCAAAAGATTCTGCCTTTTCGCAATGTGGCTTTCCACAGAACTCTGTTATCAGCTAGTCTTTCCTATGTGCTGGGATCTATGAAAAGGTTTTCATTGAGGCTTTGTAGACATCTTTATATCTGATCAGTGGTCTGCCTGGTTCCCTTCCCTCCGAAAGTTCACAAGACAACATTGTTTTGGTATGCAACAAGTTTCCATTCTTCTCACATGCCCCAACCATCTTAATCGTCTACTGCAAGAGCATACCCTGATACACATATGTGTATGATAACAGATTTCAAATTTTATTGAAGTTTTACACAAGGTTATGACCCTATGGTTATTTATTGAAGGAAAATGTTAATAATACTGATATTTCTTGGTGTTAAAGGTAATTTGTGATATAATATAACTCCGTTACCTCATGTTGTATTATTTTCAAAATGAGTCTGACAATACTGGATGCAAGATTCGTATGAGAAGAATGATTTATGAGTATTTCTAATTGGGTTGGTCTGGATGTGCGTTTCTTACGAGATACCTGAACACAACGAAGGAACATTGGTTCTATATAGAGTACAGAACAATTACAATGATACATATACATTTTTATACATCAAAAGTACACTGCTTAATGAAAATATGTTAATAAAACAAAATGAAGTGAATTAAATAAAACAAAACCATGTATCTATGGAAGAGAGCAGCAGTAGTGTAGTTATTAGTGACATCGCATCTTGGGTGCATAGTCAGAGTTCAATTCCAGAGTGGCGAGGAATATTTTCGAAAGTAACGGTTCTCTGGTCGACCTAGTCTTAATGAGGTACCAGAAAAATGCTAGGAAGTAGCGGCGACCAGCGTGATGTTAGCCACATCATATGCCGACAACGTGTGCCGACATCGTGTGCCGACAGTCAATGTGCCGACATCGTGTACCGACAGTCAATGTGTCGACATCGTGTGCCGACAGTCCATGTGCCGACATCGTGTGCCGACAGTCAATGTACCGACATCGTGTGCAGACAGTCATAGTGCCAACATCGTGTGCCGACAGTCAATGTCCGACATCGTGTGCCGACAGTTAATGAAAAATATGGGTCTGACATCGTGTGCCGACAGTCAATGTGCCGACGTCGTGTGTCGACAGTCAATGTGCCGACATCGTTTGCCGACAGTCAATGAAAAATATAGGCATGACATCATACAATATACCCCAAGGTATGAAAAAGGTTCCTTTACTTTCTCAAAATGCATGGAACACACACAAAAATATGTTATGTTGAACGTGAAACTTGGATTCTGCTTAAGGAGTTGATTCTTAATGTTTCTTCATAATTTAACAAAATAGAATCGTTCGGATGAAAGAGGCGATCCTCGCTTAGAAATGAAGTGTTAAAACGCCAATTTATTATATATTATTATTTGAATTTGATGTGTCAGTTCTCCCACCTAATTTTCTCTGTTAGAACGAAACAGTTCATAACTAAGTTATCTTTCGTGTTTCTCAATTGAAGCAACCTCAGTCGTTCTCGGTTGCGAAATGAATGCACTAACCACTCGACTATGCCACCGCTCGATACATTACTACAGATATGCTGTGAAGAGATGGTTGTCAATATAACAGAAACTTATAAATTACAATGCTACAGAATCAAGCAAATATCAAATCATAGACAAGCGATAGTGTTGGTTTAATATCAGTGTTTAATCACACCACCACTTCATGGTGAATCTATTTTTTTTGGTCAAAACTATTCCTGAACATTTATTGATTTCCTATTATTAACATTGTAATTTCATCATACCCGTGTGTTGTCAGGGCTCGGAAGGGGAGCAAACAATAGTAACACTGCGATTTACAATGCATGTCGCAAGATACAACTGAGGTAGGGTCTAACGAAGCTACCTTAGTAAATAAAGTGCGCAAAAATCTGATATACTGGCCTATTTGTGGGAGCATAACTGGCACCACATACAATCGATCTTAGGCTCAGATCATGTATAAATCACAGAATGGTTTAACAAGGGATCGATATGGAGCGTTCGAAGAAGAAAACAAAATTTGATCTTGTCTAAAACATGGAAATATGCAAGAATTGATCTTGTCTAAAACATGAAATATGCAAGAATTGATCTTGTCTAAAACATGGAAATATACAAGAATTGGTCTTGTCTAAAACATGGAAATATGCAAGAATTGATCGTGTCTAAAACATGGAAATATGCAAGAATTGATCTTGTCTAAAACATGGAAATATGCAAGAATTGATCTTGTCTAAAACATGGAAATATGCAAGAATTGTGCTTGTCTAAAACATGGAAATATGCAAGAATTGATCTTGTCTAAAACATGGAAATATGCAAGAATTGATCTTGTCTAAAACATGGAAATATGCAAGAATTGATCTTGTCTAAAACATGGAAATATGCAAGAATTGATCTTGTCTAAAACATGGAAATATGCAAGAATTGATCTTGTCTAAAACATGGAAATATGCAAGAATTGATCTTGTCTAAAACATGGAAATATGCAAGAATTGATCTTGTCTAAAACATGGAAATATGCAAGAATTGATCTTGTCTAAAACATGGAAATATGCAAGAATTGATCTTGTCTAAAACATGGAAATATGCAAGAATTGATCTTGTCTAAAACATGGAAATATGCAAGAATTGATCTTGTCTAAAACATGGAAATATGCAAGAATTGATCGTGTCTAAAACATGGAAATATGCAAGAATTGATCTTGTCTAAAACTTAGAAATATGCAAGAATTGATCTTGTCTAAAACATGGAAATATGCAAGAATTGATCTTGTCTAAAACTTAGAAATATGCAAGAATTGATCTTGTCTAAAACATGGAAATATGCAAGAATTGATCTTGTCTAAAACTTAGAAATATGCAAGAATTGATCTTGTCTAAAACATGGAAATATGCAAGAATTGATCTTGTCTAAAACATGGAAATATGCAAGAATTGATCTTGTCTAAAACTTAGAAATATGCAAGAATTGATCTTGTCTAAACATGGAAATATGCAAGAATTGATCTTGTCTAAAACATGGAAATATGCAAGAATTGATCTTGTCTAAAACATGGAAATATGCAAGAATTGATCTTGTCTAAAACATGGAAATATGCAAGAATTGATGTTGTCTAAAACTTAGAAATATGCAAGAATTGATCTTGTCTAAAACATGGAAATATGCAAGAATTGATCTTGTCTAAAACATGGAAATATGCAAGAATTGATCTTGTCTAAAACATGGAAATATGCAAGAATTGATCTTGTCTAAAACATGGAAATATGCAAGAATTGATCTTGTCTAAAACATGGAAATATGCAAGAATTGATCTTGTCTAAAACATGGAAATATGCAAAAATTGATCTTGTCTAAAACATGGAAATATGCAAGAATTGGTCTTGTCTAAAACATGGAAATATGCAAGAATTGATCTTGTCTAAAACATGGAAATATGACAGAGTGGTCTTGTCTAAAACATGGAAATATGCAAGAATTGATCTTGTCTAAAACTTAGAAATATGCAAGAATTGATCTTGTCTAAAACATGGAAATATGCAAGAATTGATCTTGTCTAAATCATGAAAATATGCAAGAATTGATCTTGTCTAAAACATGGAAATATGCAAGAATTGATCTTGTCTAAAACATGAAAATATGCAAGAATTGATCTTGTCTAAAACTTAGAAATATGCAAGAATTGATCTTGTCTAAAACATGGAAATATGCAAGAATTGATCTTGTCTAAAACTTAGAAATATGCAAGAATTGATCTTGTCTAAAACATGGAAATATACAAGAATTGATCTTGTCTAAAACATGGAAATATGCAAGAATTGATCTTGTCTAAAACATGGAAATATGCAAGAATTGATCTTGTCTAAAACATGGAAATATGCAAGAATTGATCTTGTCTAAAACATGGAAATATGCAAGAATTGATCTTGTCTAAACATGGAAATATGCAAGAATTGATCGTGTCTAAAACATGGAAATATGCAAGAATTGATCTTGTCTAAAACATTAAAATATGCAAGAATTGATCTTTCTAAAACATGAAATATGCAAGAATTGATCGTGTCTAAAACATGGAAATATGCAAGAATTGATCTTGTCTAAAACTTAGAAATATGCAAGAATTGATCTTGTCTAAAACATGAAAATATGCAAGAATTTATCTTGTCTAAAACATGGAAATATGCAAGAATTGATCTTGTCTAAAACATGAAATATGCAAGAATTGATCTTGTCTAAAACATGAAAATATGCAAGAATTGATCTTGTCTAAAACATGGAAATATGCAAGAATTGATCGTGTCTAAAACATGGAAATATGCAAGAATTGATCTTGTCTAAAACTTAGAAATATGCAAGAATTGATCTTGTCTAAAACATGGAAATATGCAAGAATTGATCTTGTCTAAAACTTAGAAATATGCAAGAATTGATCTTGTCTAAAACATGAAAATATGCAAGAATTGATCTTGTCTAAAACATGGAAATATGCAAGAATTGATCTTGTCTAAAACATGGAAATATGCAAGAATTGATCTTGTCTAAAACTTAGAAATATGCAAGAATTGATCTTGTCTAAAACATGGAAATATGCAAGAATTGATCTTGTCTAAAACATGGAAATATGCAAGAATTGATCTTGTCTAAAACATGGAAATATGCAAGAATTGATCTTGTCTAAAACATGGAAATATGCAAGAATTGATGTTGTCTAAAACTTAGAAATATGCAAGAATTGATCTTGTCTAAAACATGGAAATATGCAAGAATTGATCTTGTCTAAAACATGGAAATATGCAAGAATTGATCTTGTCTAAAACATGGAAATATGCAAAAATTGATCTTGTCTAAAACATGGAAATATGCAAGAATTGATCTTGTCTAAAACATGGAAATATGCAAGAATTGATCTTGTCTAAAACATGGAAATATGCAAGAATTGATCTTGTCTAAAACATGGAAATATGCAAGAATTGGTCTTGTCTAAAACATGGAAATATGCAAGAATTGATCTTGTCTAAAACATGGAAATATGCAAGAATTGATCTTGTCTAAAACATGGAAATATGCAAGAATTGATCTTGTCTAAAACATGGAAATATGCAAGAATTGATCTTGTCTAAAACATGGAAATATGCAAGAATTGATCTTGTCTAAAACATGGAAATATGCAAGAATTGATCTTGTCTAAAACATGGAAATATGCAAGAATTGATCTTGTCTAAAACATGGAAATATGCAAAAATTGATCTTGTCTAAAACATGGAAATATGCAAGAATTGATATTGTCTAAAACATGGAAATATGCAAGAATTGATCTTGTCTAAAACATGGAAATATGCAAGAATTGATCTTGTCTAAAACATGGAAATATGCAAGAATTGATCTTGTCTAAAACATAAAAATATGCAAGAATTGATCTTGTCTAAAACATGGAAATATGCAAGAATTGATCTTGTCTAAAACATGGAAATATGCAAGAATTGATCTTGTCTAAAACATGAAATATGCAAGAATTGATCTTGTCTAAAACATGGAAATATGCAAGAATTGATCTTTTCTAAAACATGGAAATATGCAAGAATTGATCTTGTCTAAAACATGGAAATATGCAAGAATTGATCTTGTCTAAAACATGGAAATATGCAAGAATTGATCTTGTCTAAAACATGGAAATATGCAAGAATTGATCTTGTCTAAAACATGAAAATATGCAAGAATTGATCTTGTCTAAAACATGGAAATATGCAAGAATTGATCTTGTCTAAAACATGGAAATATGCAAGAATTGATCTTGTCTAAAACATGAAAATATGCAAGAATTGATCTTGTCTAAAACATGAAAATATGCAAGAATTGATCTTGTCTAAAACATGGAAATATGCAAGAATTGATCTTGTCTAAAACATGGAAATATGCAAGAATTGATCTTGTCTAAAACATGAAAATATGCAAGAATTGATCTTGTCTAAAACATGGAAATATGCAAGAATTGATCTTGTCTAAAACATGGAAATATGCAAGAATTGATCTTGTCTAAAACATGGAAATATGCAAAAATTGATCTTGTCTAAAACATGGAAATATGCAAGAATTGATCTTGTCTAAAACATGGAAATATGCAAGAATTGATCTTGTCTAAAACATGGAAATATGCAAGAATTGATCTTGTCTAAAACATGAAAATATGCAAGAATTGATCTTGTCTAAAACATGGAAATATGCAAGAATTGATCGTGTCTAAAACATGGAAATATGCAAGAATTGATCTTGTCTAAAACATTAAAATATGCAAGAATTGATCTTGTCTAAAACATGGAAATATGCAAGAATTGATCGTGTCTAAAACATGGAAATATGCAAGAATTGATCTTGTCTAAAACTTAGAAATATGCAAGAATTGATCTTGTCTAAAACATGAAAATATGCAAGAATTTATCTTGTCTAAAACATGGAAATATGCAAGAATTGATCTTGTCTAAAACATGGAAATATGCAAAAATTGATCTTGTCTAAAACATGAAAATATGCAAGAATTGATCTTGTCTAAAACATGGAAATATGCAAGAATTGATCGTGTCTAAAACATGGAAATATGCAAGAATTGATCTTGTCAAAAACTTAGAAATATGCAAGAATTGATCTTGTCTAAAACATGGAAATATGCAAGAATTGATCTTGTCTAAAACTTAGAAATATCAGAATTGATCTTGTCTAAAACATGGAAATATGCAAGAATTGATCTTGTCTAAAACTTAGAAATATGCAAGAATTGATCTTGTCTAAAACATGGAAATATGCAAGAATTGATCTTGTCTAAAACATGAAATATGCAAGAATTGATCTTGTCTAAAACTTAGAAATATGCAAGAATTGATCTTGTCTAAAACATGGAAATATGCAAGAATTGATCTTGTCTAAAACATGGAAATATGCAAGAATTGATCTTGTCTAAAACATGAAATATGCAAGAATTGATCTTGTCTAAAACATGGAAATATGCAAGAATTGATCTTGTCTAAAACTTAGAAATATGCAAGAATTGATCTTGTCTAAAACATGGAAATATGCAAGAATTGATCTTGTCTAAAACATGGAAATATGCAAGAATTGATCTTGTCTAAAACATGGAAATATGCAAGAATTGATCTTGTCTAAAACATGGAAATATGCAAGAATTGATCTTGTCTAAAACATGGAAATATGCAAGAATTGATCTTGTCTAAAACATGGAAATATGCAAGAATTGATCTTGTCTAAAACATGGAAATATGCAAGAATTGATCTTGTCTAAAACATGAAATATGCAAGAATTGATCTTGTCTAAAACATGGAAATATGCAAGAATTGATCTTGTCTAAAACATGGAAATATGCAAGAATTGATCTTGTCTAAAACATGGAAATATGCAAGAATTGATCTTGTCTAAAACATGAAAATATGCAAGAATTGATCTTGTCTAAAATATGGAAATATGCAAGAATTGATCTTGTCTAAAACATGGAAATATGCAAGAATTTATCTTGTCTAAAACATGGAAATATGCAAGAATTGATCTTGTCTAAAACATGGAAATATGCAAGAATTGATCTTGTCTAAAACATGAAAATATGCAAGAATTTATCTTGTCTAAAACATGGAAATATGCAAGAATTGATCTTGTCTAAAACATGGAAATATGCAAGAATTGATCTTGTCTAAAACATGAAAATATGCAAGAATTGATCTTGTCTAAAACTTAGAAATATGCAAGAATTGATCGTGTCTAAAACATGGAAATATGCAAGAATTGATCTTGTCTAAAACTTAGAAATATGCAAGAATTGATCTTGTCTAAAACATGGAAATATGCAAGAATTGATCTTGTCTAAAACTTAGAAATATGCAAGAATTGATCTTGTCTAAAACATGGAAATATGCAAGAATTGATCTTGTCTAAAACATGGAAATATGCAAGAATTGATCTTGTCTAAAACATGGAAATATGCAAGAATTGATCTTGTCTAAAACTTAGAAATATGCAAGAATTGATCTTGTCTAAAACATGGAAATATGCAAGAATTGATCTTGTCTAAAACATGGAAATATGCAAGAATTGATCTTGTCTAAAACATGGAAATATGCAAGAATTGATCTTGTCTAAAACATGGAAATATGCAAAATTGATGTTGTCTAAAACTTAGAAATATGCAAGAATTGATCTTGTCTAAAACATGGAAATATGCAAGAATTGATCTTGTCTAAAACATGGAAATATGCAAGAATTGATCTTGTCTAAAACATGGAAATATGCAAGAATTGATCTTGTCTAAAACATGGAAATATGCAAGAATTGATCTTGTCTAAAACATGGAAATATGCAAGAATTGATCTTGTCTAAAACATGGAAATATGCAAGAATTGATCTTGTCTAAAACATGGAAATATGCAAGAATTGGTCTTGTCTAAAACATGGAAATATGCAAGAATTGATCTTGTCTAAAACATGGAAATATGCAAGAATTGATCTTGTCTAAAACATGGAAATATGCAAGAATTGATCTTGTCTAAAACATGAAATATGCAAGAATTGATCTTGTCTAAAACATGGAAATATGCAAGAATTGATCTTGTCTAAAACATGGAAATATGCAAGAATTGATCTTGTCTAAAACATGGAAATATGCAAGAATTGATCTTGTCTAAAACATGGAAATATGCAAAAATTGATCTTGTCTAAAACATGGAAATATGCAAGAATTGATATTGTCTAAAACATGGAAATATGCAAGAATTGATCTTGTCTAAAACATGGAAATATGCAAGAATTGATCTTGTCTAAAACATGGAAATATGCAAGAATTGATCTTGTCTAAAACATGATAAAATATGATGAATTGATCTTGTCTAAAACATGGAAATATGCAAGAATTGATCTTGTCTAAAACATGGAAATATGCAAGAATTGATCTTGTCTAAAACATGGAAATATGCAAGAATTGATCTTGTCTAAAACATGGAAATATGCAAGAATTGATCTTTTCTAAAACATGGAAATATGCAAGAATTGATCTTGTCTAAAACATGGAAATATGCAAGAATTGATCTTGTCTAAAACATGGAAATATGCAAGAATTGATCTTGTCTAAAACATGGAAATATGCAAGAATTGATCTTGTCTAAAACATGAAAATATGCAAGAATTGATCTTGTCTAAAACATGGAAATATGCAAGAATTGATCTTGTCTAAAACATGGAAATATGCAAGAATTGATCTTGTCTAAAACATGAAAATATGCAAGAATTGATCTTGTCTAAAACATGAAAATATGCAAGAATTGATCTTGTCTAAAACATGGAAATATGCAAGAATTGATCTTGTCTAAAACATGGAAATATGCAAGAATTGATCTTGTCTAAAACATGAAAATATGCAAGAATTGATCTTGTCTAAAACATGGAAATATGCAAGAATTGATCTTGTCTAAAACATGGAAATATGCAAGAATTGATCTTGTCTAAAACATGGAAATATGCAAAAATTGATCTTGTCTAAAACATGGAAATATGCAAGAATTGATCTTGTCTAAAACATGGAAATATGCAAGAATTGATCTTGTCTAAAACATGGAAATATGCAAGAATTGATCTTGTCTAAAACATGAAAATATGCAAGAATTGATCTTGTCTAAAACATGGAAATATGCAAGAATTGATCGTGTCTAAAACATGGAAATATGCAAGAATTGATCTTGTCTAAAACATTAAAATATGCAAGAATTGATCTTGTCTAAAACATGGAAATATGCAAGAATTGATCTTGTCTAAAACATGGAAATATGCAAGAATTGATCTTGTCTAAAACTTAGAAATATGCAAGAATTGATCTTGTCTAAAACATGAAAATATGCAAGAATTTATCTTGTCTAAAACATGGAAATATGCAAGAATTGATCTTGTCTAAAACATGGAAATATGCAAGAATTGATCTTGTCTAAAACATGAAAATATGCAAGAATTGATCTTGTCTAAAACATGAAAATATGCAAGAATTGATCGTGTCTAAAACATGGAAATATGCAAGAATTGATCTTGTCAAAAACTTAGAAATATGCAAGAATTGATCTTGTCTAAAACATGGAAATATGCAAGAATTGATCTTGTCTAAAACTTAGAAATATGCAAGAATTGATCTTGTCTAAAACATGAAAATATGCAAGAATTGATCTTGTCTAAAACTTGAAATATGCAAATTGATCTTTTAAAACATGAATATGCAAGAATTGATCTTGTCTAAAACATGAAATATGCAAGAATTGATCTTGTCTAAAACATGAAATATGCAAAAATTGATCTTGTCTAAAACATGGAAATATGCAAGAATTGATCTTGTCTAAAACATGAAAAATAAGAATTGATCTTGTCTAAAACATGAAATATGCAAGATTGATCTTGTCTAAAACATGAAATATGCAAGAATTGGTCTTGTCTAAAATATGAAATATGCAGAATTGATCTTGTCTAAAACATGAAAATATGCAAGAATTGATCTTGTCTAAAACATGGAAATATGCAAGAATTGGTCTTGCTACTGGAAACGTATCATGAAACATGACAAGAATTGATCTTGTCTAAAACATGGAAATATGCAAGAATTGATCTTGTCTAAAACATGGAAATATGCAAGAATTGATCTTGTCTAAAACATGAAATATGCAAGAATTGATCTTGTCTAAAACATGAATATGCAGAAATTGATCTTGTCTAAAACATGGAAATATGCAAGAATTGATCTTGTCTAAAACTTAGAAATATGCAAGAATTGATCTTGTCTAAAACATGGAAATATGCAAGAATTGATCTTGTCTAAAAATAGAAATATGCAAGAATTGATCTTGTCTAAAACACTGGAAATATGCAAGAATTGATCTTGTCTAAAACATGGAAATATGCAAGAATTGATCTTGTCTAAAACTTAGAAATATGCAAGAATTGATCTTGTCTAAAACTTAGAAATATGCAAGAATTGATCTTGTCTAAAACATGAAAATATGCAAGAATTGATCTGTCTAAAACTATGAAATATAAGAATTGATCTTGTCTAAAACATGAAATATGCAAGAATTGATCTTGTCTAAAACATGGAAATATGCAAGAATTGATCTTGTCTAAAACATGGAAATATGCAAGAATTGATTTGTCTAAAACATAGAAATATGCAAGAATTGATCTTGTCTAAAACATGGAAATATGCAAGAATTGATCTTGTCTAAAACATGAAATATGCAAGAATTGATCTTGTCTAAAACATGGAAATATGCAAGAATTGATCTTGTCTAAAACATGAAATATAAGAATTGATCTTGTCTAAAACATGAAATATGCAAGAATTGATCTTGTCTAAACATGAAATATGCAAGAATTGATCTTGTCTAAAACATGGAAATATGCAAGAATTGATCTTGTCTAAAACATGGAAATATGCAAGAATTGGTCTTGTCTAAAACATGAAAATATGCAAGAATTGATCTTGTTCTAAAATATGGAAATATGCAAGAATTGATCTTGTCTAAAACATGGAAATATGCAAGAATTGATCTTGTCTAAAACATGGAAATATGCAAGAATTGATCTTTGTCTAAAACATGAAATATGCAAGAATTGATCTGTCTAAAACATGAAATATGCAAGAATTGATCTTGTCTAAAACATGAAATATGCAAGAATTGATCTTGTCTAAAACATGGAAATATGCAAGAATTGATCTTGTCTAAAACATGAAATATGCAAGAATTGATCTTGTTCAAACATGAAAGTATGCAAGAATTGGTCTTGTCTAAAACATGAAATATCAAGAATTGATTCTTGTCTAAAACATGGAAATATGCAAGAATTGTCTTGTCTAAAATGAGAAATATGCAAGAATTGATCTTGTCTAAAACATGGAAATATGCAAGAATTGGATCTTGTCTAAAAACATGGAAATATGCAAGAATTGATCTGTCTAAAACATGAAAATATGCAAGAATTGATCTTGTCTAAAACATGGAAATATGCAAGAATTGATCTTGTCTAAAACATGAAAATATGCAAGAATTGATCTTGTCTAAAACATGAAAATATGCAAGAATTGATCTTGTCTAAAACATGAAAATATGCAAGAATTGATCTTGTCTAAAACATGAAAATATGCAAGAATTGATCTTGTCTAAAAAATGGAATATGCAAGAATTGATCTTGTTCTAAAACATGAAATATGCAAGAATTGATCTTGTCTAAAACTGGAAATATGCAAAGAATTGATCTTTGTCTAAAACATGGAAATATGCAAGAATTGATCTTGTCTAAAACATGGAAATATGCAAGAATTGGTCTTGTCTAAAACATGGAAATATGCAAGAATTGATCGTGTCTAAAACATGGAAATATGCAAGAATTGATCTTGTCTAAAACTAGAAACATGCAAGAATTGACTCTGTTAAAACATGGAAATATGCAAGAATTGATCTTGTCTAAACTGAAATATGCAGAATTGATCTGTAAATGAGAAATATGCAAGAATTGATCTTGTCTAAAAACATGGAAATATGCAAGAATTGATCTTGTCTAAAACATGGAAATATGCAAGAATTGATCTTGTCTAAAACTTAGAAATATGCAAGAATTGATCTTGTCTAAAACATGGAAATATGCAAGAATTTGATCTGTCTAAAACATGAAATATGCAAGAATTGATCTTGTCTAAACATGAATATGCAAGAATTGATCTTGTCTAAACATTGAAAATATGCAAGAATTGATCTTGTCTAAAACTTAGAAATATGCAAGAATTGATCTGTTCTAAAACTGAAATATGCAAGAATTGATCTTGTCTTAAAACATAGAAAATATGCTAAGAATTGATCTTGTCTCCAAAATATGGAAATATGAAGAATTGATCTTGTCTAAAACTAGAAATATGCAAGAATTGATCTTGTCTCAAAACATGGAAAATATACAAGATTTGATCGTGTCTAAAATATGAAAATATGCAAGAATTGATCTTGTCTAAAACATGGAAATATGCAAGAATTGATCTTGTCTAAAACATGAAAATATGCAAAAATTGATCTTGTCTAAAACATAGAAATATGCAAGAATTGATCTTGTCTAAAACTTAGAAATATGCAAGAATTGATTTTGTCTAAAACATGGAAATATGCAAGAATTGATCTTGTCTAAAACATGGAAATATGCAAGAATTGATCTTGTCTAAAACTTGGAAATATACAAGATTTGATCGTGTCTAAAACATGAAAATATGCAAGAATTGATCTTGTCTAAAACATGGAAATATGCAAGAATTGATCTTGTCTAAAACATGAAAATATGCAAAAATTGATCTTGTCTAAAACATGGAAATATGCAAAAATTGATCTTGTCTAAAACATGGAAATATACAAGAATTGATCTTGTCTAAAACATGGAAATATGCAAGAATAACAACAATCTTGAAGAAAGGAAAACCAGATGGAGACATGAAAAGATACAGGCCAATATCATTCATGTCATGTCTGGTTAAACTAGTTAAGGAAATAATTAACTATCGATTATATTGGTGATTTGAAACTACCAAGATTCTCAACAATAGCCAAACTGTTTTTCTACTAACCGGACAGAGAGAACATGTGATCAACGTTTCAGATTGGATCAAACGATTATTGATGAAACAATTGAAGGAATGAGAGGGTGGGGTGGTGGGGGTGTAATACACACTACTCCAGCATTTATTGATCTGCAACAGGTATTTAACACAATATGGCTTCTCTGTCTCTCTCCCCCATGTGCTGTCGGGGTTTCCCAAGAGGAACACAGTACCACCGTGACCTACAAGACATGTCGTAAGAGGAGGCTAATGTAGGACCTAGGGAAGCTATCATAGTAAATAAAAAGCACCACAGAAATCGGATGTGCTGACCTACTTGTAGACGCATAATTGGCACAACGTACAATCGCTCTTATGCTCAGATTACATACAAAGCACACCTAGTCGTTAACAAGTTGTCGACGTGGAGCGTTGGAAGAAGAAGAAGAGGAAGACACAATGTGGTCAATGTGGTCAATGTGGTCAATGATGGATAAAATAACAGAAAATGAGTTATATGATGAAGTTCTAGTTCTTTGACACACTGCAAGCACACTGGATCAGTGTGAGATGACTTAATGAAGACCAATTAACTATTGTGAGACATGGAAATGGAAAATTCACTACACCACCAAGACTACATACGCTAAAATTCACCAGGAGTAACAAAGTGGCAAAGCAAAATATGACACTAACACTCGACGGTAACATCTTAAAGTTTGAAGATAACCCAACATAACTAGGTGTGATGATGGATAGGCAGCTCTCAACGAGGAGTAACAAGGTGACAGAGCAAAACATTACACTAACACTAGACCATAGAGTCCCAATTTTTTTTCGACCCACCGCCCACTTTGCGCGACATAAACTTTGTAACGCCCCCACCATCCACTTTGCACGACATAAACTTTGTAACGCCCCCACCATCCACTTTGCACGACATAAACTTTGTAACGCCCCCCCCCATTATAACAAATTGCCCCTCCCAGCCTCATATATACATGCTCAATTTTCACTTTGACATAGAAAATTGATAAATATTTCTGCCATACATGGTCAATTTTCATATGACTATACATGAAATAGAAAATTGATGAAAACATGGATCGTGTAAGATGGGAATAAGATGAATTGACATGCAGAATTCAAATTTTAAATGATTATTCAATGGCAAAATCACGAAAATAATTTATTTTAAAATATATATGATTAATTTCTTCTTTTTTTCCGATCAGAAGCACTTGAGCTGAAAGCTCTTCGGCTCGGTGTCATGGACATCGTAATCCTTCGGCTCGGTGCCACGAACACCGTAAATCTGGGAACCTGTAGCTTTTCTGCCAGTCCGCGGAGTTGAACCCGCACTTACAGAGGACTAGTCACCCACAGTCCAATGCGCTACGAACACGCTGGGCACGCGGGCATAATTTCTTCTTTAAGGAGTCACCGACTCCTAATCGACTGAACGCCCTCCAAATGCTTCCGAACCCACTATCGCCCCCTTAGAAGGCTTCAGCACCCACTGGGGATGGTACCGTCCACTTTGGAAACCTATGCACTAGACGGACTCGTATTAAAGAAAAGAGATAACCCGACATAACTAGATGTGAAGAAGGACATCCAGCCTCAGTGATAAATGTGCGACATTCTGAAAGTAAAGCAAATAAAAGAAAAGATAACATTTCCTAAAACGACTTGCAAGTACCACGCGAGAGTGCCAAAAATAAATGACTCTGTGGCAATTCTATATCAGTTATGCATTCTCCTATAAGGAATTACAACTTAGCATTTCAGACAACGTGTAGACAAACAAAGAATGAAGCTTTGGACAAAGTACACAGTCAGATAGTACTGTCCCTCTTGGGGTATTTCATCAGCTCCTAGTGCATCATCCTGTAAAATTCACACAAACATATAGCTCTTACGAATGAGGAGGTAGGCTGCAGTAGTAGAAACCACTCTGACAGACACATAGTATAGAACTGACGACTAGAGTACAGCCTAAAGTATACATTCATCCTAAGAACAGAGAAGAGACAACATGTCGAAGTACAGAGAAGAGACAACATGTCGAAGAACAGAGAAGAGACAACATGTCGAAGTACAGAGAAGAGACAACATGTCGAAGAACAGAGAAGAGACAACATGTCAAAGAACAGAGAAGAGACAACATGTCGAAGAGCAGAGAAGAGACAACATGTCGAAGAACAGAGAAGAGACAACATGTCAAGGAACAGAGAAGAGACAACATGTCGAAGAACAGAGAAGAGACAACATGTCGAAGAACAGAGAAGAGACAACATGTTGAAGTACAGAGAAGAGACAACATGTCGAAGAACAGAGAAGAGACAACATGTCGAAGAACAGAGAAGAGACAACATGTCAAGGAACAGAGAAGAGACAACATGTCAAGAACAGAAGAGACAACATGTCAAGAACAGAGAAGAGACAACATGTCGAAGTACAGAGAAGAGACAACATGTCGAAGTACAGAGAAGAGACAACATGTCGAAGAACAGAGAAGAGACAACATGTCGAAGAACAGAGAAGAGACAACATTCGAAGACAGAGAAGAGACAACATGTCGAAGTACAGAGAAGAGACAACATGTCGAAGTACAGAGAAGAGACAACATGTCGAAGAACAGAGAAGAGACAACATGTCGAAGTACAGAGAAGAGACAACATGTCGAAGTACAGAGAAGAGACAACATGTCGAAGAACAGAGAAGAGACAACATGTCGAAGTACAGAGAAGAGACAACATGTCGAAGAACAGAGAAGAGACAACATGTCGAAGAACAGAGAAGAGACAACATGTCGAAGAACAGAGAAGAGACAACATGTCAAAGAACAGAGAAGAGACAACATGTCGAAGAACAGAGCAGCTATCACAAGGTTAAAGAAGGGATGTAAATCTTATACTTCGAAGTCCCACCAAATTCTACCCTCGACGATCCTGAAATAAACAACATACTTATTTAAGAAATCACAAATAAGGGTTTAGACTTCGTAACTCTTTGGACAGTGGTCACTAACCATCCTATCTTAGTCAGATGAATGCATTCATGTATACACAGATGGCTCAGTTTTCAATGAAACTTTCAAGTTGGATATGGTGCACGAGTAGGAACAACAGAAGGAACAACAGAAGGACCAACAGAAGGAACAACAGAAGGAACAACAGAACAAATAACACAAGATACAACAGAAGGAACAACAGAAGGAACAACAGAAGGAACAACAGAAGGAACAACAGAAGGAACAAATAACACAAGATACAACAGAATGAACAACAGAAGGAACAACAGTGGCTTTGATCATATTATATTTACACCAGTGGTGGCTCGTCATTAAGGGCCAGTGGGCCTGGCCCACCAAAAATAAGGTGTAACGTATATTTATTATTTTATACATTAAAATATAACATAATCGAAACCATGATTTTTCCAAAAATTTATGTCTGGCCCCACCAACAAAAATGATCACGAGCCGCCACTGATTTACACCAACACTTGTGTAGTATGTGGTACAAGACAAGCCAGTATATTTGTCTATGGAAGAAGTAACATTTATTAAGAGATATGAACGTAATCTTCCAACAGATCTGGTGTTCTACTTATGTTTAATAAGTCAAAGCGAGTCAAGACTGAGATCACGTATTTCTCTCTGACTTACTATTAGATGTGCACACTTTTATTTCACAGCCTGTATGCCAGCACGCCCTGTATTCGGCTTGTCTTGATTATTGCTTAAGTTTCCTGTACCTTCGATAACAGTTCTGGAGATAAGATTTAATCCCGTCTCATATTTCTTGTAGGCATATCTTGTTATTGAACTGATAAGAAAAAAAGAGATCAGAATACTAAGAGCATGCATATTCCAGGTGGCAACATATGGGTGTGAAGCATGGATATTTAGCGAGGCAGAGGAAAAACATATATGTGCATTTGAATACAAGTGTTACAGAAGAGTCCTTCGTATATGATAGACAGAGAAGAGAACAAATAGATCTATCCAGAAAGAAAACTGGCTAATGCTACAAATAAGAAAGAGAAAAGTGAGATATTTTGGACATATAAAAAGACATGAAAGGCTGGAGAAGACCATTATGGAAGGAGGCATACCGGCAAAGAGGAGAAGAGGAAAACCACGAAGAAGATGGAATCTGGATGCAGTGGCGGCTCGTGATAACTTTTGTTGGTGAGGCCAGACATTTTTTTTTCCGGATAAATCATGGTTTTTGGATGCTATATTTTAATTTATAAACTAATAAATACATGTTATACATTATTTTTGGTGGGGCCCGGCTCCACTGGCTCTTAATGACGAGCTGCCACTGTCTGGGTGTATCTGATGATTTGAACATGACGGCTGCAGAGACGGGGCTTATGAGCGAGAGAAATTCTGAAGGTCTGTTAGAGTCACAGAGATCTGTTCAGGACAACAAGATATATGATGATAATATCCTGTTATGTCTTCTATACGTTCATCTGTATTGTACCAGAGAGGTCAAGAGATCGTTGAAGAAAAGGTTTCACAGAGGCAGCAACATATGACATCAATGGTTTCCAACTGCTTTTGGAATTAGTGAAACAACATTTTAGAAAATATATTTTGAAATTAGTGAACAATTTGACATATTTATAGAAAAGGGTTTTTAAAAGGGTTTTTAAGCCGCAGGATTGACTTCATTGCACCGGGTTTTACCCCATATGGCTCAGTCCCTCTCCACAGAAATGGCACGCCACCTGCCGAGAGTATTGCACAAAGCACAAACTCCGTAACTCCGACAACAATCCTAGGGTCTCTGGAAAAAACTGCACTCGTGAACAGAAGGACGTCCGGATTCGAACCCACGACCTTCGACTCGCAAGGCAAAGGGCTTAACCACTCAGCCACAGAGACCCCACATATTTGTAGAAGCTACTGTGGAAGTGCTCTTCTGCTAACAGTCTCATCTTGTTGAAAGAGACTAGAAACCTATGTCTATGGGCGTGTCCTGTATGCAAAGAGAATGATCATAACTAGCTTTTCAATCTCAAGAAAATAATCTTGTTATATGTAAGTGCGTATGTATGTGTGTATGTATGTATGTGTGTATGTATGTATGTATGTATGTATCTATGTATGTGTGTGTGTATGTATGTATGTGTATGTATGTATGTATGTATGTATGTATGTATGTATGTATGTGTGTGTGATTAATAGTCTACTCTTAGAATCTGATGTCATAGAATCATCAGAAGGACTCTCTCGCTCTCTCTCTCTCTCTCTAGTATGTGACCCCATGGCGTTTAATGCAGTAACAAATGTAAGCTTAATACAGCAACAAATGTAAGCTTAATGCAGCAACAAATGTAAACAACTCTTTTCTGTTCTTGGCCATTCTCTGTATTATATTAACGCCCGCCTGCCCAGCGTGTTCGTAGCGCGTTGGACTACGAGTGACTAGCCCTCTGAGAGCGGTTCAGTTCAGCGGTCTGGCAAAAAGCCACAGGTTCTCCAGATTCACTGTGTTCGTGGCACCGAAACCGAAGGGTTACAATGTCCATGGCACCAATCCGAAGAGCTAAAAAGCTCAAGTGCTTCTGGATCAGAAAGAAAAGTATTATATCAACAGAATTGGTTGCATATAAGGACTTGTTACAGGAACGGATATAAGAGACATCAGCAAATCGGAGCTGACAAGGACCGTATTTGACGTTCAAGAGGTGGTCTTGGTAGCAGGCTGAGTCCTTGCAGTCTGGCTAAGTGAATAGATGGGGGTCTCTGTAGCATAGAGGTTAGACGCTTGTCTCTCGTTCCAAAGGTACTGGATTTCGCTTCATCTTGAAGTCATCTGGATATTTTCCCATAGATCAGTGTAGGTGAGATCCAATTCCTAGTCATGTCGGAGACGGACGATAAAACGTAGGTCCCGTGTTCAATTTGAGCAAGTGAAAGAACCATTGACAGTTCAAAATTGAGAAGAGCAGGCTGGAAAGTTACTGCCCGTGTACAATTCATTAGAAAGGTTAACTAATAAAATTCTTACAAAACATTATCACCATCTTCTAAATTACATCGGGAGCCTCTCCGTTGCTACGGATTGTGTGCTCTGTCGTTGAGATCTGACTATGTAAGAAAGGGATCGGAGCACACATTGTTACTTCTCGAAGTGAAATGATGATGTCCTATCAATCAGTAAATCAATCAATGAATCAATCAATCGATTAATCAATTAATCATTCAGCGAATAGGTACCACAGAGGACAAACAAAACTGGCTCTAATAATGACGTGTTAAAAACGAATTTCTTGATCCGAAAAATAAATGCATCGTCATCTTGCTGTAAATGAAGACATCGTAACAGATGCCATTTTTTAGGGCAAATGAGGAATAAAAAATAACTTGTGTTTACAGACGATGTGGTTTCTATAACTAACAACAAATGATAGAAGAAAACTAGTCACACAGAGATGAAGTGTCTACGCAGAATGCTGGGTGTAACAAGAAGAGACCGGTTGAGAAATGAAGACATCAGGAAAAAAGTGAGTACAACATCAGTACTAGACTTCATCAAGAAACAACAAATTAAATGGTTTGGCCACGTAAGCAGATTACCATCAGACAGTGCACCTCAAAGAGCAATGCTGTTCCGATACATTGGGTACAAAGCAAAAGACCGGCCACGCAAAAGATGGACCTCAGAGATAACAGAGGCGACGAAAGAGACTATCTACGAAGCGCATACAAGGGCCCGTTTTTAGAAATCTCTTCTTGACCTGACGCTGTGAGGCAAACAGGATTCAGAAAGAAAGAAAATGTTGAAAAATAACAAAACTTCCGTTGAGTTCACGAGTGCATTTTATTTACAGATGCCCCTAAGAGTGTTGCCGAAACTACGGAGTTCGTGCTTTGTGCAATGCTCTCGGAATATGGCTTGCCATTTCTGCGAACTAAGACATCGCTGATCACTAAGACACCATCTATACCATGGGTACAAGATAGACACATCATACTAAGACAACATATATACCATTGGGTACAAGATAGACTCAACTAGATTACGACACATACACATAACAAGACTATCAAAGACAGTAAAACACTATAGCACAAGTATAACACTGAAGAAAGACAGTAAAACACTATAGCACAAGTATAACACTGAAGAAAGACAGTAAAACACTATAGCACAAGTATACACTGAGAAAGACATAAAATACTCTACCACAAATACATGACTGACTGAAAACAATTCTAGCATACCATAACAAACATAACATCACATATGAAATGAAATAACATCACATATGAAATGAAATAACATCACATATGAAATGAAATAACATCACATATGAAATGAAATAACATCACATATGAAATGAAATAACATCACATATGAAATGAAATAACATCACATATGAAATGAAATAACATCCCATATGAAATGAAATAACATCACATATGAAATGAAAAAACATCACATATGAAATGAAAGAACATCACATATGAAATGAAAGAACATCACATATGAAATGAAAATCGTTGCAAAACTTTACACGAGGTCGGCATCAACCACAGTAAACGAGTCCTCGATTTTCTAGGCACCACTTACACGTTCAGTAGTTTGCTATTGCTTTCTGAACGTTAGGATCTAAATTTACCGTTGGTTAACACTGGGAAAAATTTACTTCCTAACTGCCTGCCGCGAAGTTTGAACCAGGTACACTTGGGTTGTGCTCGAGCTGACTATCACTTAAGCTACATACACCCCATAAACACACATAGTAATACTTTTATTCTCTCACACAGAAAAAGTGTTTCAACAATGCCAAAATATATACCGACTGCCTTCTATCTCATTGAAAGTAATGTGAAACTCTGAAATTGGAACCTTTTTGTTTCGTGAGTTTTTACAACGTGCAACATTTCTGACGATGTCAAGTTCTGTTTTTGTTATTTTTAGCTAGTAATTGAACATTTTACCTTGTATAAATGTTGTTAGTTCCAGCAGATTTGATTTCAAACATTGTTTTGTTTGGAGCATATTTTCTTGTATAGAGTCTAGATGGGAGGTTTTTTGTGTGCACTCTGCAATGCTATTTCTTCGTCTGGATTGCTGTTAATTTTTATTTTTCTGGAACGCTGGTAGAGTTGTTAAATAGTTAGATTGCTGACTTAGCAGACGTAAGATAACAGCAGCAGTTCCAGTTTGTTGTATGTTTCAGTCCACCCTGCTGTTAAATAGAAATCATAGTTTACTGAGTTATGGAAGAAAAGGCGAACAGAATGTGGGAACTATCTTTGTGTCTTTGTAAGTAGTTAGTTTAACTCATTCAACCTTATTGACTGATATATCGTCTCGATGTATGTTTGAAGATGACGTAACGCCAGTATACTGGTTGATTCAGTAAAAAATGAAAATCGTGGCATATCCCAAAGGACGTGCCATCAACCACAGTAAACGAGTCGTTGATTTTCTAGGCACCACTTATACGTTCAGTAGTTTGCCATTGCTTTCTGAACGGTGAGGTCTATTTACCTTTGTAAAATCCACGGACAATTTGCTCAAACTTGCCACCGTGGAGTTGAACCAGGTACGCTTGATTCAGTAAGCATTGAAATATCAATGCCTCCGAACGTAAACAAATTACGGAGTGAAAGCTAGAGAGGTAAAGGAACTTACACAGACAGAAAGTTAAGTTGTTCAGTATCCTTTAGCAGGGACCTGGCGAGTAGAACTGTGAGAGTGATAGTCCAAGGACTGGTCAGTAGGAAGCTGCTGAACAGAGCTGTGAGGGTGATAGTTCAAGGACAGGTGAGTAGAAGCGCTGAACAGAGCTGAGGGTGATAGTTCAGACAGGTCAGAGGAAACTTGAAAAGAACTGTGAGTGAATTAGTTCAAGGACAGGTCAGTAGGAAACTGGAAAAGAACTGTAGTGAATTAGTTCAAGGACAGGTCAGTAGGAAACTGAGAAAAGAACTGTGAGTGAATTAGTTCAAGGACAGGTCAGTAGGAAACTTGTGAAAAGAACTGTGAGTGAATTAGTTCAAGGACAGGTCAGTAGAAACTGAGAAAAGAACTGTGAGTGAATTAGTTCAAGGACAGGTCAGTAGGAAACTGGAAAAAAGAACTGTGAGTGAATTAGTTCAAGGACAGGTCAGTAGAAACTGGAGAAAGAACTGTGAGTGAATTAGTTCAAGGACAGGTCAGTAGGAAACTGGAGAAAAGAACTGTCAGAATAATAGTTCAAGGACAGGTCAGCAGGAAATTGACTTTGTAGCATATTGTCCTCGGATGTGAAGTCTTTAACTGTTCCTTATGTACATAAATAGTACCCTTGTAACTATGCCCAAAATAGTCCATATCTCCTAGTTCGTAGATGCTCTAGCTCATTAGAAGATATATCTCCTTCGAACAAGATCTCGATCAGTGGACCCCTGATAAACAAATTTTCATTGACAACTTCAGAACTCAATAAGCTCTAATAGCTCTATAATAATTTACCAAGAAAAGGATAATAAAATACATGTAAAGAAAACAACGCGTATAATCATCTCCTTGTCAAACAAAACACGTATTGTAAAATGAGTCCTAAATGGGAAGAATCAACAAATGGAAGAAAAGTCCAACTATCTAGGTATAATCTTTGATCATCGCTTGCAGTGGCGGCTCGTCATTGAGGGCCAGTGGGGCCGGGCCCATCAAAAATAATGTGTAACGTGTATTTATTATTTTATAAATTATTTATTCCTAATTATTACTTTAAAAGTGATGCTGATTAGCTTTAAACATTGAATATATAACGCTAAAATACCACATAGTCTGAAATTCAGCGTCTATCTTCCCTAATTAGTATACAACTTCTCGGAATAGACAAATAATAGTAAATACTAAAATATAACCTAGCTCAAAAACCATGATTTTCCCCAAAATCTTTGTCTGGCCCCACCAACAAATATAATTACAAGCCGCCACTGATCGCTTGACATGTAAGCAACAGATAGAGACAGAGACTCCAAGCAAGACTTGGAATGACAATCATGAACAAATATGGAGACTCAACGTTGGGAGCAGATGAGATTTTACTAGAAAGTCTTTGTACTGGATAAATGATACCAGTCTTAGAATATGCTACGCTCGTGTGTTGCCGGATCTCGCAGGGGGAGCAAAGAATAGTACCAATGCGACCTACACGGCATGTCGTAAGAGGAGACAGTGGTGGATCTAGGAATCTACCTAGTAATAAAGTCGCAGAAATCAGATGTACTGGCCTATTTGGCATAACTACAGCAATCGCTCTAGATCAGATCATATACAAATCAAAGGTGGTTAACATGGGCGCTCGAAGAAGAAGAATTATATGAATATAGCATTGTGAATTGAAACTGCATCGAAGTCTTTTAAAATGAAATAGATAAATATGTTACAAAACCAAGCAATGGATGCACATAACAGTGGACATGAGCAACTCATAAAAAAACCAAGCAATGGATACATAACATGGACATGCAGCCAACACTCATAAACAAACCAAGCAATGGATGCACATAACAGTGGACATGCAGCCAGCACTATAACAAAACCAAGCAATGGATGCAATAACAGTGGACATGCAGCCAACACTCATAAACAAAACCAAGCAATGGATCACATAACAGTGACATGCAGCCAGCACTCATAAAAAAACCAAGCAATGGATGCACATAACAGTGACATGCAGCCAGCACTCATAAACAAAACCAAGCAATGGATGCACATAACAGTGGACATGCAGCCAGCACTCATAAACAAAACCAAGCAATGGATGCACATAACAGTGGACATGCAGCCAGCACTAAAAACAAACCAAGCAATGGATAAAACAGTGACATGCAGCCAGCACTATAAACAAAACCAAGCAATGGATGCACTACAGTGACATGCAGCCAGCACTCATAAACAAAACCAAGCAATGATGCACATAACAGTGGACATGCAGCCAACACTCAAAACAAACCAAGCAATGGATGCACATAACAGTGACATGCAGCCAACACTCATAAACAAACCAAGCAATGGATGCACATAACAGTGACATGCAGCCAACACTCATAAACAAACTATAATCGTTCAAAATTCGGAATCTTTACGACCGATATAAAATCATCCACTTGACAGAAATTCTTGATTTTTGCATTTTTATATAGGTAAGTGTATAGCAGTTTTATATGAATAGTGTATAGCAGACACGCAAGAAAACGAAACCACTTCCACACAAGCTGTCTACGAAGACTATTAAAAATGAACTGGCAGGAGACAATTCCAGATACCGAAGTACTCATAAAGGCAAAGATCCCAAGCGTCAACACTATGTTACAGAAGGCCCAAGCTAGATGAGCCTGCCACGTTGCTCGGATGCCTGACAAACGCATCCCAAAACAATTGATGTATGGCGAGCTTGAAGGGGCAGACGTTTAGCTGATGGACAGAAAACACGCTTGAAAGACACTCTTGAAGTGTCTCTGAAATGCTTCGATATTAACACCACGTGATGGGAATCCCTGGCGCAAGATTGTCAAATGTGGCGCTGTAACAACACAAGAGGAGCTCTCTCTATAATGCATTAAAATCTAGAAGCACCATGTTTCTTCTTCTTCTTCTTTGCGTCGGTTTCGTATGCTCGTCTAAATCATGAGATGGGTTGCTCTAGAAGCAGCAGCTGCATGTCAGTTGAGTTCTTCGAGCATTCCCCATCTTGGTCTGTGCTTTTTCATGATGCCATGTTTCATTTCGTTGGTGTATGTATGATGTACATGACTGCAGGATGTGCTCTGGAGTCTGTGTTTCTGTCTGGCATGCACACTGTGCAGTCTGAGCAGGCTTTATTCTGTGCATGTGGTGGTTGGCCTGCAGGACCTGTTCTTGGCGAAAGATTGTTGTGTGCTGTTTTCTGTTTAGTCTGCTGATGGATCTTGTGGGTGTTTGCTGTGGTTTGTTGCCTCCATACCTCTTTGTACTTTCTTTTGATATGTCTTGATTTCTGTAGTGACACTGGGTGTTTGTTGTGTAAGTTTTGTTCCTCCTTAGCCAGCATGTCTGCTCTCTCATTTCCTGAACGCCACAGTGGGCTGGTATCCACTGGAGAATAATTTGGTTGTGTTCTGAGAGCTTGTTTAGCTGAGTGTCAGCCTCTTTCCATGTTATCTTGTGGTTTCATGTGTGACCTGCAGGACTGACAAGCAGTCGCAAAGGAAGACAAGTTTGTTGTTTTGATGTTTCTTTGCTGCAGTATTTTTGAGGCATCCACAATTGTCTGTTGTTCGGCTCTAAAATTTGTTGATAGTTCTCCAGTGGCACTTGAATTTGTTAGTGTGGTGCCGTCTTGGAGTATGATGATGGTTCCGACCCCTCCTTTCCTCGCTGTCGTGTCTGATGATCCGTCTGTGTATATATGGGTCCACTCGGGATGGGGTATGAGGTGTCAATGTTCAGTGTCTTTGCTCAGGTAGAAGCACCATGTTTGACTCAGGTTCTGCTGTCGGGACATGGACGTAGAATTCAAATCACATCTTTAACCCATTGTCCGACCCGTATCGCTAATGGTGTTCAGGATATCAGGCCTATCCCTTGCTCTACCGAAGAGCTGCCTAACGCCATGCTCGCGGGCACTATGGCGCCCTTGTGACACATCTCTGGCGCCCTGTTTTTATTCCTCGGGGTTAATCATTAACTCAAGAAGAAAAAAATGTGTTTCTGAATAACGGTATGATTCAATGTTCATCGTAAGCAAAATATTAAACAATATTAAACAATATTAAACAATATTGAACTTGTAATAAGTATTACGTTTTCATCTGTTATTAGCTTCATCATGTTACTATTAATATTACTGTATTATTATTAGTAATGTTATTGCAACTGTCACATGGCGCCCGCGCCTCCAGTGTCATTAGTCAGATGCCCCCAACATGTAAAAACTGGGGGTGTCTCTGTGGCTAAGGGTTAAGCCCTTGCCTTGTGAGTCGAAGGTCTTGGATTCGAATCCGGACCGCACCGTTCTGTTCACGAGTCCAGTTTTTTCCCCAGAGATCGCTAGGATTGTTGCTGGAGCTACGGAGTTCGTGCTTGGTACAATACTCTCGGCAGGTGGCGTGCTATTTCTGCGGAGAAGGACCGAGCCATATGAGGTAAAACCCAGTGCAATGAAATTAATTCTTCGGCTTAGAAACCCATATTTAATGTAAAAAGGATAGATAGTATTGTGCTACCGTTTGTCATATAGACACGTTTTCAAGTCTATCTACTCGTTTATTTACTCTGAGTCCCGCATATATGAATACAAAAACGAATGTTACAGCACAGTCCTGGATACAACAGACTCCATTGCTGTCTACACCCACAACCGGCTCGGAACTTCCAGGAAAGGAAATATCACGCTGTTTCAAGGCACATAAGACCGTCAGAAAAGTATACTTTCAATATTATATGCATAGCTTCCCTTACCTAATGTGAGAAATCTTCAAATAGAATAGTTCTATGTTGTCAAATAGAAATTCGTTTTGATCGATAGATATTTCAGTTGTATTCATAATTTTCTACATGTCTGCGTGAAATAGACAAATCGCGTCCTGTACATTGACATGTATTATATATATATAAATATATATAAATACATATATATAGCATATAGGTCACGTCTGTTCGAACTGTCCTACTTACCCTTGTTTATGGAACAGTGTTAAACTGTGTTAAACTGCCTAGACTACGCTTTTTAGATTTTGCAGATGATATTCAATCAATCAAGTGCCATGCCTGCCGATCATGTCTCTCCACAACTCTCTTTGCTTGGTGCATGTAATCAGTTCTGACGTCGATATTTTGTCGAACCATGATGTCAGGCCATCCAACATCTTCTCCCTCTGTCTTCCACGATCTCTCCTTCCCTGAATTTTACCTGTAGTCACCAAATGTTCTAAACCTTCTCTTCGCATTATATGCCCGAAGAACCTTGATTGTCGGATTCTTATTCTTTTGATAAGGTTTCTTTGTGTGCAGACCTGATTTAAAACCTCCACGTTTGTTTTCTTTGCTGTCCATGGAATTCTCAACATTCTTCTGTAAAACCACATCTCTGTGGCTTCCAATGATCGTATTGATTGTTTGTTCAGTGTCCATGATTCGCTGCCATACATAAGAATTGGTTCAATATAGCATTGGAGTACTCGTTTTCGCAGTGTCATTGGTAGTGAGTTCACGCATAGTGTGTTCTTCATTTTCATAAAAGCTGCTTTCGTTTGAGCTATTCTACTCCCAATCTCTGTTGTACATCTTCCATCTGGTGTTAAGAATGTTCCTAGATACTTGAATCGATGGACTTGTTTCAGTGTTGTGTTATTTATTTTGATATTGCATGTTGGTGTTTCTTGTTTCTTGGAGACAACCATAACCTCTGTTTTCTTTATATTCATGCTTAATCCTTTCTTTTCACTTTCTCTCACTAGTATGTCTATCAAGTCTTGCAGATCGTGTTCATTTGTAGCCATGAGAATTGTGTCATCAGCGTATCTTAGGTTGTTTATATTTTGTCCACCTACTGCTATTCCTGTCTTTTCTTCTATAGATCTCATGATGTTTTCGCTATATAAGTTGAATAGGTCTGGTGAGAGTACGCACCCTTGCCGTACTCCTAACTGTATCGCCTGATAGATTCCAATCTTACTCTCTAGTCTAATGGCTGCGCTTTGTTGCCAGTACAAATTCTTGATCAGTCTAAGATCTTTACCATCAATATTTATACTTTCTAACATGCTGATTATTTCTCCATGTTTTACTTTATCGAAAGCTTTTGCGTAGTCTATGAAACATAGGTATAAGTCCAACTTCATTTCTATTGATCTTTCCATTATTGTTCTTATTGTATATATTGCGTTGTTTGTTCCCTGCGTTCAACAAAGCCACATTGTTCTTCCTTAACTTCTGGTCTTATTTTGTTTCGTACCCTTCTCATAATAATGCTGAAAAGTAGTTTTGTTACGTGACTCATGAGGCTGATTGTGCGGTGTTCTTCGCATTCTATCGTTCCTGCTTTCTTTGGTAGTGCTATAAAAATGGATTGTCGTAAATCTTTGGGTACATATCCAGTGTTGTAGATGTCATTGAATAATTTGTTAAAACGCCTATGCCCAATTCGCCTGTTGCTTCTATTTCTTCTGTTGTTATGTTGTCTGGTCCTGGGGTTTTGCCTTTTTTCGTGTGTCTTATGGCATTGATAACTTCTGATGGAAGTATTTGTGGTCCTTCATGGTTGTAATTGATGTGTATTTCTTGTCTGTTATCACTGTATAAGTCCTTAATGTACTCTGTCCATCTTTCTATTTTCTTGTCTGTTTCCATCAGGATATCTTCCTGTTTTGATTTTAAACATCCAGTAGTTGTGCGTTTACATCTGCCAAGTAAGTTGTCTACGTATTCGTATATTGATTTGGGGTTTTCTTTGTGTTCTGTTTCGATCTGTTTGCATTTTCATTTAGCCACTCTTCTTTTGCTGTTTTACATTTTTGTCTTATCTCTTTATTGATTCGATCATATTCTACTTTATTCTGTTTGTTTTTCCTTCTATTTTCCATGATATTACTTTGTAATAACAACTTAGATATACAAAGAACAACATATAACATAGCATCTATAGCATTAAAAGTTGGACTGCAGATAAGCTATGAAAAGACAAATATAAGGAAGACACATATGGCAAATATAGTTATTACCCTAGAATCCAAAACGAAAAAAAAAAATTATGTTACAAGTTGCAAAAGCAACATCAGCTTTAAAAGTCTAAATAAATTATGGAACTGCAAGTTATATAGTATTAAAACTAAATTACAATTTTCAATTCAAATGTTGTATCAATCCTAACATATGCCAGCGAGAGTTGGAAAATGACTAAAGATATAGAAAGCAAGTTGAATGCATTTGAAAATAGATGTCTGCGAAAAATAATGAATATAAAATGGAACGAATTTGGGAGAAGTGCTGAAATCAAGAAACATCTGGTTAACCACTAGTAACAACTGTTATAAGAAAGAGAAGATAGAGATATGTTGGACACACCTTGAGGAGAAATGTCTGGTCAACCACTAGTAACAACTGTTATAAGAAGGAGAAGATGGAGATATGTTGGACACACCTTGAGAAGAAATGATCAAAGAATATCAAAGCAGGCATTGAAGTCAGAGACAAAGGGTTCAAGAAAGAGAGGACACACTAGAAAAACTCTGAAACGAACTTTGCTGAGAGATCCACGAAATATCGGTCTCAGTTCCATGGAGGAGATAGAGCGACTTGCCCAGGATAGAGCGGTATGGAGAAATTACTTGCAGGCCCTATGTAACATATACAGTACGAGAGAAATATACATATATGTTGGCTATTCCGTTTGTTACAAGTTTTCATTGCAGGATGACAACGTTGATTCTATATGTATTGTTCACAATTTATCACCAAATTAAGTTATGTTTAATCGATATCTTTGTTATCAATTGATTGCAATTCTATGTCGACTAATATATCAATTAGTTGTTAAAATCCTCAGCTTTAATATATTTGAATTGTCTGAATGTCAATCAATACTTGATCTAACCTGGGCGTTCATTAATTATTCCATCAGAAACAGGATGTATCTCTCATATTGACTACTGTTGCTTGTACATGTGGTGCCGGGGCCCGCAAGGAAGCAAAGAATAGTACCACTGCGACCTACAAGGCATGTCGAAAGAGGAGACTGATATAGGACCTAGAGAAGCTGCCCTAGTAAATAAAAAGCATCGCGGAAATCCGATTTGTTAGCATACTTGTAGGCGCATAACTGGCACAACGTAAATCGTTCTTAGGCTCAGATCACATACAAATCACAAGAGGGGTTAACAAGTGATCGATATGGAGAGTTCTTGAAAAAGAAGAAGACTTCTGTTGCTGAAAGTGAAACTAGACAGAGGAAAATGGAGAGTTCTTGAAGAAGTTTCATGTATCAAAGAGCATGACGTGAATTGGCTTCTTCTTCTTGCGTTAGACCGATATGAATTTCGGCTTAGTCAGGGCGCCTGGTTTAGAGCTTCTGACTGATTTCTGCGTGGAGACATACTTTCCCTTTTATTAGTGTCCCCCGCCAAACAAATATGCCTTCTCCGATTTCATTGATAGGGAAAATTAGCTAACATCCATTCACTTACTCAACCGATATTAAGCTTGTTCTCATCCTTCCTCCACCCCCCCTCCCCATACATCAATTCTGTTCTCCCTCTCTCTCATTCTTCTATTAATCAGTTCATTTATGTCTTTTCTTTGCTTGTGTATGTGCATACGACATGGACGTAGATAAGAATAAAGTGTACTTGTTCAAACAAAAGCAATACAATAAAGAGGTTTTTCAAGAATGAAATCTGATTTATTAAACGAGATAACGCCCAAGTGGTTACCGGGGCCCAAATTGGGGTGTAAAGAATAGAACCACTGTTACCTGCCTCGCATGTCGTAAAAGGCGACTGAGGAGGTCGGACGTGGGGCTAGCTACACCACACCATAAAAACACTAGATGGCTACAGAACGGAGAGCGAACCGAGTAAACGCTGGCTGAAACCGGACACATCGCCGAAGGATAAGCACCAGAGCTTTAAATGGTACTGAAGATGTGACGTAAAACACACCAATGCTAAGGCTGTATGAATCAGATTTCAACATGAATAGAATTTATGAGGAGGTCTGGTACATCGGTCTAGGCGGTGATCGCAAGAGAGAGAGAAGAGATAAACAAAAAATAATGATCGTATCAAATATTTGTGAACAATTACACAGACATTAGATTTTTTTCCCCGATCCAGAAGCATTTGAGCTATTCAGCTCTTCGACTCGGTGTCATGGACATCGTAACCCTTCGTTCCGTGCCACAAACACCGTAAATATGGAGAACCTGTGGCTTTTCTGCCAGCCGCGAATTGAACCATACTCACAGGGGCTTGCCATCCGTCGTCCAACGCGATACGAACACGCTAGGCAGGCGGGCACATGAGATTGTTGAATACCATACTAGAAGGTCAAGGTTGAGCACACCAGGACAGGAGTTCGGATAGGATAAAAAATAAAAATGTATGATTGTAGTGGCAGTTCGTGATAATTTTTATTGGTGAGAGGCTAGACATTTTGTTCCGTATAAATCATGGTTTTAGATTGCTATATTTTAATTAAAAAAATAATCAATACACGTTATACATTCTTTTGGTGGGTCCGGCCCCACTGGTCCTTATAGACGAGCCGCCACTGTATGAAAGTATGAAAAGCAAGAGAAAATGTAACTTATTACATTAAAATTCTATGTGAAGACACTAATTGACTATGTGAAGACACTAATTGACTATGTGAAGACACTAATTGACTATGTGAAGACACTAATTGACTATGTGAAGACACTAATTGACTATGTGAAGACACTAATTGACTATGTGAAGATACTAATTGATAATGTGAAGACACTAATTGATAATGTGAAGACACTAATTGACTATGTGAAGACACTAATTGATAATGTGAAGACACTAATTGATCATGTGAAGACACTAATTGATAATGTGAAGACACTAATTGATAATGTGAAGGTGAAGACACTAATTGACAATGTGAAGACACTAATTGATAATGTGAAGACACTAATTGACTATGTGAAGACACTAATTGACTATGTGAAGACACTAATTGATAATGTGAAGACACTAATTGATAATGTGAAGACACCAATTGATCATTTAAGACACTAATTGATAATGTGAAGACACTAATTGATAATGTGAAGACACTAATTGATCATGTGAAGACACTAATTGATAATGTGAAGACACTAATTGATAATGTGAAGACACTAATTGATCATGTGAAGACACTAATTGATAATGTGAAGACACTAATTGATAATGTTAAGACACTAATTGACTATGTGAAGACACTAATTGATAATGTGAAGACACTAATTGATAATGTGAAGACACTAATTGATAATGTGAAGACACTAATTGATAATGTGAAGACACTAATTGATAATGTGAAGACACTAATTGATAATGTGAAGACACTAATTGATAATGTGAAGACACTAATTGACTATGTGAAGACACTAATTGATAATGTGAAGACACTAATTGACTATGTGAAGACACTAATTGATAATGTGAAGACACTAATTGATCATGTGAAGACACTAATTGATAATGTGAAGACACTAATTGATAATGTGAAGACACTAATTGACTATGTGAAGACACTAATTGATAATGTGAAGACACTAATTGATAATGTGAAGACACTAATTGACTATGTGAAGACACTAATTGACCATGTGAAGACACTAATTGATAATGTGAAGGTGAAGACACTAATTGACAATGTGAAGACACTAATTGATAATGTGAAGACACTAATTGACTATGTGAAGACACTAATTGATAATGTGAAGACACTAATTGATAATGTGAAGAGACTAATTGATAATGTGAAGACACTAATTGATAATGTGAAGACACTAATTGATAATGTGAAGACACTAATTGACTATGTGAAGACACTAATTGATAATGTGAAGACACTAATTGATAATGTGAAGACACTAATTGATAATGTGAAGACACTAATTGATCATGTGAAGACACTAATTGATAATGTGAAGACACTAATTGATAATGTGAAGACACTAATTGATAATGTGAAGACACTAATTGACCATGTGAAGACACTAATTGATAATGTGAAGATACTAATTGATAATGTGAAGACACTAATTGATAATGTGAAGATACTAATTGACTATGTGAAGACACTAATTGACTATGTGAAGATACTAATTGACTATGTGAAAACACTAATTGACTATGTGAAGACACTAATTGACAATGTGAAGACACTAATTGACTATGTGAAGACACTAATTGACTATGTGAAGACACTAATTGATAATGTGAAGACACTAATTGACAATGTGAAGATACTAATTGATAATGTGAAGACACTAATTGACTATGTGAAGACACTAATTGATAATGTGAAGACACTAATTGATAATGTGAAGACACTAATTGACAATGTGAAGACACTAATTGACTATGTGAAGACACTAATTGATAATGTGAAGACACTAATTGATAATGTGAAGACACTAATTGACTATGTGAAGACACTAATTGACTATGTGAAGACACTAATTGACCATGTGAAGACACTAATTGACTATGTGAAGACACTAATTGACTATGTGAAGACACTAATTGATAATGTGAAGACACTAATTGACAAAAGTGAAGACACTAATTGACTATGTGAAGACACTAATTGACTATGTGAAGACACTAATTGACCATGTAGAAAACACTAATTGACTATGTGAAGACACTAATTGACTATGTGAAGACACTAATTGACTATGTGAAGACACTAATTGACTATGTGAAGACACTAATTGACTATGTGAAGACACTAATTGACTATGTGAAGACACTAATTGACTATGTGAAGACACTAATTGACTATGTGAAGACACTAATTGACTATGTGAAGACACTAATTGACAATGTGAAGACACTAATTGACTATGTGAAGACACTAATTGACCATGTGAAGACACTAATTGACTATGTGAAGACACTAATTGACTATGTGAAGACACTAATTGACAATGTGAAGATACTAATTGACTATGTGAAGACACTAATTGACTATGTGAAGACACTAATTGACTATGTGAAGACACTAATTGACTATGTGAAGACACTAATTGACTATGTGAAGACACTAATTGACTATGTGAAGACACTAATTGACTATGTGAAGACACTAATTGACTATGTGAAGACACTAATTGACTATGTGAAGACACTAATTGACTATGTGAAGACACTAATTGACTATGTGAAGACACTAATTGACTATGGGAAGACACTAATTGACTATGTGAAGACACTAATTGACTATGTGAAGACACTAATTGATAATGTGAAGACACTAATTGACAATGTGAAGACACTAATTGATCATGTGAAGACACTAATTGATAATGTGAAGACACTAATTGATAATGTGAAGACACTAATTGATCTGCTGAAGACACTAATTGATAATGTGAAGACACTAATTGATAATGTGAAGACACTAATTGATCATGTGAAGACACTAATTGATAATGTGAAGACACTAATTGATAATGTGAAGACACTAATTGATAATGTGAAGACACTAATTGATAATGTGAAGACACTAATTGATAATGTGAAGACACTAATTGATAATGTGAAGACACTAATTGACCATGTGAAGACACTAATTGATAATGTGAAGGTGAAGACACTAATTGACAATGTGAAGATACTAATTGATGATGTGAAGACACTAATTGATAATGTGAAGACACTAATTGACAATGTGAAGACACTAATTGACCATGTGAAGACACTAATTGATAATGTGAAGGTGAAGACACTAATTGATAATGTGAAGACACTAATTGACTATGTGAAGACACTAATTGACAATGTGAAGACACTAATTGATAATGTGAAGACACTAATTGATAATGTGAAGACACTAATTGACAATGTGAAGATACTAATTGACTATGTGAAGACACTAATTGACAATGTGAAGACACTAATTGACTATGTGAAGACACTAATTGACTATGTGAAGACACTAATTGACCATGTGAAGACACTAATTGACTATGTGAAGATACTAATTGACTATGTGAAGACACTAGTTGACTATGTGAAGACACTAATTGACCATGTGAAGACACTAATTGACTATGTGAAGACACTAATTGACTATGTGAAGACACTAATTGACTATGGGAAGATACTAATTGACTATGTGAAGACACTAATTGACCATGTGAAGACACTAATTGACTATGTGAAGATACTAATTGACTATGTGAAGACACTAATTGACAATGTGAAGACACTAATTGATAATGTGAAGACACTAATTGATAATGTGAAGATACTAATTGATAATGTGAAGACACTAATTGACCATGTGAAGACACTAATTGATAATGTGAAGGTGAAGACACTAATTGACAATGTGAAGATACTAAATGATAATGTGAAGACACTAATTGACATGTGAAGACACAAATTTATAATGTGAAGACACTAATTGATAATGTGAAGACACTAATTGACTATGTGAAGACACTAATTGATAATGTGAAGACACTAATTGATAATGTGAAGACACCACTGACTATGTAAGACACTAATGACAATGTGAAGACACTAATTGACAATGTGAAACACTAATTGACTATGTGAAGACACTAATTGACTATGTGAAGACACTAATTGATAATGTGAAGACACTAATTGATCATGTGAAGACACTAATTGATAATGTGAAGACACTAATTGATAATGTGAAGACACTAATTGATAATGTGAAGACACTAATTGACTATGTGAAGACACTAATTGATAATGTGAAGACACTAATTGACTATGTGAAGACACTAATTGACTATGTGAAGACACTAATTGACAATGTGAAGACACTAATTGATAATGTGAAGACACTAATTGACTATGTGAAGACACTAATTGACAATGTGAAGATACTAAATGACAATGTGAAGACACTAATTGACTATGTGAAGACACTAATTGATAATGTGAAGACACTAATTGACTATGTGAAGACACTAATTGACTATGTGAAGACACTAATTGACTATGTGAAGACACTAATTGACTATGTGAAGACACTAATTGACTATGTGAAGACACTAATTGACTATGTGAAGACACTAATTGACTATGTGAAGCACAATTGACTATGTGAAGACACCTAATTGACTATGTGAAGACACTAATTGACTATGTGAAGACACTAATTGACTATGTGAAGACACTAATTGACTATGGGAAGACACTAATTGACTATGTGAAGACACTAATTGACTATGTGAAGACACTAATTGACTATGTGAAGACACTAATTGACTATGTGAAGACACTAATTGACTATGTGAAGACAATAATTGACTATGTGAAGACACTAATTGACTATGTGAAGACACTAATTGACTATGGGAAGACACTAATTGACTATGTGAAGACACTAATTGACAATGTGAAGATACTAATTGACAATGTGAAGACACTAATTGACTATGTGAAGACACTAATTGATAATGTGAAGACACTAATTGACTATGTGAAGACACTAATTGACTATGTGAAGACACTAATTGACTATGTGAAGACACTAATTGACTATGTGAAGACACTAATTGACTATGTGAAGACACTAATTGACTATGTGAAGACACCCAATTGACTATGTGAAGACACTAATTGACTATGTGAAGACACTAATTGACTATATGAAGACACTAATTGACTATGTGAAGACACTAATTGACTATGTGAAGACACTAATTGACTATGGGAAGACACTAATTGACTATGTGAAGACACTAATTGACTATGTGAAGACACTAATTGACTATGTGAAGACACTAATTGACTATGTGAAGACACTAATTGACTATGTGAAGACACTAATTGACTATGTGAAGACACTAATTGACTATGTGAAGACACTATGACTATGGAAGACACTAATTGACTATGTGAAGACACTAATTGACTATGTGAAGACACTAATTGACTATGTGAAGACACTAATTGACTATGTGAAGACACTAATTGACTATGTGAAGACACTAATTGACTATGTGAAGACACTAATTGACTATGGGAAGACACTAATTGACTATGTGAAGACACTAATTGACTATGGGAAGACACTAATTGACTATGTGAAGACACTAATTGACTATGGGAAGACACTAATTGACTATGTGAAGACACTAATTGATAATGTGAAGATACTAATTGATAATGTGAAGACACTAATTGATAATGTGAAGACACTAATTGACTATGTGAAGACACTAATTGACCATGTGAAGATACTAATTGATAATGTGAAGACACTAATTGACCATGTGAAGATACTAATTGATAATGTGAAGACACTAATTGACTATGTGAAGACACTAATTGACTATGTGAAGACACTAATTGATAATGTGAAGACACTAATTGACTATGTGAAGACACTAATTGATAATGTTAAGACACTAATTGACTATGTGAAGACACTAATTGACTATGTGAAGACACTAATTGATAATGTGAAGACACTAATTGACTATGTGAAGACACTAATTGATAATGTGAAGACACTAATTGACCATGTGAAGACACTAATTGATAATGTGAAGACACTAATTGACTATGTGAAGACACTAATTGATAATGTGAAGACACTAATTGACAATGTGAAGATACTAATTGACTATGTGAAGACACTAATTGACAATGTGAAGACACTAATTGACAATGTGAAGACACTAATTGACTATGTGAAGACACTAATTGACTATGTGAAGACACTAATTGACTATGTGAAGACACTAATTGATAATGTGAAGACACTAATTGACTATGTGAAGACACTAATTGATAATATGAAGACACTAATTGACTATGGGAATACACTAATTGACTATGTGAAGACACTAATTGACTATGTGAAGACACTAAGTGACAATGTGAAGACACTAATTGATAATGTGAAGACACTAATTGATAATGTGAAGACACTAATGACTATGTGAAGACACTAATTGACTATGTGAAGACACTAATTGACTATGGGAAGACACTAATTGACTATGTGAAGACACTAATTGACTATGTGAAGACACTAATTGACTATGTGAAGACACTAATTGACTATGTGAAGACACTAATTGACTATGTGAAGACACTAATTGACTATGTGAAGACACTAATTGACAATGTGAAGACACTAATTGATAATGTGAAGACACTAATTGACTATGTGAAGACACTAATTGACCATGTGAAGACACTAACTGATAATGTGAAGACACTAATTGATAATGTGAAGACACTAATTGATAATGTGAAGACACTAATTGACTATGTGAAGACACTAATTGACTATGTGAAGACACTAATTGACTATGTGAAGACACTAAGTGACAATGTGAAGACACTAATTGATAATGTGAAGACACTAATTGATAATGTGAAGACACTAATTGACTATGTGAAGACACTAATTGACTATGTGAAGACACTAATTTACTATGTGAAGACACTAATTGACTATGTGAAGACACTAATTGACTATGTGAAGACACTAATTGACTATGTGAAGACACTAATTGACTATTTGAAGACACTAATTGACTATGTGAAGACACTAATTGATAATGTGAAGACACTAATTGATAATGTGAAGACACTAATTGATAATGTGAAGACACTAATTGACCATGTGAAGACACTAATTGACTATGTGAAGACACTAAGTGACAATGTGAAGACACTAATTGATAATATGAAGACACTAATTGATAATGTGAAGACACTAAGTGACAATCATTGATTGCTATACCCTTAAGGTTATAAAGGCGAAGAATGTCAATGTGTTGCAAAAAGATTTCAAAGCAGATTGAGGTATTTGTGGTGTACAGGTTAGGTGCAATCTCTTGTGCCAAAGATACTAAGTTGCTCCCTCGTAGAGCCATCTGGATATTTTTCCAGAGATCCCCGATCTCAGTGTAGGTGAGATCGAGTTCCTAGTCCTATCAGAGACGGACGTAGATCCCGTATTCAATTTAAGTACGTATAAGAACCTTTGGTAGTTCAAAATCGATAAGAGCAGGCTGGAAACCTGCTGCCCGGGGAAAATTCATTAGAAAAGATTAAACATTTTTACAAAAATATCTTTACCATCTACAAATTACGCTGTGGACCCTTACCGGTGGTACAGAGTTCATGCACTGTCGCTGAGATCTTCATGTGAAAGAAAGAGATCGGATCACACAGGGTTACTCACCGAAGTGCAATGATGACGATCCTATCAATCAATCAATCAATCAATCAGACGAAGGATACAGTTGTATATCACGACACCGCGATTAAGTTCCGTTGTATTATGACCTGTCAGGTGAGAACAAGTCAATTTAATTCGAATAAAATATGGAGAAATAGATATCAAATGAACGTGTAACATAGATAACAGATTCCAAAGAAAAAGAGACAGATTGTTGACAACATTACTGATTTTTGATTGCTTGCCAATCTCAGGCTTGCACTGTGGTTTTCCTACATAGAGCAGTGAAGTTAGTACTTTGGTCTCGATGCAGGGTGTCTATGTTTTCATAATGACTCAGTTATCCTGGACAAGGTTTCATCATTTTATTTATAAGTTAAGAATGGAGTTTCCGAGTCAATGTGTAGTGATGTATGCATTATCTAACATAGACTGGGACAACTTCTATTCAATCAAACATTTTTTTTCTTGTGTTTGTTCGCCCGTTATATATTCAGAGAGTTGCCATATTTGGCAACATTATTACGCCTGAATATATTATAATAATAATAAAGTCTATAACCCGTTAGGGTCGTAGGGCTGCCACATACAAATGTCACATACTACAGGGAACAGTTGAGGGTGGAAGAAAGAAAGGAGGGCAGATAAAATCCTGGTTTGACAACATCAAGAGCTGGTCTGGGCAGAGTTTCCCCACACTCGCTCGAGGAGTTGAAGATAGAGATTCATGGCGTGCTTTCTGTGCTGATGTCTCCACAGTGACACCCCTACGACCATAACGGGTTATGGGCTTTATTATTATTATTATTATTATGTATTCAGGTGTAATAATGTTGCCAAATATGGCACCTCTCTGACTGATTTTTGCATGAAGGTTTACTTTCCTTATCACAAGTGTCCCTCGCCATTCAGGCTAGCAGTACTCCAACTTTAGAAGTACTTGTAATTTAGATCCCCCAATTCACTCTGTGCTTCGGGGCCCGCAAAGAAGCGCAAAGAATAGTAACACTGTGACCTACAAGGCATGTCATAAGAGGCGACCGAGGTAGGAACCTAGGGAAGCTACCGTAGTAAATAAAAAGCGTTGCAGAAATCTGATGCGCTGGGTTACTTGTAGGCGCATAACTGGTACAACGTTACAATCGCTCTTAGGCTCAGATCACATATAAATCACAAACTGTGGTTTAACAAGTGGTCGATGTGGAGCGTTTGAAGAAGAAGAAGAAGCAGTCTTTAAACCCTTTTTGATATACACACGCACGACCTCATGCACACACACACATACGCGCCCGTCCACACACATACACACTATATATATATATATATATATATATATAAGAGAATAGAAAAGTGAAGTGAGAAAGGGTATGCGGGTGTTACGTAATGAGAGAGCGGACAGGCTTGCATCAACAGCATCGATTGTTGGGAGTTGAAGATGGATAAGGGGATATTCTTCGGTCTCTTCGCGACTGTCTGTTGGATGAGGACACTAAAATCGATGTTGAATCGATCAAGCGATTTAAGCAGTTTGGAGTTACCCGTTGTTCAAGTCGAACTGGATGCCTGAGAGGCAGAGTGACAGGTGTGTTTAATCAGCGAGCCACGGAACCATCAGTATGCATACTCTTCGATATCTGTTGCGGAGACTGAGCACCTATGGGTCTGCCCGGAGTGCAATGACGTCAGTTTAGTAACCAATAACCAATGTGAAAGAGAACAAGAATGGACAGTGAGAGACATGAAACTTAGTAATAGTGAAAGACAGAGAAGTGAGCAACAGTAACAGAACAAAACAAAACGTGAAGTATCACTTAACCGTGAAGTGATAATAATACGAAGTAAGAGAGAAGAAATGATAAGTGAAGAATGGGACAAATTAACATCAGTTGTCTACACATAGATATATTTTCCAAGTTAACTTTTATGAATAAAATTAACCGCATAAATCCGCGTTAGTCGGAGATATAATTAGAATGTCATGTTGCTGCTCAGCCGTATTGCTAATGAAGTCTGACTGTGACAAAAAGAGTTAAATCTGGATTTTTCTGTACACGTAAAATTTCAAGGCAAATTCATTAGCATAAGCGGTTTATACATAACATCAATGTTGTATCTACATCATACCTGATATACTCATACCAAAACAGTTGATGTATAGTCAGCTTGATATGGGCAGAAGATGGCTTGGTGGACAGAAAAGACGCTACAAAGACGCTACAAAGACGCTATAAAGACACTATAAAGACGCTACAAAGACACCACAAAGACACTATAAAGACACTACAAAACGTTACAAAGACGCTACAAAGACACTATAAAGACACTACAAAGACGCTACAAAGACACTACAAAACGCTACAAAGACGCTACAAAGACGCTATAAAGAAACTACAAAGACGCTACAAAGACGCTACAAAGACACTATAAAGACACTACAAAACGCTACAAAGACGCTACAAAGACACTATAAAGACACTACAAAGACACTATAAAGACACTACAAAACGCTACAAAGACGCTACAAAGACGCTATAAATACGCTACAAGGACACTCTTAACCTCTCCACATTTCTGAGCCGAAACACTGACTCGACGTATATTTATAAAAATGACGCAGAGACAGTATATTGCCTGATTTAGTCAAGATTGTAAAATAAATGCGTTCAGAGGGTTAAACAAATTACGGAGTGAAAGGGTTAAAGTATCTCTAAAATGCTTTGATATAGACACCCCATGCTTGGAATCTCTAGCACAAGATCACCAAATCTATCGCTGTAACAACACAAGAGGAATAGCATAGCTGAGAATCGTCGTACTGTCGAGGTGCAGAGAAAGCGAGCTGTGATAAAAGACAGAACACACAACACCTACATGTCTAACCTTGATCATGTATTCCAAACCCGTGGTAGGAGATTGTGTTTGAGGATTAGATTCTACAGTCACCTCCGCACACACACCAGAGATATGCAACAACACACGACTGAGGCAGTTGTCATCATCGTTGGCGATGGACGGCTATTATCTACACTATGTAATAACATTTACAACTACGGTTCTAAGCTTTCATCAGCGCCTTTTGTTCACCACATACTTAAGAGTTTGAGGACTTAGATGAGCTGTCGATAGTGAAGCTGATTGCACGCTCTGCTAGTGATAACATGACGTGGAAATTCCGATGTTTGATGTCAGCTTACACACACAAATTCGAGACGTGTACATGGTAAGCGGTTGGACTACAGGTTCCATGATCCTTTACTTGGTGATTCAAATTACCGGTACCTCTGTAATCGAAGTAAGTTTCGCTCGAATGGCGAGAGGCACTGGTGATAAGGAATGCAAACCTTCCAGAAAAAATTAGTGAGTGGCGCCATATTAAGCGCCATGAATACACTTGAAATGACTATGCCTGAAGTATAAAGAGACACGAGGGGTTTGAAAATACCATTATGGAAAGATATCCCCGGCAAAGAGGAGAAGAGGAAGACCACCACATAGAAGATGGGTTCAGGATGTAACTGACGATTTGAGTATGCCCTACTGAAAAGGCAGGGCATCTGGCATATGAGATTGTCTATTGTCTATTCCCAGGTGGAAGATGAAGTTGGCTGTCCACGTTTGCCGTTAAGCGTAGGGATGGGAGCTTTAATTTGCGTTCTAGGGTCAGATGAGTCGCCCTTGTTGTGTTGTATCCGTGTTTATGTAGTGTGGTCTTGATATTGTCTATCCATCTTTTCTTGGTCTTCCCTTAGCTCTAGTACCCGATCTCTTTTATTGTATGCTGTTATTGGTGGTTGGTTGTATTTCATTCTCATTAAATGTCCAAACCACTGCATTTGTTGTCTTTTGATGTATTCGATTCATGAAGTTATGCCCACTCTGCTTTTGCATATGAGATATATATAAATATTCGAAGGATTGTTAGAGTGACAACGTTCTGCTCAGGACATCATCATCATCGACTAAACTAATTGGTCTCTTTCTCTCAGAAGACAAAAGATTGTGTGTCACGTAGGACCTTTCCGTGACGCATACCTGAGCAACTTCTATGGACTAGCTAAGTTGTCCAAGTGTCAACTTCCCCCTCTGCTGATAGAATGCAAAGGAGTGCAAGCGCGACGTCTGATATCAGTTTGGTTGCAGGAACTGCCGGTAGGGCATCACATGATGCCTATCCGCCTTAGAGGCTCCCCTCCGGAATATATGTTTTGGTTTACTGCCACAGACTCCACTCCGGAATATTTGTTTGTTTTTACTCTCATAGACATTGCCTCTCCCGAGGTTTCCACAAGGCAGTGGGGTTATTTATCCATAGCTGGGAGTCTGGTTCTTTGATATTACGGTAAATACACTTATATCACAAGTCTAGAGGCCAGACCTTCACCGAGAGATTTTTGTCGGATTTACTCCCCACAGGACAGTTCATAATAACAAAATAAGGTAAGGACAGCAAGCTATTATGATGAACAAAAGAAAAACACGGCTTTGTATACACATAATATGTCTTTAAAGCATACGACACTGAGATCAGAATAGAATACAATTCTAAGAGACCTAACTTCTATGTTTAACGATTTCTCACGCAACGTTTAGTAACACAAATACGTTCATAATCCCGACATATTCACACCTATAATTGACATTTAATTGTCTCCCCGCCAGTTACACCGCCAAAGCTTCTTTGATCAGATAACAAGTACTGCAACAATCATTAAGAGATCCTATTCAGTTGAACAGGACGAAATGTAGTACTGTTTTTAAAACTCAAGTCCCTTAGATAATGTCACATTGTGCGAGATAACACTCGCTATTTGTTCCCTACGCACCTTCTAATTTTCCTCGTGGGGTGTCTTAAACACCAAGTGATTGACAAATTCATATCTCGTTTCACAGGTTTTGTTTAGCATTGTTGACCCACAGACCGCAACCTTACCTTATAAACACTTTTTGGTTTATATTTTGTATACTTTAATCAAACTGGTTCCTTCCTGGTTAAAGATGAATACACGTGGAGAAATAATTCATACAAAGCAGATATAGAAGTAATTACATACGTACAGGAAAGATATCATATCCTCTGTGATGTCATTCGTGACAATGAGAAAATCTTGCAACACAGGAGGCCAAAATCTGATTTTTATTACACAATATGTCATCTTTCTCTGTTTAGCAGCGTGGCTAAATAACTAATGTATGCATTTCTTCTCTGTTCTTAACATTATTCTGTATTATATTCCAGTTGTGTTTTGGTTATTGGTTATTGGTTACTAAACTGACGTCTCACTCCGGGCAGACCCATAGGTGCTCAGTCTCCCCAACAGATATCGAAGAGTATGCATACTGATGGTTCCTGTGGCTCGCTGATTAAACACACCTCTCACTCTGCCTCTCAGGCATCCAGTTCGACTTGAACAACGGGTAACTCCAAACTGCTTAAATCGCTGATCGATTCAACATCGATTTTAGTGTCCTCATCCAACAGATAGTCGCGAAGAGACCGAAGAATATCCCCTTATCCATCTTCAACTCCCCAACAATCGATGCTGTTGATGCAAGCCTGTCCGCTCTCTCATTACCGTAAACACCCGAATGCCCAGGACAGTATATCCACGTAAGCCGCTGGAGGTTAGAAAAGTTGTGTTTTATTTCTTTCAGTGTTTGTTTACTGTTCATATCCAGGCCGTTTTGGTTATTCCACGTTTTCGTTTACCCTCTGGTGTTCACATCAGTGCAGTTTTCGTGTGAGAATTAGTCTTCATACGTATTACATGTCCGATTAATTTCCAGCGACTCTTTTAAATGATGATACTCGTGTTGTCTTGTTGACACATTGTAAGCAGTTCTTACTTAGAGGTATTATTTGGCCAGAGATCGTATCCTTGTCCTCCAGGTTGGAGGTTTGTCTGGGGACTAACAATCCGGTCCTGTCAAAGTCTGTAGGTTACGGAAACAGGAACATTATGCCATAGTGACCATGAATAGCCATGACGTATTTTGCTGCAAAATATCAGACTCCGCCCCTGCAACCATCCTCACTTGATGTACTTACACAGATGAGATTTATGGGGATGTACTTACGGAGATGGGATTTATGTGGATGTACTTACACAGATGGGATTTATGTGGATGTACTTACACAGATGGAATTTATATGGATGTACTTACACAGATGGGATTTATGGGGATGTACTTACGGAGATGGGATTTATGGGGATGGAGTTAGCTTTGTGCATATTTAATGTACAATATCTGACATCTAGTAATTTCTCTCTATCTTTCATCTCTTTCTTTGCCTCTCGATGTTTTTTCTGTTATTAATCTAATTTGATCATCATATTATTTTCTATGTCCTAAGTCTTAAACAATCCTGCCCCTTCGATAAGATCCCGTATTTGAATGAGTCGAAGTTGACAGAAACCAAGTCACAAATGTGCTTCAATGTTTTGACAATGACAGCTGTGTCAATCTTAGAACACACAATTTGTCGTATTTTACCTTAGGCTAGAATCTTTAAACAGCATTTTTAATGCTAGGTAGAAAGAACCATACAATATAGGAGTTTTCTTCGTGATTACATATAGACAAGAATATCAACATACAGTTTTCTATTTACTGTAAATATGAAATAAAATACAAAACAAACAAAGTTTTTCATATTTAGCAAGTCTCATCAACATTCTTCTTATGCGTATCTTAACATAAGAAAGAAGTTAAGATAGAACCTTGCTTGAATTACATGGAAGAACACAAAGAATGAAGTTAGATGAAGAACCTTGTACTTAGAATTACATGGAGAAACAAAAGAATGAAGTGGTTCAGACCATTTAGTAAGATATGCAACAAACTCCACAGTATACAGTGTCTCCTACAACAGAACATCAGAGAAAGAGGGGAGAAAAGATCACAGAAAAAGATGGTTAGATGGCTAGCAGAATCCTGTCAAGAAACAAAAATAACTATCACCCAAGCCACCACTAGAGCAGCCGAGGTACACAACAGAAACATCATGACATTGGACAAGACCATGAAACAGGTGATGACAACAACAGAATCATCATGACATTGAAATGACCTTGAAACAGTTTTGTGATGACAACAACAGAAACATCATGACATTGTACAATGACCTTGAAACAGTTTTGTGATGACAACAACAGAAACATCATGACATTGTACAATGACCTTGAAACAGTTTTGTGATGACAAAAGAAAACAAAGTATCAAAAAACAAATTTAAGAAAATATTAAGAAAACACAACTTTTTTCATGTTTACCGTACTCAATCCTCAAATACGTAATCTGATTAATTTTGCATTCCCCCTTCATTTCCTTGAGCGTGGTTCCTCCTCCTCCTCCTTCTTCGGCCTGCAAAGCTGATGGATATCCAATCATATTGTTTTATTCTTACCTTTAGCAAGACTTAATGAATATTGAATGTATTACCTGTGCAGGGAAGAAAGACAGCAAGCAACAATGAAGGCTAATGACAACACTTTGCGGCCAATTTTCTATTTTCAATAACACAATTTTAAAAATTACGAAATGCATAAATTTAAATTACCAATCTCCAATGAGTTAAAACTATTTTATTTCAGAAATTGAATATGTTTTTTTGTGTGTTCGTTCGTGTTGTTATTTTTCCTTCTTTGCAATTTCAGTTTGTCGCTACATTTCACAACAAAAACTCGACATAATGAACACACAAAAATATGGCATTGGTTTAGTGAATATCTTCAATTCTTTCAATTGATATAATGAGATGGTGACACTTGCAACTAGTTTTTGGTTTGTTCGTTGCAAAATAAATGGAAATGACAATAGAAATTATAATCGTAACGATGATTGACAGCATCATAACTATCATTATCGATGCCATCATCAGCGTTACGGTTATCATCTTCATCATCATCTACATTGACATCATCCTCATTGTGATACTATTCATCCTTATTAGTGTCGTAGTTATCAGTGTCATCGTCCCAATTCTCATCATCGCTGTCGTCATCAACATCATCAGTATTATTATCATTATCACATTCATCATCATATGCAACAAATTAATTCTTACTTTCATTCTCATTACCATCGTCATCGTCATCATCATTATCATTATTACCATCGTTATCAATAATATCAACATTCACGAGGTCGCCGTTAGCCAAGTTGACAACACTCTACTCTAGTGACCTTGTGTTGTAAACATCTCGGGGTCGAGGTCTGTAGCCTCTTGCCTACAGCCAAAATTACAGGTCCACATGGTACCAGAGCTACAGAAACCTGATCCTCATAGTAATTGACCCTGACCACTTGAAACTAAGACAGACAATACCAAGGATATCACAGATTACAAAATGTATTAAGAGCATTTGCATGTCATACTTTTGTGCAATCATTGTTGCATATGGCATACTTCTGTTTAGAGCATCAATGGTTGCATTGTGATATTTATGTTGAGAAATCAATGTTGCATATATATTTATTGAGAATCAATGGTGCATTCTGTATTGTTTAGAGACATCATTGGTTGATATCATATTATGTTTGACACATCAATGGTGCATGTGCATTTTATGTGTAGTACATCTTGTGTATGATTTTAGTAAGACATCAATGGTTCATATGTGCATATTTATTACACTCAATGGTTGCATAGTGATATTTAGGAGGTCATCAATGGTTGATAGTGCATTATGTGTAGAGTCATATTGTCTGCATATTGCTATACTTTAGAGCCTCAAGGCGCATAGTCAATTTCTGAGAGTCATCAATGGTGCATATGTGCATATTTAGTTTAGACACTCATTCATATGCTATTTATGTTTAAGTACATCATGTTGCATATGTCATATTTTGTTTGGTACATCAATGGTTGCATATGTGAATTTCGGAATACTCAATGGTTGCTTGCATATTTATGTTTAGAGACATCAATGGTTGCATATCATATTTATGTTTAAGTCACATGGTGCATATGTGCATACTTTAGACACATCAATGGTTGCAAGTGATATTTATGTTTAAGTACATCAATGTTCATATGTGCATATTTATGTAGTATAATGTTCATATGTGCATATTTTGTGTACAATGGTTGCATAGTCAATTATGTTTAAGCATCATGTGCATATGCATATTTCTGTGTAGAGTATCAATGGTTGCATATGCATATTTATGTTTAGATACATCATGTGCATATTGCATATTAGTGTAGAGTACATCAATGGTTGCATATGTGCATATTTCTGTGTAGAGTACATCAATGGTTACATATGTGCATATTTCTGTGTAGAGTACATCAATGGTTACATATGTGCATATTTATGTTTAGAGTACATCAATGGTTGCATATGTGCATATTTATGTTTAGAGTACATCAATGGTTACATATGTGCATATTTATGTTTAGAGTACATCAATGGTTACATATGTGCATATTTATGTTTAGAGTACATCAATGGTTGCATATGTGCATATTTATGTGTAGAGTACATCAATGGTTGCATATGTGCATATTTATGTGTAGAGTACATCAATGGTTACATATGTGCATATTTATGTTTAGAGTACATCAATGGTTGCATATGTGCATATTTATGTTTAGAGCACATCAATGGTTGCATATGTGCATATTTATGTGTAGAGTACATCATTGGTTGCATATGTGCATATTTATGTGTAGAGTACATCATTGGTTGCATATGTGCATATTTATGTGTAGAGTACATCATTGGTTGCATATGTGCATATTTATGTTTAGAGTACATCAATGGTTGCATATGTGCATATTTATGTGTAGAGCACATCAATGGTTGCATATGTGCATATTTATGTGTAGAGTACATCATTGGTTGCATATGTGCATATTTATGTTTAGAGTACATCATTGGTTACATATGTGCATATTTATGTTTAGAGTACATCAATGGTTGCATATGTGCATATTTATGTTTAGAGTACATCAATGGTTGCATATGTGCATATTTATGTTTAGAGTACATCAATGGTTGCATATGTGCATATTTATGTTTAGAGTACATCAATGGTTGCATATGTGCATATTTATGTTTAGAGTACATCAATGGTTACATATGTGCATATTTATGTTTAGAGTACATCAATGGTTACATATGTGCATATTTATGTTTAGAGTACATCAATGGTTGCATATGTGCATATTTATGTTTAGAGCACATCAATGGTTGCATATGTGCATATTTATGTTTAGAGTACATCAATGGTTGCATATGTGCATATTTATGTTTAGAGTACATCAATGGTTGCATATGTGCATATTTATGTTTAGAGTACATCAATGGTTACATATGTGCATATTTATGTTTAGAGTACATCAATGGTTACATATGTGCATATTTCTGTGTAGAGTACATCAATGGTTACATATGTGCATATTTACGTTTAGAGCACATCAATGGTTGCATATGTGCATATTTCTGTTTAGAGTACATCATTGGTTACATATGTGCATATTTATGTTTAGAGTACATCAATGGTTGCATATGTGCATATTTATGTTTAGAGTACATCAATGGTTGCATATGTGCATATTTATGTGTAGAGTACATCAATGGTTGCATATGTGCATATTTATGTGTAGAGTACATCATTGTAGTTTATAAAACAGAGGTTTGAACTTTGTATAAATTCTGAAATATGAAATTAGTGTTCTGGTGTTTCATTAGAAATTGTGTTCTAAACACCAGCGTTCTAAACACCAGCGTTCTAAACACAGCGTTTAACACAGTGTTCTAAACAGTGTTCTCAATTACAGCGTTCTAAACACCATCGCGTAAAAGCGCTACTTCAGTGTGCGTATTGGTTATTGGTTACTAAACTGACGTCATTGCCCGGGCAGAGCCATAGGTGTTCAGTCTCTCCTAACATATATAGAAGAGTATGCATACTGATGGTTCCCGTGGCTCGCTGATTAAACACACCTCTCACTCTGCCTCTCAGGCATCCAGTTCGATTGTACAACGTGTAACTCCAAACTGCCTAAATCGCTTGAACGATTCAACATCGATTTTAGTGTCCTCATCCAACAGAGAGTCGCGAAGAGACCGAAGAATATCCCCTTATCCATCTTCAACTCCCCAACAATCGTTGCTGTTGATGCAAGCCTGTCTGCTCTCTCATTACCGTAAACACCCGAATGCACAGGACAGTATATCCACGTAAGCCTCTGGAGGTTAGAAACTTCTATAGACGACATTCACTCATACGAAACCTGCCCTTCTGGATCTTGTGAAGCATCGACTGAGAGTCAGATACAACACGCCCCAGTAAATGAAGGCCCAGAGATCCAATGGAGGGCAGCAGTAACGGCCTCAACCTCCATCCTCATACTAGAAGTAGTTGTCCTGTATGCCCCCTTCGCTCTGCAACAACCCTACCATGCGCATTAGCTAAGAAACCCCAGCCGGATTTCTCACCACGTTGAACCGACCCAACGGTATATACAACAACATCATCATCCCTTGCATTATCTTCTATCAGCTGCTTAACTGCGAGATTAGTCTTCATGTTGCCCCAACCTCTACATTCTCTTCCAAGAGTAGTGTGCGTATACTCAGAGTTAATGATTACAACAGTTTATAATAATCCTGCTTAGGAAAGTAATAAATATTTAAAGTTTAAGTTTAAAGGGGGTTTTTTAAGCTGAAGGATTATGCCCGCATACCCAGCGTGTTTGTAGCGCGTTGACGACTGGTGACAAGCTCCATGTGAATGCGTGTTCAAATTCGCGGTCTGGTGGAAAAGCCACAGGTTCTCCAGATTTACGGCGTTCGTGGCACCAAACTGAAGGGTTACGATGTCTATGGCACCGAGCCGAAGAGCTGAAGGCTCAAGTGCTTTTGGATCAGTAAAAAAACAGCTGAAGGACTGACTTCACTGCACCTGATTTTACCCCATATGGTTCGGTATATCTCAACAGAAATGGTGCGCCACCTGCCCAAGAGTATTGCACAAAGCACGAACTCCCTAGCTCCGGCAAAAACCCTAGGCGTCACTGAAAAAAAATGCACTCGTAAACAGAACGGGGTCCGGATTCGAACCCACGACATTTGACTCACAATGCAAGGGCCAGCTTAGCCACCGAGACCCCAGTAAAAAATATTATACAACGTAACTGGTTCACGACAACACATGATAACACACACACACACATAAATGTATCTGAATTCTTTAATGCAGCAACACTAACATGTCTTTCCCTGATCTCCTTGGTGATGACCTTACCATTTCACCAGCTATAGAAAATACTTTTCAAATCAAGATCGCAAACAACCTCGCCCATGATAGCGGAAAGTTTCACCTATTCAACACAAATTATCACGGTCTCTTTGATTATTGATGTATGCAATTTTGAGCAATTTTACGCTTCACTGAACACAAGAACTCAAGGTATGTGCTTTGTGAATCACAGTTGAATTAAAACAACTCATGTTTCAACAAAGTTGTTCGTGTTGTCCTGGTAGCATCACCACATGACACCGGCTACTGATTGCTTGAAGATTGTGGCACATGAATCTTGTTTTTGATAAAGACACTATTGTCGACATGTATGTGCTTACATATTTTGGGGAAAAAAAGAAATGAACGGCTCATTTCGTATTTAAAAAAAAATAAATTATATCCGCTTTGGTTAGATTAATATATTGTTTTTCTAAATTGAGGATATAGTTACAGTTTAGAAGGAGAATAGGAATGGCCACAATTACATTTATTTATGCAAAGAGAGAGATCGCAACCACACCCCGCCCACCATACATGCCAATCCCTCAAAAGTTTCTCATATAGTGATTGATGGTTGGGGTGTATTAGCGCGGTGGGTAGCGCGTTCACTTATAGAATCAGACACAAAAGGATTGTAAGTTCACCCCCTGCATTGTACATTCTAAAAGTTAGAATAGAAAATGACCTTCCTACCTCCAGCATCCTTGGATATAGAAATGTTAATGAACATGTACTTTCTACCCTACGATCTGAAAACGCTACGGTACATGTCTGTATAGTGAATATTGCTATATAGCACAGAAGCATGGGCAATGAACATGGAATTGAGACCTTGTCGATAAATAGAAGAATAAACCGTTAAAAAAAGGTAAAGGAAATCCTTTTATACCACGTGGTATATAGGATAATACGGAGTTAGGTCTATATTTTTCATTGATCGTCGGCACACGATGGGTGGTGTGGTCAATATCATACCAGCCGCCTTTACTTCCCAGTGCTTTTCTGATATTGTGACTGGGCCGATCTGAGAGTCGTTACGGTCGATTTTGTTTTTTTTCCGGTCCAGAAGCATTTGAGCTTTCAGCTCTTCGGCTTGGTGACATGGACATTGTAACCCTCGGTTCGGTGCCACGAACACCGTAAATCTGGGGAATCTGTGACTTTTTCTGCCATCCCGCGGAATTGAACCCGCACACACAGAGGGGTAGTCACCCGTAGTCCAACGCGCTACAAACACGCTGGGTAGACGGGCGATTACGGTCGATTAAAATTTCCCACCCCTGTTGAATTGAACCCGAACCCCTAGCATAAGAAGTGAGTTCACTAATAACTACACTACTGCCGCTCCAGAATAGACCGTATTTCATTTTTAAAAAATACAGACACATATTTACTACCATCACGTACCTACAATAATCGACGCTCAGAGCACGAGGCAGGCCAAGAACACGATGGATAGATAACATCTCAGAGTCACTGCGAAAGCATGGACTGACAACTTCAAGCGCAACACGCCTGGCACAAGATAGAAAAACTAACTCTCCCCACGACGCTCCACGGCAAGTGTGTTAGATAAGATAAGATAAGATAAGCTAAGATAAGACAGACAAATAGAGAGATACGGGAAATATGGCAATGCGAAGAGACGTTGTTTGAATCAATGACGTCTGCTGATCAACCAGACAGCCTCAATGAATCTTCCAAACATTTTGTCTTTCTTCCTTGCCATGATGTTGTGTTCTGTGAAATAATTCTTTGTCCATCCACCTCTTAATGATATTTTTCTCAATTATATCCTATTTCCGTTGCTAGCTTACCTTCACTCCTCTCTCCCCACAACCGTATGGCTTACATCACAGTATCATGTCTCCTTATGTTGCCAAAACATTCCATTTACCTCTCTTTGATCTACATCATCTAATTTTCTCTTAATCTCGAACTTCTTTTATCATTTTTTGGAAGAAGGAAGATTGAAATTGGATGTTTTTATTTTTCTTTCTTTTTCTGTCTTTTCTCCAATCCTGTTTGCCTCACAGCGTCAGGTCATGAAGAGATTTCTAAAACGGGCCCTTATATGCGCTTTGTAGATAGTGTCTTTCGTTGCCTCTGTTATCTTTGAGGTCCATCTTTGATCCATGCCAGTTAATTTTCTTTTAATCGCGAACGTCTTTTATCATTTTTGGAAAAGAGGAATATTGAAATTGGATGTTTTTGTTTGTATGTGCATGAAACATATGCAATCTTTCAAAAGAAGCATTTCCAGCCTGCTGTTCTCAATGTTGAACTGCCAAGGTTCTTTTTTTTTTAACGTGCTCAGCATGAACACTGTCCTACGTTTTATAATCCGTCTCCTATAGGACTAGGAACTCGATCTCCTCTGAGATCCTCTCCCCCGTCTTCCTACGAGCGAGCGAACCGAGTACCTTTGTAACGATAGACGAGCACGTAACCTCCACGCTAGAGACTCCCAAAAAGTAGAGCATTATAAATCTCATTTTTTAATTTCATTATTGATCTGTTTTGATATCACATAAAGAGAAATACTTAAAAGTACTATGAAATGACATATTGGTAACATACACATAGAGATGAATCCTGAAGAGCATGCTGGAAAGAGGTAGCTAATTCAAAACATACTATTGACAACTATCTATATCATCTTTGTGTCTAATGTGACACGGAAGACTTTCACATGAGAGTTTTATCATCTTTTGTTTGTTTTACTATTCAAGACATCATACGGGTCTCTGGCCTGCACATGATGGTAGTCAGTTATGAACAATCAGTGCCCTCCTGCCCAGCGTGTTCGTAACGCGTTGAACGACAGGTGACAAGTCCTCTGTGAGTGCGGGTTAAATTCCGCGGACTGGCAGAAAAGTCACAGGTTCTCCAGATTTACGGTGCTTATGGCACCGAACGGAAGGGTTACGATATCCATGGCACTGAGCCGAAGAGCTGAAAGCTCAAGTGCTTCTGGATCGGAAAAAAATTGAGCAATCAGTAAGAACTCTGGACCACGAAAAGTGGAGAACTGTTGAGGTCCTATGCTCCACAAGGAGCTGAGATGAATATGTCAAGATCTCTGTAAGTCACAGCTATGTCGTTTTACAGAAGAACATTGAGTGAATTCTAATATATTAGTTATTATATATTACATATATTTGATTGTTCCCTTATTTTCCCCCAACCGTTGAATATTTTGACAACGTTAAACGTTACAGTGGTTTGGAGAGAACTGTAATGGAAGGAAGGCATGGGTCCTGGACTACGAGGTAGGGGACGATCAAGACGAAGGTGGCAGCAGAACATCAAAGAAACCTTGAGCATGACGCTGGAGGAGGCGGGAGAACTTGCTAGAGATGAATTTTTCAGGCGGACTATGATGAAAGCGACGTTCCGCAAGCGACAAGCTACTTGATGATGATGTTGAGTATACATCCCTGTTCTTATAACTTAGAATGAAATAACGGACACAATTATTTAAAAAAAATATCTGTGTATACAAGACTGTGGGTCATTCCCCAGTGGATGAGAGAGAGAAAGAGAGAGAGAGAGAGAGAAGAATGTGCGGAAAGAAAATAAGACGCGGGGGTTGGAATTGAAAGGTTTTATTGCATGCTTTACATTCTTCCACATATTAGCCAATCGTAGTCTTCGCGCGCCATTTTCACCTCGCGTGATGTCACTAGAGGTGTTTAATTCTCATCTTCTCATTGGTTGACCTCACGGTTAGTGGGGGTTACGGTGCTCCATTACGGAGACCAATAAACAGAAAGCGGGGCAGGGATTGCCTATCCAGGTCGTTATATTCTATTTAAATAGTGCAAACATAAACTTTGGGCGACTAACATGCTTTTTCGAGACTAGGCGTTTAAGGGACACTATATTGTTGACGAAAATTCGATAGTGTGTACACACCGTGTTATCTATGAGAATTTTGTAGTGACATAATTTAATTTGATTGGAAAGTGTTCACCGATAGATACATCGCTGGGCAAGTGCGATTTCTGGTAGCTTTTCATAATTCAGTTTTCTCTGCATAATTAAACATAAGTTTGTGTTTTGTTAAGCCAATTGGAATTGTATTCTTGTATAGAATACTTGAAGTAAAATCTGAACATTATAAATAGCGTGTGTTAGATCTACATTTGTTCTAGTGAAGATATGACAGCTTATATATCAATTTAACTTGGATAGGTGGGTAGGTAAGTGAAAAATTGAAGAACAAACTATAAACGACTACACTAAGGAATAGATAATAATTTTGTGGAAGGTTGCAAGACAAATATGTCGATATTATTGTGTTTTGAATACGCGTGAGTAGTGTACTAGTCATTATATAAGGAAAACAAAACAATAACAAATAGTCAAACTTGTGAAATATTGTTTCATACACTGAGATTTACGATACCAACATGAGAATTTTCATTTGAGTAAGGATATAGTTGCAGTTACCTGTGTTTTACCTGTTGTAATCGTAGGATACCTGTCAGTCAAACAGTATATACAGCAGCAGTTCAGGTGTGTGTGATCTTTCAAAGAACCGGTTAATATGATGAAGGGTTCTTTCATGAAACGAGGTCGACAATGTGATGTCACAGTCACGAAGACTCATCTGAGATGCACGATGAAAAACAATATCGGACCTAATGTTCTTCGTGAGTATTTATTGTTGATTTATTGTTGATTTATTGTTGATTTATATGTTGATTTATTGTTGATTTATTGTTGATTTATATGTCTTTATTTAGAGTTGCTACCTTCTTGTCAGTTGTATGCATTCATCATTTGCCTCTTTGTCTCAGGAGACAATAGGTTTTACGTTTAGTAGTTTGTTCTGTGCTGAATCACAACGTTTCTTGTGGCTGTATTGGTCTATTCTGTAGTGGCAATCCTTGCCACAGTTGCTGCAGATGAAACTGGAGCTGATATATAGGATGTTCTCTCTGCACTCTGCGCTCTCTTTTGCCTCCACATGTGATGGCGTTTTTCTTCTTTTCTTTTGAGTCACCCTCACCGCCGCTCGTTTTGCTTGCCTGTCTTTGGCTACCCGCTCTCAATGTTCTTTGTCTATGCCGCATGAAGTTAGATCACGCTTGCAGGTGTCAATGAAGCGTAATAATGGGCGCCCATGTTGTCTAGTACCAGTTGCGAGTTGATCATATAGAATGTTTTTGGGGATTCTATCATCGCTCATACGGCACACGTGTCCCAGACATCTAAGACGTCGCTGACTCAGCAAGGTGTACATGCTTGGAATGTCAGCACTGCCAAGGATTTCAATATTGGAGATGTGGTCCTGCCATCGGGTGTTGTATATTCGCCTGAGACAGCACATATGGATGGTGTTGAGGCGATATTCTTGTCTGGCATATGTGGTCCATGTCTCACTACCATACAACAGAGTGCTGAGAACATATGTGGTTCATGTCTCACTATCATACAACAGAGTGCTGAGCACATATGTGGTCCACGTTCACTAACATACAACAGAGTGCTGAGAACATATGTGGTCCACGTCTCACTATCATACAACAGAGTGCTGAGAACATATGTGGTTCATGTCTCACTACCATACAACAGAGTGCTGAGAACATATGTGGTCCACGTCTCACTACCATACAACAGAGTGCTGAGAACATATGTGGTCCATGTCTCACTACCATACAACAGAGTGCTGAGAACATATGTGGTCCACGTCTCACTACCATCCAACAGAGTGCTGAGAACATATGTGGTCTACGTCTCACTACCATACAACAGAGTGCTGAGAACATATGTGGTCCATGTCTCACTACCATACAACAGAGTGCTGAGAACATATGTGGTCTACGTCTCACTACCATACAACAGAGTGCTGAGAACATATGTGGTCTACGTCTCACTACCATACAACAGAGTGCTGAGAACATATGTGGTCTACGTCTCACTACCATACAACAGAGTGCTGAGAACATATGTGGTCCACGTCTCACTACCATACAACAGAGTGCTGAGAACATATGTGGTCCACGTCTCACTACCATACAACAGAGTGCTGAGAACATATGTGGTCTACGTCTCACTACCATACAACAGAGTGCTGAGAACATATGTGGTCCACGTCTCACTACCATACAACAGAGTGCTGAGAACATATGTGGTCTACGTCTCACTACCATACAACAGAGTGTTGAGAACATATGTGGTCTACGTCTCACTACCATACAACAGAGTGCTGAGAACATATGTGGTCTACGTCTCACTACCATACAACAGAGTGCTGAGAACATATGTGGTCTACGTCTCACTACCATACAACAGAGTGCTGAGAACATATGTGGTCTACGTCTCACTACCATACAACAGAGTGCTGAGAACATATGTGGTCTACGTCTCACTACCATACAACAGAGTTCTGAGAACATATGTGGTCCATGTCTCACTACCATACAACAGAGTGCTGAGAACATATGTGGTCTACGTCTCACTACCATACAACAGAGTGCTGAGAACATATGTGGTCTACGTCTCACTACCATACAACAGAGTGCTGAGAACATATGTGGTCCATGTCTCACTACCATACAACAGAGTGCTGAGAACATTCTCTGTTGAATTATGTGTGTTTATTTAGAGTTTTACGTTTATGTTCTTTTCATGTATTTATTCTCTCTGTTGAGTCGTGATTGCATCATAGCACTCCAGGCCGATCTATAGGTTCTTAGTCGTCCTCAACATATGTCAGATCCATACGTTTTTAGTTGTTCTCAACATATGTCAGATCCATACGTTTTTAGTTGTCCTCAACCCTGTAGCTACCAGGTACAGAGAAAAGAGTAAATAAACCTATCCAGATTGAATTCAAAAATCAAAAAATAAATTGGCTGGTGCTTAAAGTAACAATGAGACAACGGAAACATTTGAGATATATAAATTGACATCACGAGTTGGAAAAGACCATTTTGGAAGGAGACGTCCAGGCAAAGAGGAGAAGAGGATGTCTACGGAGAAGATGGATTAAGAATGTGACTGATAATTTGAGCACGTCGTAGACTGTGTGAGAGAGAATTTTCGAAGGAGTGTTAGTGGGGTAAAGTTCTGCTTAGATCAATTATAAGTTATATGAGAACTATCATCATAGCACTTTAGATACGCCCATAGGTGCTCCGATCTCCGCCCCAACAAATCTAGCAGCGGCCCAACACGCCAGTTGTATGTTGATTAATCAATCTCTGCATATTTGGTCTGTCGTTCTTTTCGAGTTGTATTAGCATCGACACCTATCTCTCTCAATCTGGTCTCTCTCTCAATCTGGTCTCTCTCTCAATCTGGTCAGCGACCCGAAAGACTCCCAATGCGTTAAGAATGTCATTTCGGTCCATTGCAGCTCGCTTAATATCGTAGCCACGCCAGATAATCTATCAGCTCGTTCATTACCCCTGATTTCTGCGTGCCCAGGAACAAAAATGAATAGAAAAACTGAGTAAAATCTATCAGATATGCTGGTTACATTCCACTTCTTATCCAACTCCTCCCCTTGTCTGCTGATACAAACATTTGTGTACTTTATACACAAGTGTACCATCAAGACTGCTACCAACTTCTCGACCACATAACCAGGATATTATCTGAAGAAATTATTCCAATACTCACTAGTTTCTTTGTACCATCTATCCCTAGCTGTAAGCCGTGTCAGTATAAACCTCCATGAGGTGAAGTGGTTTGGAATTCGATTTACAAACTCTGTGCAGGTATATCATAATTATTTGTTCCATGCAGGCTGACATGGAATCGATTATTGATCTGAGTTCTGATTATAAGTTCGGATGTTGTAATTTTTCTCTGCCATGAAGTCATGCTGCCCATACTGTTTTTATCTCTCTCTATCTTCTCTCTGTCTTGCTTGCATTGATTTAACTTTGCTCTTAACCCATTCGTCTTTGTAAGCTGATATACCGGCTCGTTGTATTTTTAAATATGATGCAAGACAGCATATTGGTTAATTCAGAATATGTTGGACTATAAGTTTGACAGTGAGTGAAACACAAGTTTACGGAGTTAAAGAGTGAAATCCATAAGTAACACACTTGGTAGAGTCATATAACACACTTGGTAGAGTCATATAACACACTTGGTAGAGTCATATAACACACTTGGTAGAGTCATGAGTAACACAGTTGGTAGAATCATATAAGTAACACACTTGGTAGAGTCATATTAGTAACACACTTGGTAGAGTCATATGATGGTTTGTAACATGCATTTCTCTTGCCCGTCTGCCCAGCGTGTTCGTAGCGCGTTAGACTACGGGTGACTAGCCCTCTGTGTGCGGGTTCGGTTCCGCGAGCTGGCAGAAAAGCCACAGGTTCCCCAGATTTACGGTGTTCGTGGCACCGAACCAAAGGTTACGATGTCCATGGCACCGAGCCGAAGAGCTGAAAGCTCAAGTGCTTCTGGAATTATCAAGACTCCACCGTGATAAACAAGTTCTGGTTGGTGGGACAAATGATTGTGGGTGTCTCAACAACAGTAATGTCTACATTTATCAGTGAATAGTCCACGGTCCACAGACCCTCGATCGCGCAATATAAACATGTTACAGGTCATCTAACACGTGAAATGAAACTGTCTTTCCTCGCAATGATGACATCAAGACATTTATCTATTGTTACCGCCTGTGTGGTGACGGGGCGTGCAAGGGGAGAAAAGAATAGTAACACTGTGATCTACAAGGCATGTCGTAAGAGGCGACTGATGTAGGACCTAGGTAAGCTACCCTAGTAAATAAAAAGCGTCGCAGAAATCGATATACTGGCGAACTTGTAGACGCATAACTGGCATAACGTACAATCGCTTTTAGGCTCAGATCACACACAGATCACAACGAGTGGTTAACAAGTGGTGGATGTGGAGCGTGAGAAGAAGAAGTCTTGTAACAGTACTGTAGAGGACAAGGCAATGTAACCACATAAAACGACAATACATACACATATACTCAAATATGAATGACTTGGTATCTACAATCAAACCAAGTAGGAACAGAACACATACATTTATACTTCGGACAGATTCCTAGGTTCTTAGCATCTTGCCACACAAGATGAAGTGTACTAATGCCCATGGTTCCTATAGCAAGTTGTGTTTCATCATCATCAGGTGCCGTCTCCACATCGAAGGTTGGCTGCAATGAATCTCCAGCATCCTCTGTCTTTCGACTTGATGTTGCACACTGCCAGACTGTAACCTGTCCATTTCTTAAAGTTTCCTCCCACTTATCTCTCGGTCTTCCTCTTGCTCTTCCCCTCAACTTTCCCCTCTAGTAAATGTTTTATCATGGTGTCATGCCTTTTATGTGCCCAAAATACTTTACTTGTCTGAATTTTATTTCTCTTAATAATTGTTTCTTCATGCCTAGTTTTCCTAAAACTTGTTTATTTGTCTGTTTTTCTGTCCATGAAACTCTGCCTATTCTTCTATATATCCACATCTCAAATGCATCAATTCTGTCTTCTGTGTTTCAATTCTGTGTTTCATACATATTTCTTATCCACTCATACAAGAGGTCCTGACGACCAGAGAACTTCTCGTTATCTTATCTTATCTTAACAACATTTGCCGTGAAGCGTCATGGGGAGAGTTAGTTTTCTATCTTGTGCAAGGTCTGGTTATTAGCGTGTCGTATACTTTTCAAACAAAAACTACCGCCTGTAATATTTAGCATGAAAAATCGAGTTTATTAGAACGTTTTCCTAGAATATGCGAGTCTTTGTTCTTAATCTGGTGGCGTCTGTTGCTTAAGGGATAGTGACTCGGTCTTTTAACCCCGACGTTCTGAGTTCGAATCACGCTGCGGACAGTTTGGTTGCAAATTGTTTTGCGTGGATTTTTACAAAAGAACGATGGCACCACCCGTTCAGAAAGCAATGGCAAACTACTGAACATAATAACGCCTAGAAAAATCACAAGCAGTGTTAAAAAGCTGGGATTTATTCGCAACCTGAGGGTTTTATCAATTTCGTTATCCGTGACTACTTCCCGGACCACATCTTTCATGCTTGTCGGATCTGTTTGATTCATTTATTGATTGATTGGACCATCATCAGTGCACTTCGGTGAGTAACCATGTGTGCTCCTATCTCTTTCTTACACATGAAGATCTAAGCTGCAGTACACGGACTCCGTAACACCGGTAACGGTCTCCAATGTAATTTAGAAGATGGTAAAGATATTTTATAGGAATTTTTATTTCTAATCTTTTCTAATGATTTTTGGGAAGCGGCTTTCCAGCCTGATCTTCTCGATTTTGAAATGCCAAGGGTTCTTTTTTTCCCCGATCCAGAAACACTTGAGCTTTCAGCTCTCCGGCTCGGTGCCATGGACATCGTAACCCTTCGGTTCGGTGCCACGAACACCGTGAATCTGGGAAACCTGTGGCTTTTCTGCCAGCCCGCGGAATTCAACCCGCACTCACAGAGGGCTAGTCACCCGCAGTCCAACGCACTACGAACACGCTGGGTAGGCGGGCACCAAGGGTTCTTTTACGTGCTCAAATTGAACACGGTACCTACGTTTTATCGTCTGTCTGTGATAGGACTAGAAACTCGATCTCATTTACATTGAGATCTGGGATCTCTGGAAAAATATACAGATGGCTCTACAAGGGAGTGAACCTGATACCTCTGGCATGAGAGACTTGAAGATATGAAGAAAATAACGCATAGAAACACGGCGTTATTTCCCAACCTAATGACCTCTATGAATGCCCTGAAGCGAATTATACACTTTACTGAAGCTATTGGTGTTCATCATATGATAACTGAAGGAATAATCACACAGCGAATCATAGTTCATTGAAGATATTGCTATTGATCTCTCTCTCTCTCTCTCTCTCTCTCTCTCTCGATCCCATTGCTATTGCGATCTCTCTCTCGCGATCTCATTGCTATTGTGATCTCTCTCGCGATCCCATTGCTATTGTGATATGATGACGGACGGAATAACCGCAAAGAAGAAAGAGAAGAAATGTGAGTTCACGAAATAAGGTCATTTTACAAATGTATCGATATAAGAAAACATGCATTTTTTCCAGTGGCTACTTATGTTTGTGAATCATGGACCATTACACACACAAAAAACAAGAACGAAAATCTAGTCCTTCAAAACTAAATGCTACAGAAAGATCCTAAGAATACCATGGACAGAAAAAGGAAGAACACTGATGTCCTGAAAGAACTGAATGTTACAGAGAATTGGCTGATAAACAACATACTATACAGAAAAATTAGATACTTTGGTCACATCAAGCGTCACGATGGCCTGGAGAGAACAATATTAGAGGGCAGGGTCCCAGGAGGCAGAGGCAGATCAAGAAGAAGATGGCTACAAGATATTAAAGAAACCATGAACATGACCATCGACGAAGTGGGTGAACTGGCAAGAGACAGAGTGAATTTCAGATGCGCTGCAAAGAGAGCAACGTCCTATAAAGGATACGCATCTTAATGATGATCGATACAAGGGAAGACTACAGTAAAACTGTGTAGCAATGGCGAAACACTTTAAAAAAAAACACAATTAAAGTACTGTAGTTTTACAAAGTACAAAAACAATACACATCAGGGGAATTAGCATACAAAACGATCTTGTTGATTTAGTTTGTTATTATTTTGTCTGAAAATACATTACATCCTTGTATTGTCATTTCCTGACTTGATAAATTGTTTGACTACAGTCTAACATGTTGTTGAGATATCTCCTTAATCCTACAAGTTTGGATTAGATATTACTGAACTCTCTAGACAATATCATCACAAACCACTTAACGATTGGTAGTCTTCACATCTTCTCTCTCTCTCTCAATCAATTGCCATGTCTGCTGACGTAGGCAATCATGTCTCTCACTCATATCTTTCTTCCTGGTGCAGTTTAGTAGTTCTGACGTAAATCTTTTGTCGAACTACGATTTCAAACCAACCGGCATCATCTGCTTCTGTCTTCCCTGATCTATCCTTCGCTGTATTTTACTGGTTGTCATGAACTCTTTCAAACGTTTTCCTTGCATTATGTGTCCGAAGAATTGATTGTCTAATTCATGTTAGGGAGTCTCTCTGGCGTAGAGGTTAGGTACACGCCTCTCGTTGCAAAAGATACGCGGTTCGCTCCCTCCTTCAGCAATCAGGATATTTTTCCAGAGATCCCTGATCTCAGTGTAGATGAGATCAAGTTTGTAGTCCTATCGGAGACTGACAATACAATGTAGGTCCTGTCCTCAAGATGAGCACGTACAAGACCCCATGACAGTTCAACATCGAGAAGACTAGGCTGGAAAGCCGCTTCCCGGGCAAAACACATTAGAAAGTTTAAATAATAAATTTCTTACAGAATATGTTCTCCAACTTCTAAATTACATTAGGGATCCTCGCCGGTGCTACGGAGTTCATGTACTGCCGCTGAGATCTTGCTGTGAAAGAAAGAGATAGAGCACACATGGTTATTCACCGAAGTGCAATGATGATGGTCCTATCAATCACTCTATCAATCAAATTTCTTTTCTCTTGATCGAGTCTCCCAGAGTGAAAAACTCTCGTAAAATCTCATCTATATTTTTTTATCGTTGTCCATGTGATTTTCAACATTCTTTTTAAAAACCACATCTTTGTGACTTATTGATCGTATTGATTGTTAATTTATTGTCCATGATTCACTGTCATACAAAAGTATTAGTTCTATATATTTTTCGTTCTCCTCTATGAATTCAGGCCTAATAATTACGTCTCTGATTTTTGCGTGAAACTTGCTTTCCTTATCACCAGTGTCTCTCACAATTCAAGCGAACCTTACATCGACTTCAGAGGTACTTGTAATGTAGAACCTCAAGTAAATGATCATGGTCTAATGTAGCCCAAACGTGTACCAAGTGCATTTCGCAAATTTTTTTTTTCGTTTGGTCAAGCTGGCCATGAACTGCAGAATGTTCACGGGACGTGGTCACTGGTGCAGACTGTTATCAACATCGCTATCGGTGTCACAAACCATTGGAGTATTTGATGTCACATAGCAATGGAGTATTCGGTGTCACATAGTAATGGAGTATTTGATGTCACATAGAGTAATGGAGTATTTGATGTCACATAGAGTAATGGAGAGTCAATGTTGGTATTGTGTCACATAGTAATGGAGTATTCGGTGTCACATATAGTAATGGAGTATTCGGTGTTACATAGAATAATGGAGTATTTGTATTCATATTTATAGATGACAATCACTAATGCTGATATTGAATCAATTCAGCCCCCCTCCTCCATTGTGGGTGGCATCTGTAGCCGAGCCATCCGTGTATGCATGTGTCCATGAGTCCATTGGGTAGTTTTCATTTATGTGTTTTTCTGCGATGAGCCTTCTCTCCAGGTCTGTCTGTGTTCCTTTCTTGCCAATGCCACTTATTTCTTCTGAGAGCTCTGGGAGGCTGGCTGTATGCCCAGTGAGGGAAGGTGCTGGCTGGTTGAATGTGTCTTGGTTGAGTCAGTGCCAATATTGCATCTTTGTGAGCAAGTTCTTTTGAGTTTGCCACGAAGTTACTTCTTTTGAGGAGCGGAGAGAGGAGTGTGCTTCATCTTCTTCTCTACGATCGGTTTCTAATGCTCGTCTAAACCATGAAATAGGCTTTCCTCTATGAAGCTGCATGTCAGTTGGAGTTCCTCGAGAGTTCCCCATAGCTTGCTGTGTCAGCTTTGTTCATGAGACTCTTTCATTTCGTTGGTGTATGTAAAATGAACAGGACTGCAGGATGTGCTCTGGAGTTTGTGTTTCTGTCTGACATGCACACTGTTCAGGCTTTATTCTGTTCATGTGACGGTTGAGCCCACAGTGTAGGAGTGTGTTTAACCAGCGAGCCCCATGAAGCATCAGTATGCATACATTTCGACATCTGTTGGCGGAGATTGAGCACCTATGGGTCTGCCCGACGTGTTGTGTCATTTAAGTAACCAATAGCCAATAACTAGAGGTGACAAATTGCAGTATTAACTAAACTGGAGAATATATTCACTATAAAAATGATCTCCCATTTAGCTATAAATATGAATACTCCAATGTGTGCCCTATAAATATGTATACTCCAATGTGTCCCCTATAAATATGAATACTTCAATTTTCCCCTATAAATATGAATAATAAAAGTTGCAAAGTCATCACATAAAAAGATTGTCGAATATGTGTCAATGTACCCATCCTATCGCCAGTGCGTTGTGTCAGTGTACCCCTTCTAACACCCGTGTGTTGTGTCATTGTACCCCTCCTATCGCCAGTGTGTTGTGTCATTGTACCCCCTCCTATCGCCAGTGTGTTGTGTCATTGTACCCCTTCTATCGCCAGTGTGTTGCCGGATCTCACGGGGGAGCAAAGAATAGTAACACTGCGACCTACAAGGTATGTCGTAAGAGGCGACTGAGTTCGAGCCAGCGAAGCTACCATAGTATATAAAAGCATCGCAGAAATCGGATGTCCTGGCCTACTTGTAGACGCATAACTGACACACCGTGCAATCACTCTTAGACTCAGATCACATACAAATCAGAAAGAGTGGTTCAACAGGTGGTCAATATAGAACGTTCGATGAAGAAGAAGAAGAAGTACATCTCTTGAAAAACAAAGGTAGAAAATTAGTTCCGAAACGATTAAAGGTCGTCCGACATTCAAGAATTACTAAGCACAAACAGTGTCATTATCAGTGGCGGCTCGTGGTCATTTTTCTTGGTGGGGCAAGAAACACATTTTCGGAAAAATCATGGGTTTTGAAGTATTTACTAGTATTTGTCTATTCGGGGAAGTTATTCCCCCTTTCGATTATTCGTGGGCGGCCCCACTTGCCCGTAATGACGAGCCGCTCCTGGTCTTTATCATCTTCTTCTGCTTACGCTGATGAAACTATAGTGTCTTACTTCTACTTCTAGAATGTCTTAGTCATGGTAATGTGACAAAATGTGACACCCTTGTATAGGGCAAGATATAGAACTGATGCAATAATGAACGTCATCCAATAGTCTGTAGTGGTTCTCAACATTTCAAAGAAAGACCACATGAAAAGAATTGCAAAATGTATGAGAGAATATAATGTTGATAATAAAATACTGACTAAAACAGACATAATGAGAAGAAATATGAGAAGAAATATGAGAAGTAATATGAGAAGAAATATGAGAAGAAATATGAGAATAAATATGAGAATAAATATGAGAATAAATATGAGAAGTAATATGAGAAGAAATATGGGGGACTGCCTAGAGTAGTTGATAGTAGCTCTGCCTGCTAGCTGTGAGACGCCTCATAGCTCGGGTTCGAACCTACTGTCCGGCATTTGTTCGAGTCCCTGGTCTTACTCAGGACGATAACTTGAGTACCTCTGAAGTCGGAGAAAATCTGCCTGTATGGCGAGGGAATACTAATTACGAGTACATTGAGCACACGGCTGCCAGTGTAAAGTAATTTACAATGTGCACGCTGCTGCCATTGTAAGAAATTGGAAAACGGATTTTCATGCAAAACCAGTTTCAGAGATAAAACTTCGTTTGAGTTGAAAGCGGACGAAAGAAAAAAAAAAAAAAGAGAAGTAATATGAGGAAGAAATATGAGGAAGAAATATGAGGAAGAAATATGAGAAGAAATATGAGAAGTAATATGAGAAGTAATATAAGAAGAAATGAGAATAAATATGAGAATAAATATGAGAATAAATATGAGGAAGAAATATGAGGAAGAAATATGAGAAGAAATATGAGAAGAAATATGAGAAGAATTATGAGAAGAAATATGAGAAGTAATATAGAAGTAATATGAGAAGTAATATGAGAAGTAATATGAGAAGAAATATGAGAAGTAATATAAGAAGAAATATGAGAAGAAATATGAGAAGAAATATGAGAAGTAATATGAGAAGAAATATGAGAAGAAATATGAGAAGTAATAATATGTCATATAATAACATATAATGAGCAGTATTTGTTTTTTGTCCCCGCTATGAATTCAGGCGAAGTCATGAGGGCCTTTGATTTTTGCGTGAATGTTTGATTTCCTTATCACAAGTGTCCCTCGCCACTCAAGTGTGTCTTACTCCGACGTTAAAGGTTTCTTCTTTTCCCATGTTCGTTCTCATGTTCCCGCTGGAACGGATTGCACTGCCGCAGTTTTCAGCTTGAGCTGTAGTATCTGCAGCTTTCGGTCCGACACATCCGACTTCAGCGTAGCCTTGTCTGGGTACCGGTTTGCTTATTCCTCTTCGATCTCTACAAACTTAGCCAGACTTCTTGGTAATCGTTTGTTTCCGAGGCCACCACTGGGAGGTGGTGTCGCTAGCAGTCATATGTAAGTTGCTGGCTGCTACAAGCCAACCCACGTAGCTTGTGTAGTCCACGAAGAGAGACGGAGCGTCTGGCCTCACTTCAGAGGACTGAGCAGTGGTACTAATATTGAAGAGAGACTAGCGAGTTTTAAGAACCACAAGGAAGCATCGGAGCCAAAGAATATGAGCAATAAATAAATAGAAAACATGCAGAAAATAGATGTTTGTGAAAAATAATGAATATAAAATGTGAAGAATTCAGGAGACCTGATGAAATCAGAGACATGTCTGGTCAACCACTAGTGACAACTGTTATAAGAAAGAGAAGATGGAGATATGTTGGCACACCTTGAGGAGAAATGATCAACGAATATCAAAGCAGGCATTGAAGTGGATGCAAAGGGTTCAAGAAAGAGAGGACGACCTAAGGAGACCCTGAAACGAACTTTGCTGAGAGAAGCAAGAAATATCGGTCTCAGTTTTATGCAGGAGATTGAGCGAGTTGCCCAGGATAGAGCGGTATGGAGAAATTACTTGCAGGCACTATGTAACATATAACGGTACGAGAGGAATTATTATTATGTATAAATTATGATCATAAAATGTGACGAATTCAGAAGTGATGAAATCAGAGAAATATCTGGTCAACCACTGGTAACAACTATTATAAGAAGGAGAAGTGATGAAATCAGAGAAATGTCTGGTCAACCACTAGTAACAACTATTATAAGAAGGAGAAGATGGGGAGATATATTGGGCACACCTTGAGAAAAATGAAGAAACAAATTACCAAAGCTAGCATTGAAGTGGGAGGCAATGGGTTTAAGAGGACGCCATAAGGAAACCCTGAAATGAACTTTGCTGAGAGAGACTAAAAATATCGGTCTCAATTCCATGGAAAAGATCCAGTGAGTTTCCCAGGACAGAGCGGTATGGAAAATTACTCACAGGTGATATGTAGTGTATAACGGGAGGAGAGGAATATATAAATTTAAAAAAGGCTCCGAAAAAATTAAAATTACCAAACTCAGGATTCGAACCACAATCCTTTATTTTATTTTTTTCTTCGTAAAATGTTTCTTTTCCTGGAAGCCGAAATACATGTTTACTGTCTGTCTAGTAATGTTAAGTAACACAATGAGATACAATGAAACGTTGAGTGTTCCACACACGTTTAGATTCATTGATCTAGTGTTTACTTTAATGTGATCGTATATCACACGGCGATGTTATCTTCAAGATGATACAGACACATATATGAGTTTATTAAGTAACTTGATAGCAGTTATAGAACTAACACAAGCAAACAAACCAACACATAAGATGAACAACAGTTTTAGGACATGTAGTAGCGAATTCAGTGTGGACATTTAATGAGAATGAAATACAACCAACCACCAATAACAGCATACAAGAAAAAGAGATCGGGTACTAGAGCTAAGGGAAGACCAAGAAAAAGATGGATAGACAATATCAAGACCACACTACATAAACACGGATACAACACAACAAGGGCGATTCATCTGGCCCTAGAACGCAAATTAAAGCTCCCATCCCTACGCTTAACGGCAAGAGTGGACAGCCAACTACATCTTCCATCTGGGAATAGAGAATAGATAGTAACGACAGTATGAAAGTCAGCCAGGAAGTGAAAGAAGATATATCTTGGAGAAAACTGGGTTGTTACACATGATCATTCAAAGCCAACTACACACCACACCAGAAGGGAAGGGGAGAGAGAGAGAGAGAGAGCGAGAGAGAGAGAAAGAAAGAGAGCAAAATAGAAAGAAATAGAGAGAATGAGAAAGATTGTTATTGGTTATTAGTTATTAAACTGACGTCATTGCACTCCGGACCGACCCATAGGTGCTCAGTCTCCCCCAGCAGATATCGAAGGGTATACATACTAATGGTTCCCGTGGTTCACTGATTAAACACACTCCTCAATCTGCCTCTCAGGCATCCAGTTCGACTTGTACAACAGGTAACTCCAAACTGCTTAAATCGCTGGATCGATTCAACATCTATTTTAGTGTCCTCCTCCAGAATAAGAGATTATTCTTATATATATTCATGATTATTCGTATATACATACATGATTATTTCATGATAAAGTGTCTACAGACGAAGGGTTGAGACTACATGATAAAGTGTCTACAGACGAAAGGTTGAGACTGCATTCTCTATCTCTATAGTTCGGTTCCTCTTCTTAGAAATGGCACGCCATCTGCCTAGAGTATTGCACAAAGCACGAACTCAGTAGCTCTAGCAATAGTGTTAGGGATTTTTGTAAAAAGTGCACTCGTAAACAAGACAGTGCGGTTTTTATTCGAATTTCTTACATTCGGAATACAAGACAATGCGGTTTCTATTGAAACTCCGTACCTCCGGAACACAATATTACGACTCAACAACCTAGTCACAGCGACTCCACCCCCACCCCCAACCGAATATATATCATATTGGAATATTATGTATTATCAGACATGATTCCGTTATTGACTTTGTGTTGTATTATCATTTTCTCTTGTCATTAAGCAAAGAACAAACGAAATCTTGCATAGTAGCAACACTTGGTGGCATCTTGTAGAAAGGAAATCAACCTGCTCGGTATCCAGTTATTCTTTGTAGAGTGGGAAGAGGGGGAGGGGGCACACGCCCTTTATCTTTTTCTCATTTCCTTTCAGATTTAATGAAAACAATCTTGTGAATGTCGTTCTTATGTTTTTCCATTCTGAAAAAAAACAGTTTGCTCATTCGTTGCTGTTTCTGAATCAGTTCATTAAATTTGTTTTATTAATAAGTGAAAAAAATGAAAATCGTGGCATATCCCAAAGGACGTAGCCATCAACCACAGTAAAAAAGTCGTTGATTTTCTAGGCACCACTTATACGTTCAGTAGTTTGCCATTGCTTTCTGAACGGATGGCGCCATCGTCCTTTATGTTAAAATCAACGGAAACAATTTGCAAGCAAACTGTCCCCAGCGTGATTCGAACTCAGAACGTCGGGGTTAATAGACAAGTCATAACCCTAGGCACAGACGCCACTATTAATAAGTGAGAGTCAAAACATTCTTTAACGCAAGGCACAAAGATATACATACGATTAGGTCTGAGATAGAAAAAAGGTACAATATCGAATAGAGTGGAAATATTTTGTCTCTGTCTTATGCATCCTTGGGGTCGACGAGAACTAATGATAACACAAACTAGCCACGTAGAAAGGAAGTGTATACGTAGAATGTTGGGAATATCAAGAAAACGTAGAAAGGAAGTGTATACGTAGAATGTTGGGAATATCAAGAAAACGTAGAAAGGAAGTGTATACGTAGAATGTTGGGAATATCAAGAAAACGTAGAAAGGAAGTGTATACGTAGAATGTTGGGAATATCAAGAAAACGTAGAAAGGAAGTGTATACGTAGAATGTTGGGAATATCAAGAAAAGACCGATTTAGGAATGAAAACACCAGGAAAAAAAAGTGGGTACATCAATACTGAATTTCATCAAGAAACACCATGAAAAAGTGGATACATCAGTACTGAATTTCATCAAGAAAGACCATGAAAAAGTGGATACATCAGTACTGAATTTCATCAAGAAAGACCATGAAAAAGTGGATACATCAGTACTGAATTTCATAAAGAAAGACCATGAAAAAGTGGATACATCAGTACTGAATTTCATCAAGAAAGACCATGAAAAAGTGGATACATCAGTACTGAATTTCATCAAGAAAGACCATGAAAAAGTGGATACATCAGTACTGAATTTCATCAAGAAAGACCATGAAAAAGTGGATACATCAGTACTGAATTTCATCAAGAAAGATCATGAAAAAAAGTGGATAAGTGTCATGTACTGAATTTCATCAAGAAAGACCATGAAAAAGTGGATACATTAGTACTGAATTTCATCAAGAAACACCAGGGGGAAAAAAGTGGATACATTAGTACTGAATTTCATCAAGAAAGACCAGGAAAAAAAGTGGATACATTAGTACTGAATTCATCAAGCTAAATATACACATTATGAAACAAAAAGTGGGTACATAAGTACTGAATTTCATCAAGAAAGACCAGGAAAAAAAGTGGATACATTAGTACTGAATTTCATCAAGAAGAATCAAGTGGAAAGAAAAGTGGGTACATAGTACTGAATTTCATCAAGAAAGACCAGGAAAAAGTGGATACATTAGTACTGAATTTCATCAAGAAAGACCATGAAAAAGTGGATACATTAGTACTGAATTTCATCAAGAAAGACCAGAAAAAGTGGTACATTAGTACTGAATTTCATCAAGAAACACAAGGAAACAAAAGTGGGTACATAAGTACTGAATTTCATCAAGAAACACAAGGAAACAAAAGTGGGTACATAAGTACTGAATTTCATCAAGAAAGACCAAATTAAATGGTTCGCCCACGTAACATGATTCCCCAAAAGACAGTGCATGTCAAAGGAAAATGCTACTCAGATGCAGTGAATACAAGACAGAAGGTCGGCCACGAGAAAGGTGGACATAAAAATAGCAATAACATTTAAAGACACCATGTACGAAGCGCATACACAAGCCCGTTCTAGAAATATCTTTTTATCCTGACGCTGTGATACAAACTAAGATTAGGGTAAAAAAAAAGAAAGCAGTACGCTACAACAGAATAATATAACCTATTTTCATACCATCATCATCATCAAATAGCTTTTCCTGAGCAGAACTTTGCCACCCCAACAGTCCTCCGAAATTTCTCTCTCTATAGGTCAGATGTCCTGCCTCTGCAACCGTCATGTTCAAACCATCAGTTACATCCTGAATCCATCTTCTCCGTGGTCTTCCTCTCTTCTCTTTGCCGGTATACTTCCTTCTATAATGGTCTTCTCCATCCCTTCATGTCTTTTTTATGTCCAAAATATCTCAATTTTCTCTTTCTTATTTGTAGTATCAGCCAGTTTTCTTTGATTTTAAGTTCTTTCTGGATAGATCTATTTGTTCTCTTCTCTGTCCATTTTCGTATATATACCATATATAAAACTACATGCTACAGATATGGACACAATCTACATCACAAGGAAATGCGTTCACAAAGTTTACAACCTAAACTACATGATTACAGACCCACGCATTCAAATCACGCAAGGGCACTGAGTAATAGGTTTTACGAGAAACGAATAGACACATTGTACTCATTATTTCGAGACTGGCCAGTGTTAATTAGTGCTGAGTACAAGAAGATTACATAAGATGTTTTTAATTAGTTTTAAAAAACTAATACAAAATATGTTTATTTCGCTTTGGTAAGTAAGTGGGATTTCATGGACAGGGCATTCGTGCATTATTATTACGTTAGACGGCATTCGCATAGTCTGTATACGTTAGAGCATCGCATTAGTCTGTATTATTACGTTAGACGGGCATTCGGTACATTAGTCTGTATCATTAAGTTAAACGGGCATTCGGTACATTAGTCTGTATTATTAAGTTAAACGGGCATTCGGTACATTAGTCTGTATTATTACGTTAGACGGGCATTCGGTACATTAGTCTGTATCATTAAGTTAAACGGGCATTCGATACATTAGTCTGTATCATTACGTTAGAAGAGCATTCGGTACATTAGTCTGTATCATTACGTTAGACGGGCATCCATTGCACTCTTCTTCTGTGGTCGCTCGAGAATATCCACTTAGAAACCACTCAATCTATCTATCTATCTATCTATCTATCTATTCTCTAATCTATCTATCTATCTACTTCTATCTATAACTATCTATCTATCTATCTATCTATCTATCTACTATCATCTATCTTCTATCTATCTATCTATCTCAATCTATCTATCTTCATCTATCTATCTATCTCCATCTTCAACTGTATCTATCATCTATTATCTATCTATCTATCTATCTATCTATCTATCTATCTATCTATCTATCTATCTATCTATCTATCTATCTATCTATCTATCTATCTATCTATCTATCTATCTATCTATCTATCTATCTATCTATCTATCTATCTATCTATCTATCTATCTATCTATCTATCTATCTATCTATCTATCTATCTATCTATCTATCTATCTATCTATTCTCTAATCGTGTTTGCCTTTCAGCGTCAGGTTGAAAAAGAAGACACGTGAAGCGAGCATCTCTATGCACTTTGTCTTTCTTTTTCTCCAATCCTGATTTACCTCACAGCTTCAGACTGCCGACCTCCAACCTGTGAACATGGCGCCCGATGATGTGACTGGCCTAGCAAGAAGACAGCGTGGAAGAAAGTATACTCAAAGAATAGGAAAAGCGAGAACGAATCTTTATGGTATTGTAAATTTGGAGAAATAGATTAACAGTAAATTAAAGTTGTACATACAAAGTTCTTATTCTGCTTCTACTTCTTCTTCTTCTATTTCTGCCTTCACTATTTCTTCTTCGTTCGATCTATACCAACCACTTGTGAGACCATTTTTTGTGGTCGGTATGTGATTTGCACCTTAAATCGTGAGTTCGTTGTGCAAGTTAGATGTCTACAGATCCGTACACCAACACATCCGGTTTCTGCATGCTTTTTTGTTCGGGTTCGCCTCTACATACGCATCACACACACATTTTTTTAAAAAATGCGCTTTTGACTCATCCATTCATATAAGCAAGTCTGAGCCTCGGTAGCCTTTGAGTCCTTGGTCAAATTTTTCCAGAGAGCCTTAGGATTGTTGCCGAAGCTATGAAGGTCGTGCTTTGTGCAATACTCTCGGTAGGTGTTGTGCCATTTCTGCGAATAGGTACCAACCCATCCTTGTTCTTGAAATACCTTTAAATGTCTTTAAACTTTAAGATTGGAGCCGGTCAACAAATACACAGTGTACAGGTATTAAGAGCTTCCGTAAAAACAAATAGACAAACACATGATTCGAACCATTTACCCTCATTTCTTACTACACCCATCGCCTAGCCTAGCAATACGAACGTCCTTACGACACCCATCGCCTAGCCTAGCAATACGAACGTCCTTACGACACCCATCGCCTAGCCTAGCAATACGAACGTCCTTACGACACCCATCGCCTAGCCTAGCAATACGAACGTCGTTACGACACCCATCGCCTAGCCTAGCAATACGAACGTCCTACTACACCCATCGCCTAGCCTAGCAATACGAACGTCCTTACGACACCAATCGCCTAGCCTAGCAATACGAACGTCCTTACGACACCCATCGCCTAGCCTAGCAATACGAACGTCCTTACGACACCCATCGCCTAGCCTAGCAATACGAACGTCCGTACGAACACAAACAGCGAGTCATTCGACTTTACACTGTTTAATTTTGATCATTCTTTGCTTCCTCTGGTTCTTGCAGAAAACTCTTCTTCTCAAGATTGGAACCTCAAGTTTGATAAAAGAGCAATATGAATGGATACCTCATCATCACCATACGATGATGTTCTTCTTCTTCTTCTTCTCTTCCACCATTTACTTATTTATAGAAGTGGTGGACCCGCAGTAGTAATCTGCGTGCTTGTTTTAAGGCATTTTGTAGCTGATATTCATTTCGAAGGCTGTTCTTGATGCGTCGCTTCTTCTTTGCGTGGTCTTCCTCTTGCTGTACTCATTATACTTCGATGTTCGCTACCTGATCTAGACTATCACTGCGAAATTGCAAAGGAGCTACTGTAAGTGCTTTACGAATCCAATTATTTTTCCTTTATCTTATAGGGAACAATCACCTACTCAGTTCTCTTCAGTGTATGCACATCTTCTCTACCAAGGTAAAACACGTTATGATCACAGTGTGATCAATTATCTTCGCTCGATAGATCAAAATTCAACAACTATGGAGAACAGACACCAAAACAAATGTACGAGAAAACAAAGGGAGGTGATCAGCAATGCCAAATTTTCTCATTCCATCTCGCTACGTGAGGTTAACATATCAAGCAAGAGGAGATAATAGTGTCCATGTTTTGTATCAATAATGACCTCCCTTTGTTTGTTATCTGCGACTTTTCTGATTTCTGTTCGTTTCTTTCGCTTGTAAATGAGAAGGGTGAGGAGGGAGGGGAAGAGAAAGGAGGAGGGGGCAGGGAGTAAGAATTATTTGTAACCAGCAACCTATTTACACCACATCACTGACTTACGTCTGTAGCTTAACCGCTAGTGAACACGATCACAACTCAAGCGTACCTGGTTCAAACTCCGCGGCGGGCATTTTGGAAGCACATTTGTTTCCGTGGAATTTTACGAACGGTAAAAATAGACCTCACCGTTCTGAAAGCAAAGACACACTATTGCACGTATAAGTTGTGCCTAGAAAATCGACGACTAGTTTACTGTAGTTGATTGTGACGTCATGTAAACGATATGATACGATTTTCATTATCACTAGCTCACCCAGCCGTGACAGCACAGTAGATAATGCGCTTGTGTCATTGACGTGTCAGAATTCACTAACTCACCGAGACGTGACAGCACAGTAGATATTGCGCCAGACGCTACCCATAATCGAAATATACTTTAGAACCACAACCTCGTTAGGTCAACCATGCATTAGTTGAGTAGAGAAACTTTAGGTCAACCATGCATCAGTTGAGTAAAGAAAGTTTAGGTCAACCATGCATCAGTTGAATAAAGAAAGTTTAGGTCAACCATGCATCAGTTGAGTAGAGAAACTTTAGGTCAACCATGCATCAGTTGAGTAAAGAAAGTTTAGGTCAACCATGCATCAGTTGAGTAAAGAAACTTTAGGTCAACCATGCATCAGTTGAGTAAAGAAAGTTTAGGTCAACCATGCATCAGTTGAGTAAAGAAAGTTTAGGTCAACCATGCATCAGTTGAGTAAAGAAAGTTTAGGTCAACCATGCATCAGTTGAGTAAAGAAAGTTTAGGTCAACCATGCATCAGTTGAGTAAAGAAAGTTTAGGTCAACCATGCATCAGTTGAGTAAAGAAAGTTTAGGTCAACCATGCATCAGTTGAGTAGAGAAAGTTTAGGTCAACCATGCATCAGTTGAGTAAAGAAAGTTTAGGTCAACCATGCATCAGTTGAGTAAAGAAAGTTTAGGTCAACCATGCATCAGTTGAGTAAAGAAAGTTTAGGTCAACCATGCATCAGTTGAGTAAAGAAAGTTTAGGTCAACCATGCATCAGTTGAGTAAAGAAAGTTTAGGTCAACCATGCATCAGTTGAGTAAAGAAACTTTAGGTCAACCATGCATCAGTTGAGTAAAGAAAGTTTAGGTCAACCATGCATCAGTTGAGTAAAGAAAGTTTAGGTCAACCATGCATCAGTTGAGTAGAGAAACTTTAGGTCAATCATGCATCAGTTGAGTAAAGAAAGTTTAGGTCAACCATGCATCAGTTGAGTAAAGAAAGTTTAGGTCAACCATGCATCAGTTGAGTAAAAGAAGTTTAGGTCAACCATGCATCAGTTGAGTAAGAAAGTTTAGGTCAACCATGCATCAGTTGAGTAAAGAAAGTTTAGGTCAACCATGCATCAGTTGAGTAAAGAAAGTTTAGGTCAACCATGCATCAGTTGAGTAAAGAAAGTTTAGGTCAACCATGCATCAGTTGAGTAAAGAAAGTTTAGGTCAACCATGCATCAGTTGAGTAAAGAAAGTTTAGGTCAACCATGCATCAGTTGAGTAAAGAAAGTTTAGGTCAACCATGCATCAGTTGAGTAGAGAAAGTTTAGGACGTATAAAAACGGCCGGTTTGTTGTTGACCGCACACGCATCACCGATCGTGTAGTGTTGGTTATAGAAAAATGTGCTCACACTTTACATACACGCACACACACACGCGCGCACACACACACATACACACACACAATGCAACATTGTGGGTTTTGGGAAGAAAACTGCATTATAAATTTTAAAACATTTGGGGGGTTAATTGATTCATCAGGTGGAAGACAGTTTCACTATTGTCTCTGCCATATTAATAGACCTCTCTCTCTCTCTCTCTCATTCTCACAGAGACATCCGATCACAGCCTTCGCTTTGTCAGACATGTCTCACGCACATTCCCCACACCGACGCCACCAGAAGATAGGACTATCTAAAGACACCCTCCACCTGTCTTTAAGTAACTAAAGACACTCTTGACCTGTCTTTAAGTAACTAAAGACACTCTTCACCTGTCTTTAAGTAACTAAAGAAACCTTTCACCTGTCTTTAAGTAACTAAAGACACCCTTCACCTGTCTTTAAGTAACTAAAGACATCCTTCACCTGTCTTTAAGTAACTAAAGACACCCTTCACCTGTCGTTAAGTAACTAAAGACACTCTTCACCTGTCTTTAAGTAACTAAAGAAACCTTTCACCTGTCTTTAAGTAACTAAAGACACCCTTCACCTGTCTTTAAGTAACTAAAGACATCCTTCACCTGTCTTTAAGTAACTAAAGACACCCTTCACCTGTCGTTAAGTAACTAAAGACACCCTTCACCTGTCGTTAAGTAACTAAAGACACCCTTCACCTGTCTTTAAGTAACTAAAGACACTCTTCACCTGTCGTTAAGACACACTGATGTAAAACCTGGTACAACCTGTTATGTACAAGCGTGTTCTAAAACCGTTTAGACAACGTCAAAATTCAGGTATGTCAACATATTTGTTTACCAGAACCTTGACTTACTGACAGGGCACAACACCCTACCTGTCCGAGCACCTGTGATCTGTCATCCGGTTAGGTGAGAATTACTTGCTACCTTCCGTTACATGTTCACCTGTATTGACTGGGTTGGTGTTTATCACTGTGAAACGCTTTTGTTACCTGTATGTATTTGCAAACAGTTTTATTGTTTAACTACAGAGATGGATACTCGTGGATAGATACTCGTGGATATATACTCGTGGATAGATACTCGTGGATACTCATGGATACTCGTGGATACATTGTATGACAACATTTAGCGAAGAAATGTGTGCCACGGAAGATAGCATGAAACATTTTCTGCAATAAACTAGTAACACGAGTTCCTTTTCTCTTTCAACATTTACTTCTTTATAGAAGTTTGTGTGTGGGGTGGGGGTGTAGAAATCGTATGTGTTTCTTTCTTTCTTTCTCGAATCCTGTTTGCCTCACAGAGTCAGGTCAAGAAGAGATTTCTAAAACGGGCCTTGTATGCGCTTCGTAGATAGTGTCTTTCGTCGCCTCTGTTATCTCTGAGGTCCATCTTTGCGTGGTCAGCCTTGTGCTTTGTACCGTTGTATCGGAGCAGCATTGCTCTTTGAGGTGCACTGTCTGATGGTAATCTGCTTACGTGGCCGAACCATTTAATTTGTTGTTTCTTAATGAAGTCTAGTACTGATGTTGTACCCACTTTTTCCTGATGTCTTCATTTCTCAACAGTCTCTTCTTGTTACACCCAGCATTCTGCGTAGACACTCATCTCTGTCGTGACTAGTCTCTTCTTGTTACACCCAGCATTCTGCGTAGACACTTCATCTCTGTCGTGACTAGTCTCTTCTTGTTACACCCAGCATTCTGCGTAGACACTTCATCTTGTGTGCTTGTTCTAAGTCTTATTAATTTCTTAGACTGTTGGCTGTTCTCGATGCCGTCGATCATATTTTGCGTGGTATTCTATCCTCATGTAACACGAGCTAGTCAAAGTAGTCAATGAACTTGTAACAAATACACGCTAATATAGTCAAGGACGTGTTTTCATACCATGCGGTATATTAGATAATAAAGTGCTAGATCTGTATTTTATCTTTGATCAAAGCGCACGAAATGTTTGTGTATGGGCTGGCGGATCTCAGTCCTATAAGCATAATATCTGATAATTATTCTACTCATACTAGAACTCCCCCATATACTTTGGTCGTCAGTTCTTCCCCACTTGTTCATTAGTTCCCTCCCCTGTATGTTGTCAGGGCTCGCAAGGGGAGAAAGAATAGTAACACTGCGACCTACAAGGCATGTCGTAAGAGGCGACTGAGTTAGGAGCCCAAGGAAGCTACCTTAATAAATAAAAAAGCCCGTCTGCCCAGCGTGTTCGTAGCGCGTTGGACTACGGTTACTATCCCTTGTGTGTGCGGGTTCAATTCCGCGGGATGGCAGAAAAAGCTACAGATTCCCCAGATTTACGGTGTTCGTGGCACCGAGCCGAAGGGTTACGATGTCCATGGCACCGAGCCGAAGAGTTGAAAAGCTCACATGATTCTGGATCGGAAAATTTTTTTTTTAAAAGAAATAAAAAACGTCGCAGAAATTGGCCTACTTGTAGGTGCGTAACTAGCACAACGTAAAATCGCTCTTACTCTCAGATCACATACACATCACAAATGTGATTTAACACACGGTCGATATGGAGCGTTCGTCGAAGAAGAAGAAGAAGTAGAAAGTTCATTAGTTCCTTCTTGTTAATCTAGATAATTATGCGTGAATTTAGTACCAACGACACTGCGGAAACGAGTGCTCCAGTGATATATTGAACCAATACTTATGTATGGAAGCGAATCATGGACAATGAACAAGAAATCAGTAAGCCACAGAGATGTGGTTTCACAGAAGAATGCTGACAATTCTATAAACAGTGAAGAAAACAAATGAGGCGGTTTTTAATCAGGCCTGCACACAAAAAAACATTATCAAAAGAATAAAAAAGTTAATTACATAACCTTTACAGGACTTTGCGAATCAACCCCAGCTTTTTAACGCTGTTTGTGATTTTCTAGGCATTATTACGTTCAGTAGTTTGCCATTGCTTTCTGAACGGGTGGTGCCATCGTCCTTTTGTAAAAATCCACGCGAAACAATTTGCAACCAAACTGTCCGCAGCGTGATTCGAACTCAGAATGTCTTGAGTTAATAGACCGAGTTACTATCCCCTAGACCACAGGCGCCACCATCTCAAGAATAAGAATCAGATAATCAAGGTTCTTCGGGCATATAGTGTTTAGATGAGCTTTAGACCATGTGGTGACAACAGGTACAATTCAGGGAAGAAGAGATCGTGGAAGACAGAGGGAGAAGATGTTGGATGGTCTGACATCATGGTTCGACAAAAATCGATGTCAGAACTGATTAACTGCATCAAGGAAAGAGAGTGCCTAACATGATCGCCTACGCCTGCAGGCATGACACTTGATTGATTACTTTTAACATCCTCCTTCCAGTAACTGATCCCATTTTGTCAATGTTTCCATTTCAAACATAATCCAAACCAGTTTAAATTCTACAATCCAAAATCGGAGTTTTGGTCCACGCATTATACCCAATATGATTATAGCATTTACCTCCCCTATCCTGTAGCTTATCGAAATCTCAAACTCCACATCAATAACGTCCCTTTCCATTAATGGCAGGCCTAGTGCAGTAATTACCAGAAAGCCCTGGGGCTAATTATTAAACTTTCTTAGCTCCCCTGCACGTCTGCAGTTGATGTAATTTCTTTCCCTACTTGTTTGCCATAATGTTTTTTTTATAAAGCTAAGTTAAATTTCGAGTTTTGTTCTCTTTCACCCGTTGTTGCCTTCTCTCTCTCTCTCTCTCTCTCTCTCTCTCTCCCCCCCCTCTCTCTCTCTCTCTCCACCGTGTTACATCCATGTCTGTGTTTATATCTTTGTGTTTGCGTGTCATTCTTTTTTCACTTTCAGATATTAACTTGAATATGTTTAACCGTGGCCCCCTCTAACATAAGGCCGAGTAGCTCAGACGACTAATCTAAAATTCCTGTTTAATGTGAGCTGGTTTTTGTATGTGTTTGATAGAACACTGTAACCTTCCTTTATTGCAATTGTTGCACAGTTCTATGAGTCCATGGTTATGTATTCATGAAAAATGTTAGTAATACTGATATTATTTAGTGTTAAACAACTTGTGACATAATATAACCTTGACTTAGCGCGCAGTGTTGTTTTTAAAACTAATTAGTCTATATATAAAAGTACTGGAATGCGAGGATCACGTGACAGATTTGGTGTAATTTCCTAGAATTTTTACCTGAGCCCACCGGCCGTATGTTATCGAGGCACGGTTTAACCCATTCTGTACAATTAACCGTTATAGTGGCATACCAATTTGTACCAATAACGTGATTAGCCGATGTAGTGGTTTTTCACTTATTTCGATTTGCAATCATCAAATATCATGTTTCTTACAGAACGTCGCTTTTATTACATCCTGTTTGAAAAACTTGCTGTCTATAGCAAGTTCTTTCGTTTCTTCTAAAGTCATGTTCAAGGTTTCTTTGATGTCCTGCTGCCACCTTCTTCTTCGTCTTCCCTGCCTCTACCCACAGGAACCATATCTTCCATTACTGATCTCTCTAAACCACTGTGTCGTTTAACATGACTGAAATACTTTATTTTCCAGGACATGATATTGTTTATGAGCCTGTGCTCCATAATATTTAAGTCTTGTAGTATGTCTTTGTATTTTTCTCGTTTCTCTGTCCTGACCGTTCTAAGAATTTTTCTCTAGCACCTTATGTCGACCACTTCGATTTTGTTCCTTAATGTCTGTGTCGAAGACATAGCACTTGAGCTGAAAGCTCTTCGGCTCGGTGTCATGGACATCGTAGCCCTTCGGCTCGGTGCCACGAACACCGTAAATCTGGGAACCTGTAGCTTTTCTGCCAATTTGCGGAGTTGAACCCGCACTTACAGAGGACTAGTCACCCGTAGTCCAACGCGCTACGAACACGTTGGGCACGCGGGCAAGGGCATAATAAAGAGGTCAACTGTGTGACAGATTCATTAATAATTATCACGAGTTCATATTGTCACTGTACTGTAGTATATCCTGACAGAGACGGCGTGAAACAAGGTCAAATATCACTTATCATAAACACGTGCAAGATTGTATTAAGAGAGTTACCTGGCAGGTATGTACACAGAATTGAATAATGGATATACGTGGCTACAGTTTGTCTTCTTTTGTATCTGTTAACTACAGTCGAATTTTATGTGATCATGAGAAAAGTTCCATATTGTGTCAGGAGTAGGACAAGGATGCGTACTATCACCTACTATTTATCAAGTATATAGATCAAATCTGTGAAATAGTTAACACCAGTGAAGAGAACAATCTTGAGGAACTCAAACGAAGTTATTTTTGCAGACAATCAGACAATCATTTCAACAATAGAGGAACAGCTACATCAACACATTTAAAAGACTTCAGTTAACATGTAATGAATACAATATGAGATAAACATCGACAACATTGATGTAACGACATTCGCTAGAGAGGAAAGCGCTACCAACATCCCAATCGACCAACATCAACTAAAGCAGCTCAACGACTTGACATTTCTAGGAAGCATTTCTTCAGCAAATGAAAGAATAACTTACGAAATCCAACATTTCTAGGAAGCATTTCTTCAGCAAACGAAAGAATAACTTACGAAATCCAACATTTCTAGGAAGCATTTCTTCAGCAAACGAAAGAATAACTTACAAAATCCAACATTTCTAGGAAGCATTTCTTCAGCAAACGAAAGAATAACTTACGAAATCCAACATTTCTAGGAAGCATTTCTTCAGCAAACGAAAGAATAACTTATAAAATCCAACATTTCTAGGAAGCATTTCTTCAGCAAACGAAAGAATAACTTACAAAATCCAACATTTCTAGGAAGCATTTCTTCAGCAAACGAAAGAATAACTTACAAAATCCAACATTTCTAGGAAGCATTTCTTCAGCAAACGAAAGAATAACTTACAAAATCCAACATTTCTAGGAAGCATTTCTTCAGCAAACGAAAGAATAACTTACAAAATCCAACATTTCTAGGAAGCATTTCTTCAGCAAACGAAAGAATAACTTACAAAATCCAACATTTCTAGGAAGCATTTCTTCAGCAAACGAAAGAATAACTTACAAAATCCAACATTTCTAGGAAGCATTTCTTCAGCAAACGAAAGAATAACTTACAAAATCCAACATTTCTAGGAAGCATTTCTTCAGCAAACGAAAGAATAACTTACAAAATCCAACATTTCTAGGAAGCATTTCTTCAGCAAACGAAAGAATAACTTACAAAATCCAACATTTCTAGGAAGCATTTCTTCAGCAAACGGAAGAATAACTTACGAAATCCAACATAAATACAATAAAGTAAATCGAAAAACATAAAAACAAAGTACTGTAGTTTTACATAATATAAAAACAATAGACAGCAACGTTTCGACCAAAAGGCCTTCATCAAGTAAAGGATACAACAAAAGTGAAGAAATTTACCTCTTACATGGTACACTACATGTAGACTCAGACAATAAATTACAAACGGCCCTAAAATGAAAATCTGTGACTAATAACAAATAACGTAATAAATGCAAAAAAGTAGAAGTGGACAAAAGATGATAAAACAATAAAAATCATATATATATATATATATATATATATATACAGTGGCGGCTCGTCATTAAGGGTCACTGGGGCCTGGCCCCACCATAAAGTATGTGTAACGTGTATTTATTATTGTATAAATTAAAACATAACTCAAAACCATGATTTTCCGAAAATGTTTTCTGGCCCCACCAACAAAATGATCACGAGCCGCCACTGTATAATATATATACATTTAACATACACACATCTAGAATATGGAGCATGAGAAGAGAAAGTATTAAAAAACATATGAATGTAGTTATATGCATCCTAGGAATACTCTTTAATGATATAGAACGTTGGAAGAAGAAATAATTATCTTGTTATTTCGATTTCCAGATAATCGATATCGATCACTTTGCAAGGAACTCTGCATTTGACCAACATTTGACAAAATTAATGTTTAACACATCAACCGATCACGAGATACTTAAATAAATTGCCGACTCGACTAAATACAACCCAGTTTCTGATAGTCAAATCTTGATATCAGAATTGTACAAATGCTTACAAAGGTTGAAATTTTGTAGGTTTTTTTGTATCTAAAAATGTATAGAATCTAGTTGTGCGATCGATTTTAGTCACGATTTCGCAATGTGAAAGGCGTTATAATATATATATACATGAATGTCACGGTGCTATGTATTCCGTAATGGCAAATGACAATAACTGTTTTCAGTGTATAATGTGTTTCCAAATTCGGTGAAGAATTCCCACTGTTCTGCTTGGCTGAACACCAGATAGCTGTAATCTCCAGGTAGAATGTTGTTGGTGGATCGATGTATCTATTGTCTATGTCTCTCCCCAGGTAATGATGAATTGGTTGTCCACTCTTGCCAGTAAGCGTAGGGGTGGAAGCTTTAATTTGCGTTCTAAGGCCAGATAAGCGCTTTTGTTTTGTTATATCCGTGTTTATTTAGTGTGGTCTTGATATTGTCTATCCATCTTTTCTTGGTCTTCCCTTGGCTCTAGTACTCGATCTCTTTTTATTGTATGCTGTTATTGGTGGTTGGTTGTATTTCATTCTCATTAAATGTTCAAACAAACTGCATTTGTTGTCTTTCGATGTATTCGGTGCATGAAGTTATGCCAACTCTACTTCTGATGTCCTCATTTCGTAGTCTGTCTTTCCTGGTTACCTCCACTGCCTTCCTCATGCATTTCATTTCACACGTGGTGAGATTTCTGTGATGTGTTGCTGTAAGAGACCAAGTTTGGCACTGGTAACAAAGTGTTGGTATGAAAATACTTTTTATCATCTGTCTCTTCACTTCCATTTTGTTCTTTGGGTGTTGTAGTAATGGTGCCAGCTGGTAGGTCACTGCATTTGCTTTTTACACCTTGTCTCTACTTCTCTATCTAGTTTTCCGTCCTGTGTGAAAATGCTGCCTAAATATTTGAATTCAGAAACTTGCTTTACTCTGGTGTTGTCTATCGATATATCAAAATAGTCACAACCAGTTAGTTGAGATCACGGGTAAACCTGGGAGTCTGTCTCTATGACGAATTGGGTTAAAATGTTTGTCTGCCGTTCTGAGGGTTTGAATCCTGACCGAATCACTGCAATACACGAGTATAAACGAAGTCGCTATTAGCGAAGTTGATAACACGCTGCGTTAGTGATCACATGCAACGGAAATTCCGTGGTTCAAGGCCAGTTTGGGTCAAATATTTTCAGTGTGCACACGGTACGCGACTGGACCACAGGTAACCTTGATTCATATTTTCAGTGTGCACACGGTACGCGACTGGACCACAGGTAACCTTGATTCATATTTTCAGTGTGCACACGATACGCGACTGGACCACAGGGAACCTTGATTCATATTTTCAGTGTGCACACGGTACGCGACTGGACCACAGGTAACCTTGATTCATATTTTCAGTGTGCACACGGTACGCGACTGGACCACAGGTAACCTTGATTCATATTAGGGATCTAACTTACAACTATCTTAGTCGGAGTAAAGTTCGCCAGCGATGGACACTTGTGATAAGTAAATCAAGTCATCACGCATAAATTAGTCAGAGGCACCATATTAGGTTCCATAAATACGTCTTAATTCATAACGTGCTAACGTAAACACAAATATAACAAACGTCCGGCTTAGGACACACGTCCGGATAAGGACAAACGTCAGGCTTGGGACAAACGTTCGGATAAGGACAAACGTTCGGCTTGGGACGAACGTCTGGATAAGGACAACGTCGGATTAGGACAAACGTCTGGATAGGACAAACGTCCGTTAGGACAAACGTCTGGATAAGGACAAACGTCCGGTTTGGGACAAACGCCCGGCTTAGGACAAACGTCCGGCGTAGAACAAACGTCCGGTGTAGAATTAACATCCGGTTTAGGGCAAACGTTTGGCTTAGCACACGTCCGGCATTGAACAAACGTCCGGCATAGGACACATCAGTTTATAACAAACGAAGAAGAGTAAGACAAAGTACCCCCTTACAAAGACAAAGTACCCTTTACAAGACAAAGTCCCTTTACAAAGACAAAGTCCCCTTTACAAAGATAAAGTGCCCTTACAAGACAAAGTACCCCTTACAAAGACAAAGTCCCTTTACAAAGACAAAGTACCCTTTACAAAGATAAAGTACCCCTTACAAGACAAAGTACCCCTTACAAAGACAAAGTACCCTTACAAAGACAAAGTCCCCTTACAAAGACAAAGTACCCCTTACAAAGACAAAATCCCTTACAAAGATAAAGTACCCTTACAAAGACAAAGTACCCCTTACAAAGACAAAGTACCCCCTTACAAAGACAAAGTACCCTTACAAGACAAAGTACCCCTTACAAAGATAAAGTACCCCTTACAAAGACAAAGTACCCTTACAAAGATAAAGTACCCCTTACAAAGACAAAGTACCCCTTACAAAGATAAAGTACCCTTACAAAGACAAAGTACCCCTTACAAGATAAAGTCCCTTACAAGATAAAGTACCCTTACAAAGATAAAGTACCCTTACAAGACAAAGTACCCTTTACAAAGTAAAGTCCCTTTACAAAGACAAAGTACCCTTACAAAGACAAAGTACCCCTTACAAAGATAAAGTACCCTTACAAAGATAAAGTACCCCTTACAAGATAAAGTACCCCTTACAAAGACAAAGTCCTTTACAAAGATAAAGTCCCTTACAAAGACAAAGTACCACCTACAAAGAAAAGTACCCTTTCAAGATAAAGTACCCCTTACAAGAGACAAAGTACCCTTACAAGACAAAGTCTACAAGACAAAGTCCCTTTCAAACACAAAGTTCTTACAAAGATAAAGTACCCACAAGATAAAGTCCCTTACAAGATAAAGTACCCTTACAAGACAAAGTACCCTTACAAGAAAATGGTAAAGATTGAGTGCAGAAAAGCTATCAACATCAATGTACACTTGGAACATTATTGCGTGGGAGAATATACAAGTTTGAAACCAATTAACACAGCGGCCAAGAAGAGGAAGTTGAGGGTTTCTCACGCACATGATGATAATGAGCTGCTCGATATTTGAATCAAATCATTATCCAACGATTACAGTGGACGAGGAAACTTGAAAGTTAGCATGGAATAAAATAATCGTGTTTGCTATCTTTAGCTTCTCAGTTCAATAGAAGAGACAACATACCAACATTCGGTAGAGAATGAACTCAACATGCTAGTTAGATCGGTATTTCTGTCTACGGGTCAATCGCATACACCCACACTTGCCGAAGCAATTTCAGTTGGTTTTCTGGCTTTGAATAATTCTGGAAACTAATTCTTAACTTATTGAAAAATCATTTACTGTTAAAATACCCGCTTAACGAATATTACAAGCATTTCTTTCACCTTTTTTATGCACATTCTCAGTAAACAAAATCGTGTGAGTCAACATTGGAGTATTTATCTGCAGAAAGTGATTTTATTTGATGTTATTGTTTACTGAGCCGACGTCATTACACTACGGGCAGACCAAATAGGTGCTCAGTCTTCCACAAGAGATGGAGGGTATGCATGCTGATGGTTCTTGTGTCTCGATGGTTTAACACACTTCTCACTCTGTCCCATCCGCCCGTGTGGTGCTTGGGTCCACAAGGGACGCAAATAATAGTACAACTACGTCTACAAGGCATGTCGTAAGAGGCGACTAATGTAGGACCTAGGAAGCTACACTAGTAAATAAAAAACATCGCAGAAATCGGATGTGTTGGCCTTCTTGTAGACGCATAACCGTCACACCGTGCAATCGCTCTTAGGCTTAGATCACATACAAATCACGCAGAGTGGTTAACAAGTGGTCGATATGGAGCGTTCGAAGTAAAAAAAAAGATTGCCCCTCAGGCATCCAGTTTTACTTGTACACCAGGTAACTCTAAACTCTTTAGAATTGGTACTCGATGTTTTGCACTTCTGCAATTCCAGTAGCCAATGCGTGGACACTTGAAGGCAAGTCGATCTGCCTTTCTTCTGAACCATCTCTGTCCAGCCCGTGTCCATTTCTCTTACCCTCTCTCCTCTACCTTTTCTTCTGTATGCATATGTCCTTGTTTGATCTGCTGGAGGACCAGTGAACAGTGCACGAACTTCGTAGCACCGGCTGAGCTCATTAGAGATATATCAAATTCTTTTTCACGTTTTTAAGATTTAGATACGACTCGTGTTTCGCAACATATATTAAAGATTGGTAACGTGTTAGACAAGATTTGGATTTCGTGTTTCTGTACCCACGAATAGCTGGTAGACGTATATGTTAGCAAGGACCGATATAGTTTTTGGTGTAACGAAGCCTGCTGAGGCATATCACTAACTCTGCGAGTCAGTGAACTTTCCTTCAGTAGAGTCAAATAAAAGAAACCACCAGAAATCTACAGACCTTCATAAATGGTGGTTTAAATAGAATAGAGGAACTGAGATGGTATGATAAGATTACTAACGAGGAACTCAGAGAAAGAACTAAGCAGATAACAGTGGAGAAAGAGCTAAGGAAGAGACGCTGGCGATGGATAGAACACACACTGAGAAGACTGACTGGAAGCATTGCAAGACAGGCACTGTTTTGGAATCCGCAGGGAAAGTGGAGATGGGGAAGGCCTAGACAAACCTAGAGAAGAGAGTTGGAGACTGATATAAAAATGATATGTGAAACACGGACAGAATTGGAAGGGATGGCAGGAGAGAGAGAAAGAGTTGGAAGAAGTTTGTTGAAGACCTGTGCTCCGTTGGGATTCGAAAGGTGAAAGAAAAAGAGTCATATAGAACCTAGTCAATTTCTGTTGCGAACTTCCCATATTTAATCAAAATTCACTTATTTCTGTTGCGAACTTCACATATTTAATCAAAATTCACTTATTTCTGTTGCGAAGTCCTAAAGATGAAGGGTGAGTTCATTGCACTTGGTTACTCAAATGACCCCGTCCCTTTTGCAGAAATTGCACGCCATCTACCGAAAGTGTTGTACAAAGCATGGGTTCCGTAGCTACAGCAACAATACCAGAGTTTTCATTAAAATTGTGTACATGTGATTCAGTCGGAATTCGAACCCACAATCTTCAGAACGACATGCAAGCGTCTTAACAACGTCGTCGCAACAAGGGTCGTCGCCAGAGACCCACTGCCAAGAAAAGTTTCTGGTAACTCTGTTATTTATGTAAACTCGTTTGTTTGTCCCGCCGAGGTTATCAAACATTGGGCAAATATATGAACCATCAAGAAGATACAGAATCATAAAATAATGCAAAAAAGAAGAAGATAAAAGAATCTAAGGAAGACAAAGAAAATGCAAAAAGATTACAAATTTAGAATTTATTTGTCTGTAAATGTGTTCAAGTGGAGACAGATTACAATGTTGTTGTGATAGCTCTCATCTACGCCGAAGTCGTTCTAAATTCTAGACGAATGTCGGAATAACAAGACAGTATCTGTTGGTGGAATAATTCGTCTTTATTTCTGCCAGATTTTATCTATAAAAAATGTGTATTTATGAAAGGCTAGGAAGAGATAAGGGAAACATTTGATGCTATTTATGCTTGAATGAACACATAAAATCTGAAGAACAGAACGATATTGTATTAGCTCGCACAAGTAGCGTCGATAGCATTCCTGAGCGTCTGTGAGTGAATGTACTTATAGAAAACAGCGGGACGGTGTTGTGTATGCAGGCAAAAATAATGACGGTATGAAGGATATGTGATAGCTGAAGATAAGTGAAATATTTCGTGAAGAAATGTATACAGCTCACAGACTTCTCGTCGGCAGATAACACCACTTTCGTGAAACAATACAGACGGTGTCTGATACAGAGAACAAGAAAAGAATTCAGACTGCAAATATATTAAGAAACACTGACATAACAGCATCAGCATCGTCATCAAATAGTTTGTCCTGAACAGAACTTTGCCACCATAACAGTCCTTCGGAATTTCTTTCTCTCATAGGCTAGATGTCCCGCCCCTGCAGCCGTCATGTTCAAACCATCAGTTACATCCTGAATCCATCTTCTTCGTGATCTTCATAATCTCCTCTTTGCAGATATTCCTCCTTCTATGATGGTCTTCTCCAGCTCTTTGTGTCTTTTATATGTCCAAGATACCTCATTTTCTCTTTTTATGTGTAACATCAGCCAGTTTTCTTTGATTTTGAGTTCTTTCTGGATAGATCTATTTGTTCTCTTCTCTGTCTATGATACACGGAGGAATCTTCTGTAACACTTATATTCAAAAGCACTTATATGTTTTCCACTGCCTTGTTAAATGTCCATGCTTCACACATAACAGCATAGACACAGTCAATGTCCGAGCGACTACCATGTTGCTTTCTTACCAAGAGCACTCCAAAAATCCGACTCTGTGTTACCTACAACTTGTTATTTGCTTGTTAAAAATATATTTGAAACTACTGTGAATGTGTGTGTAATTGTATGTTATATGTGTATACTTATGATACTGGCTGATGCTACAAATAAAAATTAGAAAATTGAGGTGTCAGATGGCGTGCGATTTGTGCTAACAGAGATGGAGCAATATGGTGTAAGCTGACAGAGATGGAGCAATATGGTTTGTGCTGACAGAGATGGAGCAATATGGTTTGTGCTGACAGAGATGGAGCCATATGGTTTGTGCTCACAGAGATGGAGCCATAGGGTTTGTGCTGACAGAGATGGAGCAATATGGTTTGTGCTGACAGAGATGGAGCCATATGGTTTGTGCTGACAGAGATGGAGCCATATGGTTTGTGCTGACAGAGATGGAGCCATATGGTTTGTGCTCACAGAGATGGAGCCATATGGTTTGTGCTGAAATTGATGGGCCATATGGTTTGTGTGACAGAGATGGAGCAATTGGTTTGTAGCTTGACAGAGATGGAGCATATGGTTTGTGCTGACAGAGATGGAGCAATATGGTTTGTGCTGACAGAGATGGAGCCATATGGTTTGTGCTGACAGAGATGGAGCCATATGGTTTGTGCTGAAGAGATGAGCCATATGGTTTGTGCTGAGAGATGAGCCATAGGGTTTGTGCAGACAGAGATGGAGACATATGGTTTGTGCTGAAGGGGATGGACATATGGTTTGTGCTCACAGAGATGGAGCCATATGGTTTGTGTAGAAGGAAATGAGCCATATGGTTTGTGCAGGAGGAGGGAGCCATAGGTTGTGTTGAGAGGACTGAGCCATATGGTTTGTGCAGAGAGGATGAGCCATATGGTTGTGACAGAGATGGAGCCATAGGTTTGTGTGAGAGGATGAGCCATATGCTTTGTGAGAGGCTAGAATATGTGTTAGAAGATGGACATATGTTGTGCTGACAGGATGGAGACATATGGTTTGTGCAGAAGGATGAGCCATATAGTTTGTGCTGAGAGAGACTGGAGCATATGGTTTGTGCTGACAGAGATGGAGCCATATGGTTTGTGCTGACAAGATGAGACATGTGGTTTGTGTGAAGGACTGAGACATATGGTTTGTGCAGAGAGGGACTGAGACATATGGTTTGTGCAGAGAGGGACTGAGACATGTGGTTTGTGCAGAAGGGACTGAGACATATGGTTTGTGAGAAGGGACTGAGACATATGGTTTGTGCAGAAGGGACTGAGACATATGGTGTAAAACCCGGTGCAATGAAGCCAGTCCTTCGCCTGTAGAGCCTTTATGTTTCAATTTTCTTCTTCGAGCACGCAATATCGGCTACTTCTTAACCACTTTTTGTGATCTGTATGTGATATGAGCCTAAGGGCAATTGTGCGTTGTGACAGTTATGCGCCTACTAGTAGGCCAGCACATCCGATTTCTGCTACGCTTTTTTTTATTTACTAGTTTAGCTGCCCTAGGTTCCTATCTCAGTCGCCTCTTATAACATACCTTGTAGGGCGCAGCGTTACTATTCTTTGCTCCCCTTTGCGCCCCGGAAACACACGGCGATTTATGTTTCAAATTGAATGCGGTATTCCCATCCCTATTCTGTTCTTGATCTTGGTTTCATATCCTCAATTCTCTGTTTTATAGATAGCATATCCGCAATTCTCGGTGTTATAGATAGCATGACATGCCAGCAGTCCAAGATTACTTGCTTGCTTGTGTTTCTTATTGACCTCTGTGACATGTTTTTTAATAAATTGATGTTATCACCCGCACCTATCTGAAATGCTTCTATTATGTCTGCTACTCTTACCATCTTCAACATTATACTTCCTCGTTGTCTTAATGTTGCAGCGATTTGGCGTGTTATCTCAAGACTGCGAAGATAGACCAACACAATCTTTTATTTACCCTATGGTCTGAAAGTTTGCGCCCGAGTGGTTACCGGGGCCCAAATTGGGGTGTAAAAATAGAACCACTGTTACCTGCAACGCATGTCGTAAGAGGCGACTAAGGAGGTTGGACGTGGGGATAGCTACCCCACACTGTAAAAACACAGAACGGTGAGCGAACTGAGTAAACGCTGGCTGAAACCGGACACATCGCCGAAGGATAAGCACCAGAGTTCCAAATGGTGCTGAAGATGTGAGTAAAACACGCCAATGCTAAGGCTGCATGAATCAGATTTCCACATGAATAGAATTTATGGGGAGGTCTGGTACATCGGTCTGGGCGTTGATCGCGAGAGAGAGAGAGAGAGAGACAGTCTGCTGATCCCTTTCTTCTTCTTCTTTTGTTGTTGTTGTTGTTAGAACCTCTGTTTGAAAACGATCCAAGATTCAACCAATCACATCTGCTGGGCGTTATGTCTGTTGTTCTATGTGTCTGTCACGTTATGTCTGTTGTTCTATGTGTCAATTTCACGTGATGATTTTGTTCTGTAATGTCTGGCTGATCAGAGAGAAGAACAGTCTGTGATCCCTATCTTCTTCACTTTGTTGTTGTTTTATGCTCTGTTTGAAAACGTTAGATTCTATCTGCTGGCACGTATGTCTGTTGTTCTATGTGTCTGTCACGTATGTCTGTTGTTCTATGTGTCTGTCACGTATGTCTGTCAACTATATTTCCATCTGTCGGCTAGCTATTCTATTTACAAACATTTTAATCTATCTAGCTATTTCTTGTTTTATTTTACTTGAGATTTCTATATAGCTGCCAGTGAGGAAGTATGAAATCAAACAGAAATTGTAGAAATCGGATGTGCTGGCCTATTTGTAGGTGCATAACTGGCACAACGTACAGTCGTTCTTAGGCTCAGATCACATACACATCACAAAGAGTGGTTTAACAAGTGGTCGATATGGAGCGTTAGAAGAAGAAAAATGTTTGTCTAATATCTACTCGTTAATCGATCTCAGGGCTTCCCTTTAGGCTCTCCCTTTAGGCTCTTTCAAATTTATAGGCTCTTCCATTTAGGCTCTTCCCTTTACGCTTTTAGAACTCTTTAATCACTACAACCGTATCTCACAACATACACTTCAGAACAGTATTCATCTACAACAGTAGCACCCCCATCTTCTCTTTTATGCCATATCAGCGTATTCATTTCTAGCTTAAATTATCCATGTTATGCATTACCTGACCAGAATAAGATTGATTGCCATATTTTATCCGTTTCAAATGTGGACATTTTTTTAATGTATATTTTTTAAACAAAGGAAAACAAAAAAGCAAGTATAAAGTAAAGGAACGATGTGCTTATTTTTTTGAAAACTGAAGAAAGAACGAAAAGCGAATCGTGTTCTCAAAGAATGAAAGCAGATCTTTGACATTTGAGTAACTTTAGAGAAGCAATTTAGTGTTTACATTTCTGCTTCAATTCTTTCTTATTTGAACTTGAATAACGATAGCTACATGCTTCATTTCTTTTCTCTTTAAGAACGGTCATGTGTTGTCCAGATGGGCAGCAAACAATGTGTTCTCCCCCAAAGCTGTCTAAAACATTAACTGGTGTCATTAATATACACTTGACCTTGGCATCTTACAAAGATTTTTCTTGTGGCGAATCATTGGTTGAATCTTGTGTATACCGGAAAACTGACTTCCATTTCTGCATATATATATTTTATAAGCACCTGTGGTCGGATTCTGTTCATTGACTCTGTACTCCACACACCAGAGGTCAACATAGTCTGAATTGTTGTCATCGCTTCGATGGACGTATATTTTATAAGTGTATCACGTGTTGTGCTTGTGTATCATTGTATTTTATAACATGTTCGTCTTTGTGGGTGCTTTTGTGTGATCGCATGTGCGTGCATCCATCCGCCAGTGTATCCATCCATCCATCCATCGTCCATCCATCCGACCATCCGTCAGTCGGTCCATCCATCCATCCATCCACCCGTCCATCCGTTCATTCATCCACCCATCCATCGTCCATCCATCCGACCGTCCATCCATCCGACCGTCCATCAGTCGGTCCATCCATCCATCCATCGTCCATCCATCTGTCCTTCCATCCACCTCATCCATCCGTTCATTCATCCATCCATCCATCCATCTATTTATCTAATCTATATATCTATCTATATCTTGTCTGTCTACCTTTCCTTCCTGGCCTATCCGCCTGCCTGTCTGTCTGTCTACCTGCCTGCCTGTCTGTCTGTTTGTCGGTCTGTCTGTCTCTTTTCTTGCCTGTCGATCTGTCTGTCTGCTTGCCTGTCTGTTTTCTGTCTGTCTGCTTGCCTGTCCCTCTGTCTGTCTGTCCTGCTTGGCTGCCTGCTGTATTCGCCCGCATTCTTCTATCGATAATCTTCTGTTATCGCCCTAATTCTTCTGTCTGTCTGTCTGTCCAACTGCCCGCCTTCTTCTCTATATCATCTTCTGTTATCGCCCTAATTCTTCTGTCTGTCTATCTATATAATCAATACATCACACCAACATTGGTTATATAATCTTCTTAAGTGATATCCCAATATTATTATTGTTCATTATTATCTCGACCTAGACTTTGAACATTACTTCCCAGCGAGTCATGGCACACTTGTTTCTGGCGCTTGTAATTGTTTAAGTGGTACACTGTCGATTTCTTGTATTGCTACACTCCAGGCGTATCGATATCGATCGTTTCTCACCTTGTTAAGGTGAGACATTTCTCGGTAGATCTATCCTGATGCTTTCTGGAGATTGGTTTGGTGGGAATATAGTTCATCTTGTGTTATGTGTGATGACGGTAGCGATCAATTCTGTCATCTTGTTATCGCTTGTATGTTTCTATTTGAGTTTTCTAATCATTTCATACAACTTGTTACAACTGTTTTTCTGTGTGTCTTTCTATGTTTCTTGTGTCTTTCTATGTTTCTTGTGTCTTTCTATGTTTCTTGTGTCTTTCTATGTTTCTTGTGTCTTTCTCTGTTTTTTGTGTCTTTCTATGTTTTTTGTGTCTTTCTATGTTTCTTGTGTCTTTCTATGTTTCTTGTGTCTTTCTATGTTTCTTGTGTCTTTCTATGTTTCTTGTGTGTTTCTTGTGTGTTTCTTGTTCTTGTGTTTTCTGTTTCTTGTGTGTTTCTCTGTTTCTTGTGTGTTTCTGTTTCTTGTGTGTTTCGTTTCTGTGTGTTTCTTTTCTGTGTGTTTCTTGTGTTTTGTTTCTGTTTTGTGTTTTCTTGTGTGTTTTCTGTTTTGTGTGTTTCTCTGTTTCTTGTGTGTTTCTCTGTTTCTGTGTGTTTCTTGTTTTCTGTGTGTTTCTGTTTCTTGTGTGTTTCTTGTGTGTCTCTTCTTGTTTCTTGTGTGTTTCTTGTGTGTTTCTCTGTTTCTTGTGTGTTTCTCTGTTTTTTGCTGTTCTGTGTTTCTTTGTGTTTCTTTTTCGTTTTCTGTTTCTTGTGTGTTTCTCTGTTTCTTGTGTGTTTCTGTTTCTTGTGTGTTTCTTGTGTGTTTCTTCGTGTGTTCTGTTTTGTGTTTCTTGTGTGTTTCTCTGTTTCTTGTGTGTTTCTCTGTTTCTTGTGTGTTTCTGTTTCTCTGTTTCTTGTGTGTTTCTCTGTTTCTTGTGTCTTTTCTATGTTTCTTTGTGTTTTCTATGTTTCTTGTGCGTTTCTGTTTCTTGTGTCTTTCTATGTTTCTTGTGTCTTAAAGCTGGTACCGACCATATTGAAGTAAGAAAGAGATTACTTGAGTGCTACATAGAGACAGTACTTGAGTGCTACATAGAGACAGTACTTGAGTGCTACATAGAGACAGTACTTGAGTGCTACATAAGACAGTACTTGAGTGCTACATAGAGACAGTACTTGAGTGCTACATAGAGACAGTACTTGAGTGCTACATAGAGACAGTACTTGAGTGCTACATAGAGACAGTACTTGAGTGCTACATGAGACATTCTGACATTAGAAACCACAGAAAGCTCACCACGTGTGAAATGAAATGCTTGAGGAAGGCACTGGAAGTCACCAGGAAAGACAAGACTACGAAATGAGGATATTAGAAGCAGAGTGGACATAACTTCATGCACCGAATACATTGAAAGACAACAAATCAGTGGTTTGGACATTTAATAAGAATGGAATACAACCAACCACCAATAACAGCATACAATAAAAGAGATCAGGTACTAGAGCTAAGAGAAGATCAAGAATAAGATTATAGACAATATCAAGACCACATTAAATAAACACGGATATAACAAAACAATGGCGCTCACTCTCTGTCCTTGGAAGGCTGAAATTAAAGCTCCCACCCCTACGCTTGACATGGCAAGAATAGAACATCCAAGCTGGATCATCCAACTGGTAGGACAGACAATAGACAATAGTTCCACTACTACAATAGTAATAGAAAGCGAGTTCTTTAGTGCTACATTTAGTAAAAAAACATCAATATATGTGGAGAGTCACAACGGTGCTTTGATACAAGAACTCTGAGAATCACGATAACTTCCAAAAAAAGACACAATATCGTACGCCAAGAGAGCTCAATGCATATAAAGAAAGCACATTATCAACTCTAGAATGATGTAATTATAATTTTTCATGCATCTTATGAGAATATGATGTTTGCAATGAAGTATGACAACACGTAAAATCAATGAAGGACAAGACAGATAGCGAGACAGTCATAGAACACTCTGTATTACGTAATCTCAAGGGACTGATAAATAGTACGAATGACATACGTTTCTTGTGGGTCATGAGAAAATACACCAGTCGATATGGTATATAATCATTTAATTTTATTATGATTCATTTGTAATAATGTCTCTCTCTCTCTCTCTAGCATGTGACACTCTTGACGCTAAAGGCAGCAACAAATGCACGTCATTCTTCTGAGTTTTTGAGCGTCCTCTGTATTGTGTTCAAGCTGTGATTCACGTATTTCAGTTCATTTAATTTTGGTTTACACTCTATTCTTCAGCTCAGTGCAGTTTTCCTCACAGTCTCTATGCGTATCCCATGTCAGATCCATCTCAGCGTCTCTTGTTTGTAAGATGATGCTCATATTCTCTTGTTGACACTGTGTAAGTCAGTTCTTGTTGTTAGAGAGATAGTATTTGTATGATGATGCTCATATTCTCTTCTTGATACTTTGTAAGTAGTTCTTAGTTAGAGGTAGTTCTTGGCCAGGCAGAACAAGCCTACTATCTTTCGTAGACAAAGTTGTATGGTGGCCTTGATATGATTTGTACTCTTTGGTTGGTATTCTGTGGGTTGTATTTTTTGTTTGTTGTATTACTTGGATTTGGTATTTTTTTTTGTTTGGTATTACTTGGTTGGTATTTTTGTTTGGTATTCTATGGGTGGTATTTTTTTTGGTTGGTATTTGTTGGTAGTATTCTTTGTTGTATTCCTTGGTTTATTAAACATCACATTTAAAAAGTAGAATTTGAATATAGTCTATAACTGGTAACTATCTAACTGTTTGTTTTTATAAAGAAAAAAGTAACCATAACGAACTTGCAATTTTATAATATAAAGTTCATTGTCGGTGTGTGTGCTTGTGTGTGTTTGTGTGTGTTTGTGTGTGACAGGAGAAAATCTGTCGAACAGCGAACTCTGAATTCATGAAATTTGGACTGATTATTCATGCAGAAGTTTGTAGATCAACAAGACTAGTTGTTTGAACTCTTTACGTGGTTTCTCTGCCAGTTTACAAGTTAATAAAGTTGGTATTAAAAAATGTATGAATTTCAGAGTGGAATCAATTTGCCATTATACTAGGGTATTGATCACGCACATCAGTGTTAGAAAAACTTAGTACGATTTGTGAACATGGACAAATCAATTATAAAGTCGGATCAGAAGTTGATGGCTTATTAAAACACGTTATAAATATAGTTTATATCCTCAACGCGTGTTAAATAGTGCCATTGAGGATCTTTATGTAGTACTATCGATAGTCAAGTTTATGTAAGTACTACTCGATAGTCAAAGAAATGAAAAGATGCGATTGTGAACGAGAGTAATACAGAAAAGTATTACAAACTAATGTTTCTATCATACACAATATGTAAGTCTTCTTCTTCTTCTTCTTCACCGAGCGCTTCATATCGACCACTCGTTAAACCACTCTTTGTGATGTGAGCGTCTTTAGCTCAAGCGGCAGTGAGCTCGATCACAAACCCAAGCGTACCTGGTTCAAACCCACGGTGGGAAATTTTGGAAGCAAATTCGTTTCCGTGGGATTTTTACAAAGGTAAAATTAGACCTCACCGTCCAGAAAGCAATGGCAAACTACTGAACGTATAAGTGGTGCCTAGAAAATCAACCACTCGTTTACTGTGGTTGATGGCTACGTCCTTTAGGATATACCACGATTTTCATGTGATCTCAGCCTAAGCGCGATTGTACATTGTGACAGTTACGCGCCTACAAGTAGACCATCACATCCGATTTCTGCGATGCTTTTATTTACTAGGGTAGTTTCCCTAGGCCCCTATCTCAGTCGCCTCTTACGACATGCCTTGTATGTTACAGTGTTACTATTCTTTTCTCCCCTCGCGAGTCCCAACATAACACAGGCGGATGAGTAAGTAATTTGTCATTACAACATTTTTTAACCTATTTTCCAATCATGCAACCATTATTGTCTTGTAGATATTGTCTGTAAAATACAATAGAATATACAATTGATATATATACATGAGCGTAATTCCCAGACGTAGCTGGGCAGTATTGCTGTTCTGTTATAGATTTGTTCCATCCTCTCTAATTGTTCTCATTTCTCTGCCTAATTTGTCTGTGTGTACTTATAGTGAGATTGATTGCAAGTTCATGTTTCTCTATTTATTCTCATTTCTAACTGACAACCTATTCTTCCGTTCTTATTGTTGCTCTCGGAATGAATAGAGTATAGATTATTTAGTTATGGTTCTTTAGACATACTGGCTTTCTGTTGGTTACAATATCTGAGAGCTGGTTCTGTTGGTTACAATATCTGAGAGCTGGTTCTGTTGGTTACAATATCTGAGAGCTGGTTCTGTTGGTTACAATATCTGAGAGCTGGTTCTGTTGGTTACAATATCTGAGAGCTGGTTCTGTTGGTTACAATATCTGAGAGCTGGTTCTGTTGGTTACAATATCTGAGAGCTGGTTCTGTTGGTTACAATATCTGAGAGCTGGTTCTGTTGGTTACAATATCTTCTTCATCTTTGAACACTCTACATCGACCACTTGTTAACCATCGTTTATGATGTGTATGTGAACTGAGCCTTAGAGAGATTGTGCGTTGTGCCAGTTATGCCCCTAAAAGTAGGCCAGCACATCCAATTTCTGCGACGCTTAAAGTTTTTTATTTATTTACTAGGGTAGCTTCCCTAGGTTCCTACCTCAGTCGCCTCTTACAACATGCCATGCAGGTCGCAGTGTTACTATTCTCTGCTCCCCCTGTGAGTCCCGGCAACACAGGGCCGCAACTTCTAATCTCTTTTTGTCGATAAAATTACTATGTTAAGCTCAAGAATGGTGAAATCCAACATGAAAGGAAACGATATTTTCCGCTCAACATTATCAACAGACAGTATTTTCTCACAACTGGGAAGGACTATACACACACATCACACAATCACTCCATATAACAACTAAATCCCGGTACAAGGTCTCTATATTTTAACTACCGAATCTATTTCAACATATAATTTTCTGAAAATAGTTTCAGCATTCCAATTTAAAAAAAAAAATTAATTAAATTATTATTAAAATAGAAATAAAATAAAAAGATTATTCTCGGCGTATCTGAATAATTATGATCACATGCAGGATATCTTGTATATCTTCTTCCATATTTAACATCTTGTATATCTTCTCCCATATTTAACATCGATATGAGAAGGTACTGATTAGCATTAGTTGTCTAATGGTTGCCATTTTAGATACGTATTTATGATAGGATTGGTCTATAAAAAAGACATAAGAATCGAAACGCTGTCAACGAGTTATAGACCGATTAAAGTATCTGAATAATTATTGTTAATAGTTGTTAGCAATCTAACCAAGAAATCATATCTAGAAGGAGTAGAGTATGTGTCAGACAAACTGTAAGAACACAAGCGGTATCATATATATATATATGCATAGAAGAAAGAGAGAAAAGAGCAATAAAGAATTAGAGATGGAAAGAAAGTGTTATAGAGAGATAAAGAGAACTTGACGGGAAGTAGTAGCATATCCCTTGCGAAACGTCGTTTTCATCACATCCCGCCTGAAAAACTCTCTGTCTCTAGCAAGTTTTTCCATCTCTTCAAGCGTCATGTTTAAGGTTTCTTTGATGTCCTGCAGCCACCTTCATCTTGGTCGTCCCCTGCCTAGTACATCAGGAGCAATGCCTTCATTTACCGTTCTCTCCAAACCACTGACGTTTAACATGGCCAAAATATTTCATCTTCCGGGACATGATGTTTTTTATGAGTCAATGCTCCTTTATATGCAGATCTTGTATGATGTCTTTGTTTCTTCTCTTCTCTGTCCAGGATGTTCTAAGAACGAGATAGAATACAGAGATAGATAGATAAAGAGAGACATAGCAATATTGAGAGATATAGAGATAGAGGGATAGAGAGATAGTGAGAGAGATAGAGAGAGAAAGAGAGAGAAAGAAAGAGCGAGAAAGAGAGAGAGAGAGATAATAGTTGGATCAACGTAGGAGAACAAAATCTGGTTAACTATCACTTTGCGCTTCCAACAATAGGGGGATCGAGAGAGAGAGAGAGAGAGAGAGAGAAGAGAGAGAGAGAGAAGAGAGAGAAGTGATCTTCCAACAAAGAAAATCTGGCCTAAGAACATCAGGGAAGGCTAAGATCATAAGAAAGTCTGACAATAGACAGACAACATTACAGACTAAGATCATAAGAAAGTCTGACAATAGACAGACAACATTACAGACTAAGATCATAAGAAAGTCTGACAATAGACAGACAACATTACAGAGATATACGGTAATACCAGTACATCACAATCTCTTCAAGTCTACCTGACCACAACAGTGAACTAAGCTTCTCATGACGTCTACGCTGTAACTTGTAGGTAACAAGAGAACGTACGCTTCCCTCCACGTTTCACAACACAATTAATTAAACAACAAGAGATTGCTGGAAATGTGTAAAGTGTTCAGTAAAGTTGTGCGTGTAAAGTGTTGCGGTAAAGTGTTTTGTGTAAAGTGTTGCGTGTAAGTGTTGACGTGTAAAGTGTTCTAAAGTAGAAGTGTTCCGTGTAAAGTGTTCTGTAAAGTGTTCTGTGTAAAGTGTTGGTGTAAAGTGTTGCGTGTAAAGTGTTGCGTGTAAAGTGTTCTGTGTAAAGTGTTCTGTAAAGTGTTCTGTAAAGTGTTCGTGTAAAGTGTTGCGTGTAAAGTGTGTACAACTATCAAATAAATCTTGACAACACACAACATACACACGCGAATGTCTGTATTCTGAAACTTTCCATTACCCAAATGTTAGACTTTAATGATTGATAGATGATGCTTACATCTGATGCATGTCCAAGTTCGTCTATGCTTCATTACATCTGCCTTCTATAACGGGATCGCCCACCCATTATATAACATGTCCAATAGCACTCTTAGAAATCTCTCATTCCATTATAGTGTACTTAATAGAAAGCAGTACGGTTATGTATATGTATATGTAATAGAGGGGCCGCGTGCCCAGCGTGTTCGTAGCGCGTTGGACTGTGGGTGACTAGCCCTCTGTGTGTACGGGTTCAATTCCGTGGGCAGGCAGAAAAAGCCACAGATTCCCCAGATTCACGGTGTTCGTGGCACCGAACCGAAGGGTTACGATGTCCATGGCACCGAGCCGAAGAGCTGAAAGCTCAAGTGCTTCTGGATCGGAAAAAAAAAAAAAAAAAGTAATAGAGGAAGCTATAGCTCGGTATTAAACAAAGTTGGAGATAGATAGCACGCGCACCAAAATAAGATATTTAAGAAAATAGCAAGATATAACTAGACGAGAATCAACAATGGAAAAAGGAGAGTGGGGACGATGAAGAAAACATAGTGAAGACGTGAAGTGCAGAGAAGAAGTGAAGGTAAAAGTAGAGAAGTAAAAATGTGTGTAAAAAGGTGTAGTGAAGTAAAGAAATGTAGTGAAGTGAAAAGTAGTGAAGGGAAGAAGTGTGGTGAGGTGAAGTAATGTAGTGAAGTGAAAAGTAGTGAAATGAAGTGAAGAAGTGTAGTTAAAGTGGGGGTGTAGTGAAGTGAAGAAGTTAATTGAAGAACTGTAGTCTTCTCCTTCTTCTTTGCGTTCGTTCTTTACGACCAATTTTAATCACTCTTTGTGATATGTTTGATCTTTGCCAAGAACGTGTATACGTTGCACATTGGTTTAGTAGGCCCCTAAACGCATAGACATCTGCACGTTTCTGACACGTGCATCCGATTTCAGCTAAACCTCCTTAGTCGCCTCTTACGACATGCGTGGCAGGTAACAGTGGTTCTATTATTTACACCCCAAATTTGGGCCCCGGTAACCACTCGGACGAAGAACTGTAGTGAAGTGAAAAAGTTAATTGAAGAACTGTAGTGAAGTGAAGAAGTTAATTGAAGAACTGTAGGGAAGTAAAGAAGTGAAGTGACTGGAAGGAAGTGTAATGAAGTGAAGAAGTCAATTAAAGACTCTTAGACAAAAATGTTTTTTTTTTTTTTTGATCCAGAAGCACTTGAGCTTTTCAGCTCTTCGGCTCGGTGCCATGGACATCGTAAGCCTTCGGTTCGGTGCCACGAACACCGTAAATCTGGGGAATCTGTGGCTTTTCTGCCATCCCGCGGAATTGAACCCGCACACACAGAGGGATAGTCACCCGTAGTCCAACGCGCTACGAACACGCTGGGAGACGGGCAGACAATTTAGATAACGACTAAGACTAAAATCTGCTTAATATATTTCAGAGTTGCAGCAACACGTTTTACAGGGAATATATCATCTATATTTAATACTACTTATTTCCGTCGTTTGCAAGTCAGTCTCATTACTATAAATAGAAACTTTGACGTGGTATGCACATGATGTGTAAAACAGTGCACCGATTGACATATTTGTGGCATGATACGGTACTATTTTTTTAACGTGTTGGATGTTAGGCGTCGTTAATTGTAACTGATGAAAAAAATATCACTTGAAGTAAGCAAACCCCCACAAAAACTCATTTATTGAAAACGCAACACATCTGAATAAAAAAGAGTAATATTTGAATGTTTATGATTTACATCTGTCATTATTACCGTGTTTTCACCTTAATTTATATCTCTCTCATTTTCATTCCTACTTTAATTGCAAGAACAATCTTCTGTGGAGCGTGTATATTTTCTTCTTCAAATTCGTTCACTTATTCTCTTCCTTATTCTCGATCTCCCAAAGATGGTAGAAGATATCAAACGCTTGCAGCTGAAAGATGAGTTAAGTAAAAACATATTACATGAAACGAAATCGCAATAACTGCCAGCATGAAAATAACTAAATCACAAAATAACAGATTATATATATATGTATAGGAGAGAGAATGAATGCTAAAAATGCGAAACAGTTGGTGGTTAACGAGATGAAGTTATTAGAAGATGTAGACGCATTTATTTAAGTATGCCGGTAGCTATGCTCTACGTTTTGTGAGATGGAAGCGGGGAGAGAGGAAACCAGTTTAAGAAAATGAAGAGATGCCGAGATATTTAGGTTAATGAATATCGTATATTGATGTCACAAATATTTTACAACATACAAGTGGGAAATGTATAGAGAAGTTAAACCTTTCTCTTCTAAATGATATGTTGCACAAACACAAGGGTAAGAGATTGATATATCCAGTGGCGGCTCGTCATTAAGGGCCAGTGGGGCCGGGCCCCACCAAAAATAATGTATAACGTGTATTTATTATTTTATAAATTAAAATATAGCAACAAAACCATGATTTATCCGGAAAAAAATGTCTGGCCCCACCAACAAAAATTATCACAGCCGCCACTAGATATATCATTAAATATGATAACGAAGTTGTAGTAGTAGTTCAGGTCTCCAAATCATGATAAATAAAATCGTGCATTTTCTCTCATAGATATATGATTGATTGATTTAATAGGACTATCATCATTGCACTTCGGTGAGTAACCAAGTGTGCTCCGATCTCTTTCTTACACAGTAAGATCACAGCTGCAGTGCCCGAACTCTGTAGCACTGGCGAGGGTCCCGATGTAATTTTGAAGATGGTGAAGATATTTTTAGGACTTTTATTTTTAATCTTTTCTAATGAATTTTGCCTGGGCAGCGGCTTTCCAGTCTGCTTTTCTCGATTTTGAACTGCCAAGAGTTCTTTTACGCGCTTAAATTGAACACGGGACCTACGTTTTATCGTCCGTCTCCGATAGGACTAGAAACTCGATCTCACCTACACTGAGATCAGTACATAGTGCTGCTTGAAAAGAAATTACGTTTCTGACAAGATCTTCAGTTTTGTAGTAACACAGCCAGGGTTATTACCCATTATCCAAACCATAGACCACAAAATCTATCCATTCAACCATAGACCACAAAATCTATCCATTCAACCATAGACCACAAAGTCTACCTATTCAACCATAGACCACAAAATCTACCTATTCAACCATAGACCACAAATCTACCTATTCAACCATAGACCACAAAATCTACCATTCAACCATAGACCACAAAATCTACCTATTCAACCATAGACCACAAAATCTACCCATTCAACCAAAGACCACAAAATCTACCCATTCAACCATAGACACAAAATCTACAATTCGACCAAGACACAGATTCTACTACACAACCAGAAGCAGATAGACACTCAATGCTGTCCAACAATGCTGTCCAACAATGCTGTCCAACAATGCTGTCCAACAATGCTGTCCAACAATGCTGTCCAACAATGCTGTCTAAGTTGTGATGAATTATTGATAATATTTATCCACAAATTAAATGGAAATCCATTAACATGCATGTTATTATGTCTCTTCTCCAACAGAGAAAGGAATCTCACAGCGTCTTCAGATTATGTATAGTGATTACAATTTAATTATTCAACACCACACAAGTGTACACTCACTCACACACACACTCACACACATGTGCTTTCACTCACACACGCACACACACAATAGTTCCAGCATTTGTTTTATTTTCATGTTTCTTGGCCTACACGCTCTGATATAATCAATTAAAGACTGCCTTAGGTTGAAAGGAGCGGGCCTCGGCTTAAAGAGGTTCTAATCTCCTAGATAACAAAAGCAAGAACATGGACACAGTGCTGACCATGGAAACGTAAACAGATAGAATTTGTCATAACGACAAGCAGTGATATGTTAGTGATGCTCACCAGCACTTGTTCGTTTTCTGGTATTGAAAACACAACATCTTGGTACAACACTTTACATACCTAGGGAGCATTTGTTCAGCAAATGGAAGAATAACTAATGAAATCCAACATAGATGTAATAAAGAAAATCAAATCTTAGGATAAATGGCACCAATTTTAAAATGCAAACATGTTACCATGGACAATAAAATAGCATTGTACAAGACAATCTTTCTCTCAACATTATCCAACTTGGTCCAACAGTGTCCAACTTGGACGATGATATCAAATGATATAAATTTTTTTTTTATCCAGAAGCACTTGAGCTTTGAGCTCTTCGGCTCGGTGCCATGTACATCGTAACCCTTCAGTTCGGTGCCAAGAACACCGTGAATTTGGAGAACCTGTAGCTTTTCTGCCAGCCGCGGAATTGAACCCGCACTCACAGGGAGCTTGTCACCCGTCGTCCAACGCGCTATGAACAAGCTGGGCAGGCGGGCAAATGATAGCATAAAACTAGTCACGACATAGAGGGAGTGTCTACGCAGATTGTTGGGAGTATCAAGAGACGGCCGGTTTAAAAATGACATCAGGAAAAAACGTGGGTACACCAGCAGTACTGAACTTCATCAAGAAACACCAACAATTAAATGGTCCCACCTCATAATCAAATTACCAACAGATAAAGAGCAATGCTACTCCGATACAGTAGATACAAAGCAAAAAGTGGAACACAGAAATACAGAGACAATGAAAAACATTATTTCTGAAGCACAGACAAAAGCTGGTTATATAAATCTATTTTTAGCTTGACGCTGTGAGGCAAAACAGGGTTAGAAAAAAGAAATAAAGAAGAAAGGACACAGTAAACTAAGTACACAACCCGTTTTAATAACATGTGGTTCATTGGAAAATACAGTGTCAAGTTCTCATTTTTCATTGACCATCAGCACGCGACTGAAGATGTGGTCAAGATCACGCCAGCTGCTTTTACTTCTAGTGTGTCTCTGACATCCAAATGAGCATGGGTGGACTACAAAGCAGTAGGGTTAAAATACATTTCTTTGTGATGGTTGATCCTCGTAGCACGAGATCACTATGAAGCAAGTGGACTAACCACTATGCAATGGTGGCTTCATGAAGACACACGATGACGTTCTCAGTTGTATTTTCTTGAAAAACCAAGATGATTTGAGTATTACGACTGCAGAGACTATAAATGCCTATATGACCTATAAATGGTTCCTTGCATAAATGGCCTATAAATGGCCTATAAATAGCCTATAAATGGCCTATAAATAGCCTATAAATGACCTATAAATGGCCTATAAATAGCCTATAAATGGCCTATAAATGGCCTATAAGCGAGAGAAATTTCGAAGTACTATTAGCGTGGCAAAGTTCTGTCCAGGACAAGTTATGAGTGTATTTGATGATGATGATGCTGATTTGTAGTGTATAGTATCATTCTAAGCATGACCGACTCGGAATAATATGAAAGATTATTTTTATTTTCCAGTGGAGATCAATTTAAAAGACGTACTTGCCGTCCAAACACAAGTCCGGGATAACTCAAATGTCAACAGCATTATTGTCCATTACGCTGGCTACAAGAAAGACAATACACTGACCTGGGAGAAGTTGGTGCTCTCTGGAGAGCCCGAACTGTGTAAGGAGCTCAACAACATATTTACATATGCTCTTGTTGGTAAGCCATTCATGTATGTGTATCTCTCTATGCTCTTGTTTGGTAGCATTCATGTATTTGTATCTCTCATATGCTCTTGTTAGTAAGCCATTCATGTATTTGTATCTCTCAATGCTCTGTTGGTAAGTCATTCATGTATTTGTACTCTCATATGCTCTTGTTGTAAGCCATTCATGTATTTGTATTCTCTTATGCTCTTGTTGGTAAGCCATTCATGTATTTGTATCTCTCATATGCTCTTGTTGGTAAGCCATTCATGTATTTGTATCTCTCATATGCTCTTGTTGGTAAGCCATTCATGTATTTGTATCTCTCATATGCTCTTGTTGGTAAGTCATTCATGTATTTGTATCTCTCATATGCTCTTGTTGGTAAGTCATTCATGTATTTGTATCTCTCATATGCTCTTGTTGGTAAGCCATTCATGTATTTGTATCTCTCTTATGCTCTTGTTGGTAAGCCATTCATGTATTTGTATCTCTCTGTATTGTCTGGACGTAAAGTAAATACTTACAATATAGATAAGACTGCCGTAAGACTATTTGATTAGCGACACACATAAACAAAGTACTGTAGTTTAACAAATTACAAAAACAATGACAATATACAGAAACGTTTCGACCAACAAGGCCTTTATCAAGCAACGAACAACAGAAGTGACAAATTTAAAAAAATACTAACATATGGACGACTACAAACTGACTTCTAATGAAACGTTTCATTCAAAATGATACCTGCATTTAAAGAGCTGAGGACACGTTTGAATCGCTTTCAGAGCTACTGTGGAAGTGCTCTGTTGCTGATAATATTTTTAGTGACTGAAATTTCTCTCTCTCTCTCTTCTCTCTTCATATATATATATATATATATGTGTGTGTGTGTATATGTTTGTTTGTATTGTTGTTGTGTTTGTTATGTACTGATTAAAGACTCTTTAAGTCGCGGCACGGCTCTTTCCACCTAAGGCGAACTGTGTTTTGGTTATATCAGAGCGTGTAAGCCAACAAACAGTAAAACAAAAGAAATTAACTCCTTTTGGAGAAAATTATGTTTGTATTTATGTTATGTTATGTTATGCGATCGACGTCATGGCACATTGGGCATTCCCATTCATGCTCTGTCCTCCGTTGCAGCAGCCATCCCAAAGTCCATTTGCTCACAGTACCCATGAGAAGTTTATTACTATATCTTCTCTCTACCACGAAGACGACCTGAATGTTCAAACTTAACGCCTAATTCTCGAACTCGTTCCAGTGTCTGAGACTTGCCCATGTCACATAATTGAGAGCGTACCGCATTGATGATATCGGCTGTATTTATGTGTGTATGTATGTTTCTGTGTGCATGTGTGTGTGTGCGTTCGTGTATGTCAGTTCTATACAGATTATCATCTCCGCTTGAGTGTATTTGTGTGTTATGCGTGTATTTGTTATGCTCACCCCCAATAAATTTGAAATTTCTTGAAGGAACGTTATCCTCGCGTTATCAACACGGGAACTAAGAAACAAAATCGACAAGTTACTTCCCTTCACGCACCACATGAGATCAGAAATATAATTGTCTGCTCTTGATATTGTGGAAAACATTGAAGGCGGATATTTTTGCCCCGTGTGAGAACAATCTTCATGGCTCTAGCTGGAGATTGTAGGCTGTTTCTGCACGATTTACGAATTAGTCACAAAGAAATAGGATTTCAGAATTCTCAATAGCACTTACACTTGAAAATAAAGAAAAAAGAAATATGAAACAGTCGTATAGAAGTGTCGGCAAAGCGAGTACCCAAACAACTCAACAACTGCTCGGTTATACATCGACTTAAGAGATCGAGCGTTCACTCAACCGAATTTCCTGTGTATGAGTTCTTACAATTTGTAGAAAATCTTAAAGAATTGTATAGTTCTTAATTTTGTGTGGTATAATATATCAATCAATATGGGAGTTTCATACGCCATTGATAACATGCATCCATTCACTTAGTCTCTTTGCTAGTTTCTCTCTCTCTCTCTCAAGCTGTATTCTTTCATTCATTACTCACACACAAACATGTGCATCCTCAAAGCTACTTAACCTTCTCAAGCTTCATTACATTTATATCTACGAAACTGAAAATATATGTACGAAACTGAAAATATATGTACGAAACTGAAAATATATGTACGAAACTGAAAATATATGTACGAAACTGAAAATATATGTACGAAACTGAAAATGTATGTTACTTCTTCTTCACCCTCTGCCCCTAGGGAAGCATAGGTTCACAACCAGGGCCTTCCAAGCCCGCCTATCCAAGACGATCTTTCCCAGATCTCTACCCATTTTCTTGCCATGAGTCCCTCCTTGCGTGGTCTTTCCTCGGGTGGTAAGCTATGAATATTCCTGGTTGTGGTTTCTGTAGCTATCTAGTGATTTTTACCAGGTGGGGTAGCTAGTCCCACCTCCAACCTCCATAGTCGCCTCTTACGACTGCGTGGCAGGTAACAGTGGTTCTATTCTTTACACCAGTAATTTGAGCCCCAGTAACCACTGGGGTGCATTTATGTTACTAGTGGTTGGTTTTATCTTTGTTTTTTGTTTGTCGAAATTAGGATCTATCAGAGTTACAGTATTCTGTAGGCAAGATAGTATTCTGTAGGCAAGATAGTATTCTGTAGGCAAGATAGTATTCTGTAGGCAAGATAGTATTCTGTAGGCAAGATAGTATTCTGTAGGCAAGATAGTATTCTGTAGGCAAGATAGTATTCTGTAGGCAAGATAGTATTCTGTAGGCAAGATAGTATTCTGTAGGCAATAGGTGCCGTATTAAATAAGGGGTTGGGGTTCGAATCCTGTGTTCGCTAATTTGTTTTTGTCCGGAAGCTCCTAATGCTTGTTTACGGTATTTTTATTGATCATATTCATTGGCTTCGGCGCTTCCTTTGGGGGCTCTTAACACTCGAAGTGACAGAATTAATCATTTATATATAGTGATTTCTATCGTACCGCTATACGTTACATAGGGCCTGCAAGCAATTTCTCCACACCGCTCTATCCTGTGCAAGGGAAAAAATTAGTAAAAATAAAGAATACAGATATTAACCATGAAGAGACTTTATAGCACTCTCATAGCACTCTCATAGCATCCTCATTGCAACCTCATTACAGTCTCATAGTAGTCTCATAGGTGTCCAGTCTCCCAATCAGATGTCGTAGGGACTTTGTGCACATGCCATTCCCTCTCTTATATTCTCTACTACTACCTTACCTTATGAAAGCGTGCTTCATATCTCGACCTGTTAGATTATAGAGTCCCAAATTTTTTCAGCCCACCGCCCACTTTGCACAACGTAAACTTTGTAACGCTCGCCAACGCCCCCCTCCCACATATATACCTGCTCTATTTTCTCTGTGACATAGAAAATTTATAGATATATTTCTGTCATACATGGTCAATTTTCAAATGATTATATACATAATAAATATTTTCAAATAAAACTGTTTTCCTGATTTTACCATTGAATAATCATAAAAAATGGGAATTCTGCATTTTAATTCATCTTATGCTTGTCTTACACAATCCATTTTTTCATCAATTTTCTACGAATATTACCTATTATTAATTTCTTCTTTAAGGAGCCACCGACCCCTAATCGCCTGAATGCTTCTGAACTCACTATCGCCCCCGCCCCCGAACGCGTCAGCGCCCACTGGGAGCGGTACCGCCCACTGTGGGAAACGTTGTGTTAGATGGACAGTGCATGATTACCGTAGCATCTTTATGCTTCATTTACAAGAAAACAACAAGAAATCAAGCTAGACAGGATATATATACATATATAAACATTTCGCATAACATTTGTTTTTAGAATTATGAAGTTTTGAAGACCTTGCTGTACACGATTTTAGCATTTGAATGTATATGAGAGTAAATTGGCAATTGTCTAAACCGGAAAGCGTTCCCGATCTCTTTTGACTGGGAAGCCAACGTGCTAACCACCGTGAAGCCATGAGCTAACCACCGTGAGGCCATGAGCTAACCACCGTGAAGCCATGAGCTAACCACCGTGAAGCCATGAGCTAACCACTGTGAGGCCAGTGTGCTATCCTCTGTAAAACCAGCGTGCTAACCACTCTGTAGGTAGCGTACTAACCATTGTAAAATAAACATGCTAACCACTCTGGTGTCAGCGTGCTAACCACTGTAAAGCCAGCGTGCTAACCACTGTAAAACCAGCAAGTAAGCCACTATGAAGTAAGCGGCTAATCACTCTGAGACCGGCTTGCTAATCAATGTCAAATCATCGTGATAACCACTATGAAACCAATGTTCTAACCACTTTGAAACCAGCGTGCTAACCACTGTAAAACCAGCAAGTAAGCCACTATGAAGTAAGCGGCTAACCACTCTGAGACCGGCTTGCTAATCAATGTCAAATCATCGTGATAACCACTATGAAACCAATGTTCTAACCACTTTGAAACCAGCGTGTTAACCACTGTAAGACCAGCGTCCCAACGACTCTAAAACCAGCATCAAAACCACTTTGAAACCAGCGTGCTAACCACTGTGAAACCAGCAAGTAAGCCACTATGAAGTAAGCGGCTAACCACTCTGAGACCGGCTTGCTAATCAATGTCAAATCATCGTGATAACCACTATGAAACCAATGTTCTAACCACTTTGAAACCAGCGTGTTAACCACTGTAAGACCAGCGTCCCAACGACTCTAAAACCAGCATCAAAACCACTGTGAGACCAGCGTGCGAACCACTGTGAAACCAACGTTCTAACCACCACGAAACCAGCGTGTTAACCCCTTTGAGTACACCAATGTTATGCAGGATCTTGCGGTATATTTTCTCAGTATGATGCAAGTCTTCGAAATGCCGCCCTTAAATGTTGTTTCCTTCAAATAACCTTCAATTGTAATTTTGATTTTACTGCTTATGCCGCCCCCTCACGGTACCACTTGATGCGGCCGCCTTTCTGTATCATACCACGGAACGCCCCTGATGTTATGTAGCTCCTGCAAATTATTACTGCACAATTCTGTTAACGAGTTTGTTCTTCTGTCTGTAGCATGTCAGTCAACCCACTCCTCCAGTTTAGATCTACTTCTGTCTGTAGCGTGTCAGTCAAACCACTCCTTCAGTTTAGATCTTCTTCTGTCTATAGCGTGTCAGTCAACCCACTCCTCCAGTTTAGATCTTCTTCTGTCTATAGCGTGTCAGTCAACCCACTCCTCCAGTTTAGATCTTCTTCTGTCTATAGCGTGTCAGTCAACCCACTCCTCCAGTTTAGATCTACTTCTGTCTGTAGCGTGTCAGTCAAACCACTCCTCCAGTTTAGATTGGCTTCTGTCTGTAGCGTGTCAGTCAAACCACTCCTTCAGTTTAGATCTTCTTCTGTCTGTAGCATGTCAGTCAATCCACTCCTCCAGTTTAGATCGGCTTCTGTCTGTAGCGTGTCAGTCAAACCACTCCTTCAGTTTAGATCTACTTCTGTCTGTAGCGTGTCAGTCAAACCACTCCTTCAGTTTAGATCTACTTCTGTCTGTAGCGTGTCAGTCAAACCACTCCTTCAGTTTAGATCTACTTCTGTCTGTAGCGTGTCAGTCAAACCACTCCTTCAGTTTAGATCTACTTCTGTCTGTAGCGTGTCAGTCAACCACACTCCAGTTTAGATCGTGTTCTGTCTGTAGCATGTCAGTCAACCCACTCCTCCAGTTTAGATCTACTTCTGTCTGTAGCGTGTCAGTCAAACCACTCCTTCAGTTTAGATCTTCTTCTGTCTGTAGCGTGTCAGTCAACCCACTCCTCCAGTTTAGATCGTCTTCTGTCTGTAACATGTCAGTCAACCCACTCCTCCTTAGATCGTCTTCTGTCTGTAACATGTCAGTGAAACCACTCCTGCAGTTTAGATAAAAGAAGCAAGTTTTTCATATGTAGTTTACGATTACCTTATCATTTAAATGGCAAACAAGTTTCTCCGTGCCCGTCTATTTATTTGATAACAGCTGTTTGAAATACAACGACAACATAGCCATTTTAGCAGTAGATATAACCAAGGATTCTCACATTCTCGTAATCACTGGAATCCACAATTTGATTAGATGTTCCGAAATGATGTATGTAAATTGTACAGCGCGTAAACAGTAGACATTCAACATTTTTTCAGGTGAACATTTACCACATGTTTTGGGAGAAACTTCAGATAAAAATAAAATGAGTTATACATTTTTTTTAGTTGAAGCTGTTGGAGGTGAAAGGAAAGCACCTCTCGACAAAACAGCGGGATATTATACTGTCTTGCTGTGCTTATGTTTTTGTTTCTATACGTGTCATGTCTTCTGTGTAGCTTCTCATCAGCACACCTCCTAATCTCTAGTATTGTTTATAGTTTTTTTTATTTTACTGATCACTTCTATACACTGCAAGCAGCAGTTTCGGTTAGTGAATTCATTTCTTATGTGTGTGGGCCAGGATCAATTTCACAGTGGGAGTGGATGACATTTTTTCTACCTCATTTGAGCACCAGAAAAGAACTAGGAATTAAAAATGACCGACGTGATGTTGGCCACATCATCTAACGTGTATCGATGGTCAATGAAAAAGGACCGACATGATATTGGCCACATCATCTAACGTGTATCGATGGTCAATGAAAAATGACCGACATGATATTGGCCACATCATCTAACGTGTACCGATGGTCAATGAAAAATGACCGACGTGATATTGGCCACATCATCTAACGTGTACCGATGGTCAATGAAAAATGACCGACGTGATATTGGCCACATCATCTAACGTGTATCGATGGTCAATGAAAAATGACCGACGTGATATTGGCCACATCATCTAACGTGTACCGATGGTCAATGATAAAGTAAAAGATCTAAACTCATATTTCCCAATATGTCTCATGGTATGAAAAAGGGTTCCCTACTTGTTTACTATAAACTGCTCCATATCATTCTCTATACACTTTCTTCATCTGATGTTGTCTGCGTTCTTTTACTGATAATTCTAGAGAAATAAACGGACTGACACAACAAGATCTGGCTTATTCTTCATGTCCAGGAGGATGTATTGTACATACCCAACTTCTTTCCTTTCAGGATGTTGTTGGCAGGACCAACATCACGGCGATAGATTTGATTCATCAAAATGGACGAGCTGGCTTGGGCATCGTACATCTTCATTTCCTTAACCATCTTTTAGTGGTAGACGTGTCTTGCTGAGCAGCAGCGTAGTCTTTTCATATGGCTTGGACCCTGGCCATTCTTCGTGGGATGTCCTAAATCTGACCTATACTCTGCATAGTAGCATCTACTGTACTTCACTAGGCAGTCTTTGGTCTGTCTTACTTTAGTCCTCTCTCCGGAGTCCACTGCAAGACAGTTCTTTTGTCGGTACCAGACTCACTTCCAGAGGCGGCTCGTACTAAGTTATGTTGGTGGGGCCAGACATATTTTGTGTGGAAAATCATGGTATTGGGTTAGGTTATACTTTAATTTATACACGGTACACATTATTTTGGTGGGGCTCGGCCCCACTGGTCTTTAATGACGAGCCGCCACTGCTCACTTCTAAGTACCTAAGCTATCCAGCTCCATCGTCACTATTGACATTTTCTCCTGCACATATTGAACAGATTTTGGTTACTGATTTATTTTGCTTAAATATTTTGAGAATTTTCCTCAAGAAAAGCGTAATGAAATAATAACATTTCTTTCCGTTTATCTTCAAGCATTCATATCCATACACAAGTGTTCAAAGTGCGCCACACTCTCATTGTTCAGTGTTCATTTGAGGATCATTTACATAAGGCATGTTCACCATTACTCCAATCTCCTCCCAAGCATGTATTTCAGTGTGTTTAGACTAACAACTCCTGTTCTGTGTTGATTGATGTTTCTACTGTGGTTTCTCTCGTGGTTTTCCCGTCTTGCAGAACCCGGCAACATTTACGGTACGGAAAGAGTTAATGTAGTGCGATATTGTGCTAAGAAAATCTTCGAATGTTGTTGACATTGACGAACGCAATTCAAGTTATGTTTGACCTTTTGTTGATATTCTCACGGGCTTATCATCAGGTGTTACAATTGTCTCTCTCTCTCTCTCTCTCTCTCCCAGGTATATGGAGGTATTTCTTGCTGTTATCTTCTGATTCTATATTGATACTGGAGTAACGTTACCGAACTATAGCTATCTCGCTGTGTACGTATTGTTGGGTTAGACAATAAATGCTGTAAAAATAAGGATGTGTGGTGCAAATCCTGTGTTTTGTATTTTCTTTTTCTTCTGGAAGCCCCATAATACTTGTATATTGTCTATTTATTGATTATATTCATTGGCTTCCTTTGCTTCCCTTTAAGGAACCCTTTCATACCTCGTGGTATATAGATCAATACAGTGTTAGGCCTGTATTTTTCATTGACCGTCGGCACACGATGGGTGGTGTGGTCAGCATCACGCCGGCCGCCTTTACTTTCCCAGAGCATATCTGGTACCCAGTTGAGGCTGGGTCGACCTGAGAGCCGTCGTGGTCGGGACAAATTCCATGCGCATTGCGGGAGCTGAACCCAGACTACCAGCCTTGCGAAGCGAGTTCACTAACAACTACGCTACAGCGGCTCTCGAGATATTATATAACGATGTGTATTTACTTGACTTTGTGAATGTTCTTCTTTATAACTGGTTGTGTTCCCTTTTGGTTCTTAACAAAAAACCTCCTTATTCTCTTCTTCAATTTAGCTCCATGACGTGTCTTGTTGTTGAGACTTGTAAAAAAGTATATATGTGGGTATAGTATAAACTAGACAGAGCTTCACATACTGAGATCTCTGCAGGACCCTCATATAAACTGGACAGACTGAGATCTCTGCAGGACCCTCATATAAACTGGACAGACTGAGATCTCTGCAGGACCCTCATTTAAACTGGACAGAGCTTCACATACTGAGATCTCTGCAGGATCCTCATATAAACTGGACAGAGCTTCACATACTGAAATCTCTGCAGGACCCTCATATAAACTGGACAGAGCTTCACATACTGAGATCTCTGCAGGATCCTCATATAAACTGGACAGAGCTTCACATACTGAGATCTCTGCAGGATCCTCATATAAACTGGACAGAGCTTCACATACTGAGATCTCTGCAGGATCCTCATATAAACTGGACAGAGCTTCACATACTGAGATCTCTGCAGGATCCTCATATAAACTGGAGAGCTTCACATACTGATATCTCTGCAGGATCCTCATATAAACTGGACAGAGCTTCACATACTGAGATCTCTGCAGGACCCTCATATAAACTGGACAGAGCTTCACATACTGAGATCTCTGCAGGATCCTCATATAAACTGGACAGAGCTTCACATACTGAGATCTCTGCAGGACCCTCATATAAACTGGACAGAGCTTCACATACTGAGATCTCTGCAGGATCCTCATATAAACTGGACAGAACTTCACATACTGAGATTCTGCAGGACTCTCAATAACTGGACAGAGCTTCACTATGAGATCTCTGCAGGATCCTCATATAAACTGACAAGCTTCACATACTGAGATCTCTGCAGGATCTCATATAAACTGGACAGAGCTTCACATACTGAGATCTCTGCAGGATCCTCATTTAAACTGGACAGAGCTTCACATACTGAGATCTCTGCAGGATCCTCATTTAAACTGGACAGAGCTTCACATACTGAGATCTCTGCAGGACCCTCATATAAACTGGACAGAGCTTCACATACTGAGATCTCTGCAGGACCCTCATATAAACTGGACAGAGCTTCACATACTGAGATCTCTGCAGGACCCTCATATAAACTGGACGACCATCAGTTGTAATGTTAAAGTTTACTCTGCCTTGAAATTAGATCTATTAAAATTGACTCTCCAACTTTCTCTATGTTGCCCTTTGTCTTATCCTTCATTGAACGTGTCGCTGTTACCGGGGCCCTAATTTGGGGTGTAAAGAATAGAACCACTGTTACCTGCCACGCATGTCGTAAGAGGCGACTAAGGAGATTTGGCTGAAATCGGATACACATGTCCTAAAAGTGTAGAAGTCTATGCGTTTAGGGGCCTACTAAACCAATGTGCAACGTATACAGTTCTTGGCAAAGATCAAACATATCACAAAGAGTGATTAAATTTGGTCGTAAAGAACGAACGCGAAGAAGAAGAAACGTGTCGGATGGCATTATGTGTTTTAATAATCTTCTGTTAATCATGACATGCTCAACAAAATAATAATTCTCTATTTTCTTATCTTCATAATTAACTTTCTTTTTCCGTTAACTGAATTCATCATAGCAATATTTGTCAATTTAGCAGTCGGATGGAATGATCAAAATTCATTATGTAAAATGATAGAAGAAAACTAGTCACGACAGAGATGAAGTGTCTACGCAGAAAGCTGGGAGTATCAAGAAGAGACAGGTTTAGAAATGAAAACATCAGGAAAAAGTTGGTACAATATCAGTGCGGAAATGTATCAATTCCCGTATTCACCCTTCACCCCTAGGGAGGAACATGTCCGCAACAAGGTCTTTCAACTCTCCTATACAAGGCCATCTTTTCCAGATCTTTCCACTCTCTCCCTATTTTCTTGCATTCGGTCTTCAACTCTTATCTCAAGGTGTACACCGAGTCTTCCTTACCTCTATTACCCTGGGGTTCCATCGTTAGAGCCTGTCTCGTAATGTCTCCTCAGTGTGTGCTCTATCCATCGCCACATTCTGCCCCTTATCTCTTGGTTCACATGCCATTGTCCTGAATTTATCAAGAAACAACAAATTAAATGATTCGGCCACATAAGCAGATTACCAACAGACAGTGTGCCTTAAAGAGCAATGCTGCTCCCACACAATAAGCAGATTACCAACAGACAGTGTGCCTTAAAGAGCAATGCTGCTCCACACAATAAGCAGATTACCAACAGACAGTGTGCCTTAAAGAGCAATGCTGCTCCCACACAATAAGCAGATTACCAACAGACAGTGTGCCTTAAAGAGCAATGCTGCTCCACACAATAAGCAGATTACCAACAGACAGTGTGCCTTAAAGAGCAATGCTGCTCCCACACAATAAGCAGATTACCAACAGACAGTGTGCCTTAAAGAGCAATGCTGCTCCCACACAATAAGCAGATTACCAACAGACAGTGTGCCTTAAAGAGCAATGCTGCTCCCACACAATAAGCAGATTACCAACAGACAGTGTGCCTTAAAGAGCAATGCTGCTCCCACACAATAAGCAGATTACCAACAGACAGTGTGCCTTAAAGAGCAATGCTGCTCCCACACAATAAGCAGATTACCAACAGACAGTGTGCCTTAAAGAGCAATGCTGCTCCCACACAATAAGCAGATTACCAACAGACAGTGTGCCTTAAAGAGCAATGCTGCTCCACACAATAAGCAGATTACCAACAGACAGTGTGCCTTAAAGAGCAATGCTGCTTCCACACAATAAGCAGATTACCAACAGACAGTGTGCCTTAAAGAGCAATGCTGCTCCACACAATAAGCAGATTACCAACAGACAGTGTGCCTTAAAGAGCAATGCTGCTCCACACAATAAGCAGATTACCAACAGACAGTGTGCCTTAAAGAGCAATGCTGCTCCACACAATAAGCAGATTACCAACAGACAGTGTGCCTAAAGAGCAATGCTACTCCCACACAATAAGCAGATTACCAACAGACAGTGTGCCTTAAAGAGCAATGCTACTCCCACACAATAAGCAGATTACCAACAGACAGTGTGCCTTAAAGAGCAATGCTGCTCCACACAATAAGCAGATTACCAACAGACAGTGTGCCTTAAAGAGCAATGCTGCTCCCACACAATAAGCAGATTACCAACAGACAGTGTGCCTTAAAGAGCAATGCTGCTCCCACACAATAAGCAGATTACCAACAGACAGTGTGCCTTAAAGAGCAATGCTCTCCACACAATAAGCAGATTACCAACAGACAGTGTGCCTAAAGAGCAATGCTGCTCCCACACAATAAGCAGATTACCAACAGACAGTGTGCCTTAAAGAGCAATGCTCCTCCCACACAATAAGCAGATTACCAACAGACAGTGTGCCTTAAAGAGCAATGCTGCTCCACACAATAAGCAGATTACCAACAGACAGTGTGCCTTAAAGAGCAATGCTGCTCCCACACATAAGCAGATTACCAACAGACAGTGTGCCTTAAAGAGCAATGCTGCTCCCACACAATAAGCAGATTACCAACAGACAGTGTGCCTTAAAGAGCAATGCTACTCCCACACAATAAGCAGATTACCAACAGACAGTGTGCCTTAAAGAGCAATGCTGCTCCCACACAATAAGCAGATTACCAACAGACAGTGTGCCTTAAAGAGCAATGCTGCTCCACACAATAAGCAGATTACCAACAGACAGTGTGCCTTAAAGAGCAATGCTGCTTCCACACAATAAGCAGATTACCAACAGACAGTGTGCCTTAAAGAGCAATGCTCCTCCCACACAATAAGCAGATTACCAACAGACAGTGTGCCTTAAAGAGCAATGCTGCTCCCACACATAAGCAGATTACCAACAGACAGTGTGCCTTAAAGAGCAATGCTGCTCCCACACAATAAGCAGATTACCAACAGACAGTGTGCCTTAAAGAGCAATGCTGCTCCCACACAATAAGCAGATTACCAACAGACAGTGTGCCTTAAAGAGCAATGCTGCTTCCACACAATAAGCAGATTACCAACAGACAGTGTGCCTTAAAGAGCAATGCTGCTTCCACACAATAAGCAGATTACCAACAGACAGTGTGCCTTAAAGAGCAATGCTTCTCCCACACAATAAGCAGATTACCAACAGACAGTGTGCCTTAAAGAGCAATGCTGCTTCCACACATAAGAGATTACCAACAGACAGTGTGTCTAAAGAGCAATGCTGCTTCCACACAATAAGCAGATTACAACAGACAGTGTGCTTAAAGCAAATGCTTCCACACAATTACAGATTACCAACAGACATGTGCCTTAAAAAGCAATGCTACTCACACAATAAGCAGATTACCAACAGACAGTGTGCCTAAAGAGCAATGCTGCTCCACAACATAAGCAGATTACCAACAGACAATTGCCTTAAAGAGCAATGCTATCACACATAACGATTACCAACAGACAGTGTGCAAAGAGCAATGCTGCTAACACAATAAACAGATTACCAAAACAGTGTGCCAAAAGCAATGCTGCTCCACACAATAACAGATTACCAACAGACAGTGTAGCCAAAGACAATGCTACTCCCGACACAATGCAGATTACCAAAGACAGTGGGCTAAAGGCAATGTACTCACACAGTGGATACAAAGCAAAGGCTGCAACAAAAGGTGGACTTAGAAATAACAGAGGCAGTCAAAAACACTATTTATGAGGCACACAAAAACTCGTTCTAGAAATCTTTTCTTATCCTGACGTTGCTAGGCAAAAAAGGACTAGATAAAAATAAGAAGGTTATATAAAACCACAACTTTGTAGCCACAACTTTGTAGCCACAATTAAAGCCAACTTTGTAGGTCCATAAATTCAACAGCAACTTTAGTCAATGACTCGCTTAATGTCACTACAAATAATTATGGGCGATACAAATAGATATAGCTAACAATAAAATAGTAAATAAAAATAAAAATATAAAAAGTAAAAATGGAACAAAGTAAAATGAAAATGGTAACAATGGTAAAATGGTAAATGGTAAAAATGTAAATAACAATGGTAACAAATAAAATAATGGTTGTAAAATGGTAAATGAAAAATGGAAATGGTAACAGATAAATGGTAACAATGAAAAATGGTAAAATGAACAATGGAAAAATGGTAAAATGGTAAAAATGGAAGAGGTAAGATAGTAACAATGTAACAATGGTAAAGATGGTCAATGTAACAGATGTAGATGGTAAGATAAAAATGTAAAAATGAACAAATGGTAACAAATGGTAACAAAGTAAAAGGTAACAAATGGTAACAAATAGGTATACAAAAACAAATGTAACAAATGGTAACAAATGGTCAACAAATGTATCAAATGGTAACAATGGTAACTAAATGGTAACAAATTAAAAATGAACAAATAGTAACAATAGTAAATGGTATAGCAGAATCCTGTCCTTCGTCCCAAATCCCAACGGAGCACAGATCCTCAACAAACTTTAGTCTTCTCTCCTGCCACCTATCAATTCTTCCATGTTTACATATCAGAATCCTGTCAAGAAGCAAAAATAACTATCACCCAAGCTACTAGAACAACGCAGGACAAAAACAGAAAACTGCGACACTGGGCAACAACTCGGTAACAGTGTTACGACAAAAGAAGAATAAGAACAAGAAACAAGAACAAATGAAATCATAAGAACAGTCATGTACATAGCTGAGATATGTGTACTTTGATGACAGATGAATATTTGACACGCTTCAGTGACAGATTTCACGGCAGGTTGAAACAATTTCTTGAGAATTAGATATTGACCTGAATGAACCGAATTGAAAATTAGATTTAGAACGTCGTGAACTTGTCGATACTTTGTGCACCCTTGACACCGTTATTGACTTTGAGAGTCTGAATGGCGTGGAGGTAAAGGTGTTAGCTTTTCGATCCAAAAGAACTCGGTTTGTTCCCCGAGTGGAGAAATCGAGATATTTTCCTCGAGATTCCTGATTTCTGAGTAGGTGAGATCAAGTTTCTAGTCCTATCGGAGATGGACGATATAATGTTGGTACTATGTTCAAGTTGAGCATGTCAAAGAATAATTGGAAGTTGAAAGTAAAAGTAGGCTGCAAATCCGCTGCCGGGAATAATTAAAAAAAAAATATTAAGCTAAAATTTCTACAACAATTTTCGGTATCTTCTAAATTATATCGGGGACTCTTGCAGATCGTAGAAAGTTCCATGCATTGTAAGTGAGGTCTTGTGAGAGAATCTGACTCTCGCAGATCGTAGAAAGTTCCATGCACTGTAATGAGGTCTTGTGAGAGAATCTGACTCTCGCAGATCGTAGAAAGTTCCATGCACTGTAACCGAGGTCTTGTGAGAGAATCTGACTCTCGCAGATCGTAGAAAGTTCCATGCATTGTAATCGAGGTCTTGTGAGAGAATCTGACTCTCGCAGATCGTAGAAAGTTCCATGCACTGTAACCGAGGTCTTGTGAGAGAATCTGACTCTCGCAGATCGTAGAAAGTTCCATGCACTGTAACCGAGGTCTTGTGAGAATCTGACCTCGCAGATCGTAGAAAGTTCCATGCACTGTAACCGAGGTCTTGTGAGAGAATCTGACTCTCGCAGATCGTAGAAAGTTCCATGCATTGTAACGAGGTCTTGTGAGAGAATCTGACTTCGCAGATCGTAGAAAGTTCCATGCTGAACCGAGTCTTGGGAGAATCTGACTTACAGATCTAAGTTCCACACTGTAACGAGGTCTTTGAGAGAATCTTTTTGTCCTGTGGTAACATTGTATCTTGCCTTTATCGACTTTACAGACGGTCAATTGGCAAGTGTTTTACTGTGACAACGTCTGAGTTTTCGCTTTTCTCTCTTGTCGTTCAGCTCATACATGTCTCTTCTCAAAAGTCTCTGTGTCCTTGCGCAATATCGCTTTCCACACAACTCTGTCATCGGGTAGTTTGTTCCCATGTGCTGGAATCTATAGAAAAGTTCTTCATTGAGGCTTTGCAAATATCTTTATATCTGAGCAGTTGTCTGCCCTGGTTCTCTTCTCCAAGCCATTATATCAAAAGCCTGTCCTAGCAGAACTTGCCCAGTCCTCCGAATTCTCTCTCTTATGGCCGATGTCCTGCCTCTGCACGTCCCTGTTCATCCATCAATTACTATCCTGAATCCATTCTCCATGTGGTCTTCCTCTTCTTCTCTTTGCCGGTATGTCTCTTTCCATGATGGTCTTTTCTAGCCCTTCATGTCTTTTTATATGTCCAAAATATCTCAATTTTCTCTTTCTTATTTGTAGCATCAATCAGTTTTCTTAAATTGTAGTACTTTCTGTATAGATCTATTTGTTCTCTTCTCTGTCCTTGATATACGGAGGACTCTTCTGTCACACTTATATTCAAAAGCACATATATGTTTTTCCACTGCTTTATTAAATGTCCACGCTTCACACCCATACGTTGCCACTGGGAATATGCATGCTCTTAGTTTTATTCTTTCTGATCTTTGTTTTCTTATCAGTTCCGTTCGATACTGTTTTTAGTTGTTTAATTTTCTGTAAAGCCATGTTTGTTCTTTATTGAATTTCCTTCATCCCATTTCCATCTGTTGTTAGCAGTGAACCAAGATATTCAAAACTGTTCACATTTTCTACTTTCTCTCCGTTGATAAAAATATCTTTTGTCATGTTCGTTTTATCTGTTATGATTATTTATTTTTTTCACATTGAGATATAGATTTTTATTTTCGCTTTTATCTTTCACTTCTAATAATTTCTCAATCCCTTTTGTGATGTTGACCGTAACACTGTATCGTCAGCGTATCGCAGTTCATGTATTTCTCTTCCTCCGATTATAAAAGGATCGTATTGTTCTTTTCCGCTATCTTCCGTAACATTCGAAAGTTCACAGAACAACATTTGACAACATATGGATGTGAACAATAGACAGGCATTAAATAAGAAAACGGAATCTTGTGATAGTGCTAAAAGAAAATAATAGAACGCACATGACATAGAAGAGAAAAAGTGATAGACATGATATAAGACTTGAACATTGTAGAACTTGACTCAGAAATAATTTTACGTCTCGGAAACTGTAATGTTATGTTACATTTAACATCACAGACGTTCATAGTCAGAGAATAAATATAATGCATGGTTTCTGGAAGACGATCAAAACGACAATGGCAACAAGACATTTAACCATTTCTGCATTATGAACCGATATAACGGCTTGTGATGTTTGTTAAAGATAGCACTAGGTAAATATAACGGCTTGTGATATTGGTAAAGATAACACTAAATAAATATAACGACTTGTGTTATATTTTAAAGAAAACACTTAGTTAATATAACGTCTTGTGTTATTTGTTAAAGATAACCCTTAGTTAATATAACGTCTAATTATGTAAACATTGCAATAAAAGTGCGTCCTGAGGTAAAAATAAAACAATTACGAAGTGAAAGGGTTAAAATATGTCTGAACATAACGATGGGGAGGTAAGGAACTCTATAGAATAGACATTCATGCTGGTTGCAGTGAGAACGACGTTCTGAAAATGACGTGCTGTATGAAGAAAACCTTGCGTAGTTCCAAGTTGTCCTTAACACGATTAAACTAACCACATTTCCCCCCAACCATTAATACAACTATTTTATATTCGCTATTAATTCGCTCATTTCAATCTCTACTCTAGAATATCGATCATAAATTTCTTGTCTTCACATAAATTTCACAATTTTAATTTCTATCATTACTCTGAGAATTCCATTTTTCCTCTCATTGATTTAACTGTTTTATTCCTGACATCGTTTGGACAATTTATGTCTTCACCATTAGCAAAACTACGTTTGTTTGTGCCATTAGTTGAACAACTTCTTTCTTGTTTGCCTGCAACCATTACTTTGTATCCACGCTATCAAATAATATATTACACTATTTCTGTAAATTGTAAAATCATACGGTAATTTTCGACAAGAAAATAGAAAAGTAATTTAAGTAATATTTTACATTTGTGTGTCGTAATATAAGATGGATGATGCTACAAATAAGAATGAGAAAATCGAAATATTTTGGACATATAATGAGACACGAAGTGTTGGGGAAGACCATCATGGAAAGAGGAATCCAGGTAAAGAGGAGAAGAGAAAGACCACGGGGATGATGGACTCGCGATGTAACTTATAGTTCGAGCATGACAACTGCAGAGGCGGAGAATCTGGTCTATGAGAGAGAATAAATTACGAAACACAGAATTCGAATCACTTATCCTTATTTCTTACGGCACACATTGCCTAGCCTAGCAATACAAGCGTTCTTATGAACACAACCAGCGAGGCATATGCTTGTATTGGTAAGAACGCTCGTATTGCTAGACAATGGGTACCGTAACAAATAAAGGTAAATGGTTCGAATCCTGTGTTTGGTAATTTTTTTTTTCAGAAACTGCTAATACGTGTACGCTGTCTTATAAATTGATCATACTTATTGCTTCCGTTGCGTCCTCTGTAGTTCTTACAAAAAACTCTCCCATGAGACAGAAACATTCTGAAGGACTGTTAGGACGACAATGTTCTGGTCAAGACAAGCTATTTGATGATGATGACTATTCGAAAGCGTATCCTAGCAACTGCAACTCAGCAAACAGTTTTATTTCGAGTTTGAAATATCTTCATTGCACTCCAGACATTTCCATAGGTGCTCCGATCTCCTTCGTAATATCCCCAGCAGCGTCCAACCACTGATCGTACCAGTTCGAATTTGATTGATGAGTCTACTCACGTACCTACCTACTCACGTACCTACCTACTCACGTACCTACCTACTCACGTACCTACCTACTCACTACCACCTACTCACGTACCTACCTACTCACGCACCTACCTACTCACGCACCTACCTACTCGCGTACCTACCTACTCACGTACCTGTTATGCTGTTCTTTTCTTTCTACTTCAATCTTCAATCCCAGCTCCTGCAATCTAACAGTTGACGTGGATTGATTTAAATGAAAATCCGTTTTTGCGGCCATATTTTATGAGGGCGTTCAGAATGTCAGCTCTATCCATGTTGGCAAGCAATACTAATACATAGTAAGGCACCCGAGTGGTTACCGGGACCCAAATTTGGGGTGTGAAGGATAGAACCACTGTTACCTGCAACACATGTTATAAGAGGCGACTAAGGAGGTTTGGACTAAATCGGATGCACATGTCCTAAAAGTGTAGAATAAGTCTATGCGTTTAGGGGCCTACCAAACCAATGTGCAACGTATACACGTTCTTGACAAAGATCTAACATATCACAAAGAGTGATTAAATTTGGTCGTAAAGAACGAACGCAAAGAAGAAGAAAACATAGTAAGGAGCTCATACACATCCTATCTACGTGTCCTCAATCCATCTTCTTCTGTTCTCATAAGCAATCAATATCAATCATGGCCTTCTACATACATTTGAGAAAAACTAATGAGCTGCCATTATGTCTTTATGTACTTTTATAACATATTTTATACAAAAATGAAGTTGTACAACGATGGGACAGACTAGACAATTTATAACACTGAAGAGAATCGTATTAGCAAATACATCTTTGATAATTAGTTGTTAGAAAGGGATTATTAATATTAATGTGAAACATGAACAAGGATTAGACAAGACACAAATAATTGACTCTATATTAGGAATATGATTCTATATTAGGAAGGGATGCATTCCGGCAAAGAGGAGAAGAATATGGCAGCGGAGATTTGGATTCAGGATGTAACCGATGATTTGAGCATGATGGCTGCAGAGGCGGGACATCTAGCCTATGAGATAGAAAGATAGATAATAGATAGATAGATAGGCAGCCATACAGACAGACAGACACAGAGAGAGAGAGAGAGAGACAATCGGAAGGACTGTTAGGGTAACAAAGTTCTGCTCAGGACAAGCTATTTGATGATGATTATTCTATATTAGAAATGTGATTAATTTGGAATTTGTTGCATATTGAAGATGTTATATTAGGAAGATTCCGTGATAAAATAAGGCTGGTGCCAAGAGTTAAATTCTGTGATAAGATAAGGCTGGTGCCAAGAGTTAAATTCTGTGATAAGATAAGGCTGGTGCCAAGAGTTAAATTCTGTGATAAGATAAGGCTGGTGCCAAGAGTTAATTGATAAGATAAGCTAGGAAATTGTGATAAGATAAGGCTGGTGCCAAGAGTTAGATTCTGTGATAAGATAAGACTGGTGCTAAGAGTTAGATTCTGTGATAAGATAAGACTGGTGCTAAGAGTTAAATGGTGTCAGAATAATGTTTAATCTTGTCATACAATATAATTGGAACACTAATGTATTGATTGATTGATTGATTGATTGGAACATCGATGAGTAACCATGTGTGCTCCGATCTCTTTCTTACACATAAAGATTTCAGCTGTAGTACACGAACTCCGTAGCACCGGCGAAGGTCCCTATATAATTCTTAAGATGGTGAACATATTTTTGTAGGAATTTTATTTTTAATCTTTTGTAATTAATTTTGCCTGGACAGCGGCTTTCCAGCCCGCTCTTCTCGATTTTGAACTGCCAAGGGTTCTTTTACGTGCTCAAATTAAACATGGGACCTACGTTTTATCGTCTGTTTCCGATAGGACTAGAGACTTAAACTCACCTACACTGAGATCAGTGGAAAAAACATCCAGACGGCTTCACGAGAGAGCGAACGTGGTACCTTTGGCACGAGACCACCGGAGACAAACCCGCAACCCTAGCACGAGACTGGAGCACCTAACCTAGCACGAGACCGGAGCACCTAACCTCTAGAGTTAGGTGTTCCATAGGATGGGTCCATAGGTAAACGATGCATTATTCTGCATACAGCCTTTTTTAGTCTTTACAGGCGACCATTTGGCAAGTGTGTAGCTGTGAGGACTTCTGAGTGTGCGCTTATTTCTCTTACCTTCAAACTCATCTCTAATTTTCTATTGGAAAGAGTGTACCTTTGCGTAATGCTGTTTTTCCATATAACTCGGTCATCGGCTAGTTTTTCCCATTTGTTGGGACCGATAGAAAAGTCCCTCATTGAGGCTTTGCATACATTTTTTATGTGTTGTGTCAAAGCCGAAAGCAAAGATGAAGTGTGCTGTTATACTTCTTACCTAGCCTGGACCTGCATATTGAGGAGCATATGAACTATTTTAGCCACGTTAAACGTAACAGTAGTTTCTAGAGAACGGTAATGGAAGACATAGTTACTGGATTACGAAACAGTGGACGACCAAGATGAAGATGACAACAGGACATCAAAGAAACATTGAGCATGACGCTGGAGGAGACGGGTGAACTTGCTAGAGTTTTTTAGGCGAGCTGTGATGAAAGCAACGTTTCACAATGGATATGTAACTACTTGAGCTACTTCTAGACTCTAATTTGGGCAGCTAATATGGGGAGTATGTACCTTGCCCATTTTGCATAAACCCGCGGTCGAATCTACTGTTTTCATCAAAAAGAAAGACGTCCAAAGATATTCCATAAATTACTAAAACGGATACAACACAACAAGAACAACTCATCTAGCACTAGAACACAACAAGAACAACTCATCTAGCACTAGAACACAACAAGAACAATTCATCTAGCACTAGAACACAACAAGAACAACTCATCTAGCACTAGAACACAACAACACAACAAGAACAACTCATCTAGCACTAGAACACAACAACACAACAAGAACGACTCATCTAGCACTAGAACACAACAACACAACAAGAACAACTCATCTAGCACTAGAACACAACAACACAACAAGAACGACTCATCTAGCACTAGAACACAACAACACAACAAGAACGACTCATCTAGCACTAGAACACAACAAGACCAACTCATCTAGCACTAGAACACAACAAGAACAACTCATCTAGCACTAGAACACAACAACACAACAAGAACGACTCATCTAGCACTAGAACACTGAAGTAGGGTGCAATCGTTTGCATTGAGATAGATTGCAATCGTTGGTATTGAAGTAGGGTGCTATCTTAGTATACATGTAGGTTGCTATCTTTTTGATGATGGTCTTATTCAAAGATGTGATAATTTATTATAAGAGCATTTGTTGGTTTATGGTCCTACAATTCCCATTCTCTCATGATGACTGATGATCCATAACATATGGTAATAATATACAAACTCAATGCTTGATGGCATGCGACATGTTTATTGATCTATAAGCATAAACGTTCTTGCTTAAGAACACGTCCATCTGTCAATTGTTTATGTTGTCTCTCCTATTTTCTCACTGTCCTTCGCAACCGTTACTAAATCGTCACTATTTTACTACACAAAAGCGTCATGTCTCGTAGTTATGTGTTGCACTTCTACATAGAGATACAACACATAGTCTCAACTATTAAATAATCTAATTATACTACACTAACTATCTGGCTAACTGTCCACTTCTCCGCTGCCATCTGGGGAACTATGACACCCCCCTGGAGACCTCGCCATCGTCCCGATGGCGAAATGTCAAGAAAAAATTGCACAGGTATGTTCGGTAGGGTGATTAGAGTGGTGAGAGCTGAAAGGGAACTAGTCACCTCACGTGTTAACGTGGCTCCACAACAACTAACTATAACAGCCAACCATGGTCGAAAGAAAAAGAAAATCCTGACGGGATCTCAGGAAGACCCAAGTTGAACGAGCAAATGGGAACTAGTCACCACACGTCGTTGAACGTGACTCATCAACTGGTCATAGGTGACCATGGTTAACAACAACAGTAACCCCTCTGTGCTCTTGTGCTGAAACCAAGTAATAGAAATTAATCAGCATAATTATAATTAATCTGGAAAAATATGCGCCAATTGACTCCGACGGCGACCCAACAGCATAACACTTGGCCAATGTGAGGTGGCTGTACTGGGACATCCAATCCTCACATGAGGTAGTATTGGTTTGATGGCAGCTTGCATCAGTATGTCACTAATCACTATGTCTTTCTTGCATGTCAGAGTCCTGTCACATTATCTGAAATCTCAAACAAAAAAACAAGTTACAAATCGAAAAAGAAAAAAACATATATATAACGTTAACTTTTCACGTTATATATCCTCAACGAGGTAATATCAACCAACCCCAATGCCTAGGGAAATAATGAACTCCCAAGATTCAACATATGACCAACAATCTTGGAACAACTTATACATGATGCCCAATTGCTAACATCATATATTAATATTAACCAACCCCAATCCGGGGCATAAATAATCCCGGAATCCAAAATACTCGGATCGACATCATATAACCATATCCAGTAATAAACGGTGAAAGGTTAATGTTTGCCATCAACATCAACCGACCTCTGTGAGATAATTATAATCAGCCTCCCTGTAGCAGAGGAAGGGATCCTAACGATAACTTCAATGCTCCCTTTCTCTCATCTTAGAACCGCAATGAAAGAAGTTCACCACGTCGTCATAATAAACATCCATATCACAAATAACAATGCAAATATTTTTCACAGAATCTCCAACCATGTGGAGTGATATAATATAACCCACCTGGGCTATTGATCATCCACCCTCAACCCCAAAGAATACCTCCAAACAGTACAAATATACTGCAATACATGAGGTAGTACAATCCATATTCCCATACCCGGGGACTTGCCCAAAAAAACTCAAATATCCTTGCCTGTTTTAACATTATCCTCGACATATCTATCACCATCCATCCCTTCATTTCCCAGGATCCCAATAAAAACCTAGGCCAGGTGTGGGCAGCTCTCGTGTTCAATGCGGTATCGTAGAAGCCACATGAATCATGTTTGTACTCGACATGATCAAATATCTTTCCCACGGGACCATCCCTGGGGTCAATGATATCACGTGTGCCATCCCCACAATGTATACCCTGAAAGATATTGTCAAGAACAACAAAGACCCCCAGCATGAAATAGAGAAGGCAAGGACTATGCCCTTGCTCGTAAATTGAAAGACACAACTCTCGCAAACCATGCTGATGCGAACACAGGGCCCTAGCACTAAAAAATAGTATAAATAACGCCATCACCACTATAGTATTCCATTTCACAGACCTGACCGTGGAATCCACACGATCCCTACCATGAAACAACGCATTGTTCCCCCAACCAACAAAGTGTTGGTCAAATTGCACACGCTTTTGCGCATCGAATTCAATTATCACTGGCTCGGTATGTGTCCCGAGTTGCAAATTACATAGTGCGTCGCAATTAGTATTTCGCTCATAATCTGAGCTCAAAGATTTATTATCAGACCCATGCATTCTTAAACCAATACGTAGTGATTTGTGTTTATTTTCACTACGCTCCATGCTATTGTCTACTGGAAGACAAACATTATTTGCATGCTCACAGGCACAACTGGATTCCGAATCATTCACTTCATCCTGGTTGTGCTGACTCTGAGTGACCTCAAGTTCATGTGTTGTTATCAACGTGTCACTGGATCGACACACAAATAAATCATTCGGCATTTGCACAGGCGAAATTTGCTCCTGATTTAACTTCTCTTCTGTGTCCCCTCTAATGATCGCCCTGGACCACCTTTCTTTTCTTCTTGTCGTTACAGATTGACTGCCACGGTCAACACCCTTACGTTTCAACAAACACCCCTTACTATTTGAGCCCACTAACGCTCGATTAAATTTCTTTGAATTAACCTTGACCGTTTTATTTCTTCCACGTCGTTTCCTATTTACGTTAGCATTGTTTGATTTCTGAACCACTGATTCAGTAAATAGAGGACTCACACGAGTCGGCAACATCTTCCTGGACCCAACTATTCGTGTGCCATGAGGACGATGTGTATGATATTCCTCATATCGCACCTCTGACTGATGAGTATGAACAATACCTAAATGTTCTATTTGTTGATCGTTGTCTTGAAGGGCTGTTGCGAAGGGTGATAATTGACAACTTTGTTCCATCTCCAGTCCCTCGTCGGAAATACTAACGACAGATTGTCTCATGTCTTCCTTTTCGTGATCCCTATCCGTAGTTAAACCTTGATTACCCTGTTCTATATTCTGCACTGCATTCGTCAGATGGATTTCCTGAGAATTAAATTCTGCTATTAAAGGAGAGACTGGTAAGACGTATGGTTCATCATCGGACCAATCAAAAATGGATTCCAATGTATGGCAGACTTGAGGAGCAACCACTACCACACAGGAAGAAGGTAGTAAGATATTCAGCTCTACACAGGATACATCGACGGATGATACCAAAGCAATGGGATCAATATTGGACCACTCCACCAAAGATTCCATTGTATCGCAATCTTTAGAATCAAACTCCTCTACACGGGAAAAATGCAGAAATAAATTCGGCTCTGCATCTGAATCTTTAATAACTGAAATCAAATCTTGATTTTCCTCCACCCAGGGAAAATCTAATAAAAAATTAGGCATGGTACTTAACCCATCAACATCAGAAACAATCAAATTATTATATTGTTTCGTCTGGCGCCTGCCATCTGAAACTGGTAGAAAATTCTGAAGCTCATTCGACTCACCACCGAGTAAATCAGAACAATTAAATCTTGGTATCAGGCAGCTGCCTATTGATACAGAGGGACTAATGGGAGAGAAATGCTGCTCCTCTTCCCCTTCATCCCTAAGCACATCATCTGTGTCAATGGTCTGGTTTTCCTGGGTCATACCCCTGGACACCCAGGGTTGTGCGCTCCTTCTTATGTCCTGACTGTGGAAAGAAGAACAATTATACTTTCCCCCCAAATGGTCTCTATCATTGGACCTCCCATGACCCCGTTGTCGATTTTGACGAAAATTTCTCTCCGGATGAGTAGTGGTGGGAGGGTCTGGCAGGGTTTGGGCAGCGTATCTCAGGTGGCGTACCGCCACCTTGATTCAGGACGTCCATACGACGATGCATCACAGAAATTGTATGGGCGTCTGACGCGGGAATGTGACTGCGCTCCCATCGCATGGCCGCATCACGGCAATGCATAAATGTGGTGAAGGGCGATCCTGCCACCATAGACATCAACATTCCCGAGCAGAGCCTATCTTTCAAGGACGCAATAAAGCGATCCCGAAGATTGTGGGATCGAGGGTACTGACCCTTCCCGGGTCTGAGCTGCAGTCACCTTCGCGAAAAGGCCGGCCAATCGATGAGAGTAGTCGAGGCACGTCTCTTCGCTATTCTGAGAAGAGCGAAAGAAAGCAGACAGTAGCGTATGAGCTGATCTATTGTCACCAAACACACCCAGGAGGCCTGTCAACAGGGACTCTGGGTCCTTCACCGTCATCATTTGTATGGCAAGTTCCCTACGGACTGAATCGGAGACGTGCTCGAAAAGCGCATTGACCCTATCCTGACCTTCCAGCCCATAGTACGCCCAGTAATGTCGAATGTCCCGCTCAAACTCATCCCCAGAGGGACCATCACGAACCCCAAATGTCCGTGGGGGCCGACATGGAGGACGAGGACGTTCCATGCAGTAGGATAAGACGGCACAGGAACAGATGAACAGCCATATCCATCCAAAACCGGAGATTCCACCAAGGCTGCGGGAGGTGCCAGTACAGGAGGCAGTACCTCCAACGTCGCATCCTCACCGGCCCTATTTCCTCTAGTTCCACGGTGAGCCATATTAAAGAACAGTCCACCCTGGTACAAGTATCGTTCGTATCCAAAGCAGAAAAGCTGCGATTATATCGACTCAAAGTGTACAAACTGTTATTAAAATATAGTCAACAGCTAACATAGCCCACAAATACGAAAAATTATATCCATAGAACATCAGTAAGAAGGCTATAAATTCATTCGTACACTATATATGGTACATTATACGCAAATACAGTGTCACACACCAGTGAATGTATAGCTGAAAAAAAATCTTTGTGGCAATTACAAAAGGCAAGCAAATGAAAAAGGTATACTTACTCTATAAATAATACATCAAGTACCAAAGTGTGGAATGCTCACATTACACCTCAATTGTCAATCATTGTATAGCGTGATCAAATATGCATAACTTCCCATATACTGGACACAGGAAAAAGTAAAGTCCGTTAATTGAAGCAAAAAATGTTATGGTTTCCTTGACCGGGGGGGTAAACACGCCGGTCACTTTCCCTGTAGGAAGGACAATAAAATTGAAGACGAGAGCTTTGATTGAAGAGTATAGATGAAATCCTTGACCGGGGGTAAACACGCCGTCACCTTCCTGTAGGAAGGACAATAAAATTGAAGACAGAGCTTTGATTGAAGAGTATAGATGAAATCCTTGACCGGGGGTAAACACGCCGGTCACCTTCCCTGAGGAAGGACAATAAAATTAAGACGAGAGCTATGATTGAAGAGTATAGATGAAATCCTTGACCGGGGGGGTAAACACGCCGGTCACCTTCCCTGTAGGAAGGACAATAAAATTAAGACGAGAGCTATGATTGAAGAGTATAGATGAAATCCTTGACCGGGGGTAAACACGCCGGTCACCTTCCCTGTAGGAAGGACAATAAAATTTAAAATGAGGGCTTTGATGGAAGAGTATAGATGAAATCCTTGACCGGGGGGGTAAACACGCCGGTCACCTTCCCTGTAGGAAGGACAATAAAATTGAAAATGAGGGCTTTGATTGAAGAGTATAGATGAAATCCTTGACCGGGGGGGTAAACACGCCGGTCACCTTCCCTGACAATAGGGCATAGGGAGCAGAATACTAGGCATACCAAACGAATCGTGTAAACAGATATAAAAATTGACTTACATAGATTCTGGTCCACGAACGTGACTAAACACGGTGGGCAGTTGTTGTTTTGTTTATTCTTGACACCATTGAAGTAGGGTGCAATCGTTGGCATTGAGATAGGTTGCAATCGTTGGCATTGAAGTAGGGTGCTATCTTTGATGATGGTCTTATTCAAAGATGTGATAATTTATTATAAGAGCATTTGTTGGTTTATGGTCCTACAATTCCCATTCTCTCATGATGACTGATGATCCATAACATATGGTAATAATATACAAACTCAATGCTTGATGGCATGCGACATGTTTATTGATCTATAAGCATAAACGTTCTTGCTTAAGAACACGTCCATCTGTCAATTGTTTATGTTGTCTCTCCTATTTTCTCACTGTCCTTCGCAACCGTTACTAAATCGTCACTATTTTACTACCAAAGCGTCATGTCTCGTAGTATGTGTTGCACTTCTACATAGAGAGTACAACACATAGTCTCAACTATTAAATAATCTAATTATACTACACTAACTATCTGGCTAACTGTCCACTTCTCCGCTGCCATCTGGGGAACTATGACAACACAACAACACAACAAGAACGACTCATCTAGCACTAGAACACAACAAGAACAACTCATCTAGCACTAGAACACAACAAGAACTCATCTAGCACTAGAACACAACAACACAACAAGAACGACTCATCTAGCACTAGAACACAACAACAGAACAAGAACTCATCTAGCACTAGAACACAACAAGAACAACTCATCTAGCACTAGAACACAACAAGAACAACTCATCTAGCACTAGAAAACAACAACACAACAAGAACGACTCATCTAGCACTAGAACACAACAACACAACAAGAACAACTCATCTAGCACTAGAACACAACAACACAACAAGAACGACTCATCTAGCACTAGAACACAACAAGAACAACTCATCTAGCACTAGAACACAACAAGAACAACTCATCTAGCACTAGAACACAACAACACAACAAGAACAACTCATCTAGCACTAGAACACAACAACAGAACAAGAACTCATCTAGCACTAGAACACAACAAGAACAACTCATCTAGCACTAGAACACAACAAGAACAACTCATCTAGCACTAGAACACAACAACACAACAAGAACGACTCATCTAGCACTAGAACACAACAACACAACAAGAACGACACATCTAGCACTAGAACACAACAAGAACAACTCATCTAGCACTATAACACAACAACACAACAAGAACAACTCATCTAGCACTAGAACACAACAACACAACAAGAACAACTCATCTAGCACTAGAACACAACAACAGAACAAGAACTCATCTAGCACTAGAACACAACAAGAACAACTCATCTAGCACTAGAACACAACAAGAACAACTCATCTAGCACTAGAACACAACAAGAACGACTCATCTAGCACTAGAACACAACAAGAACAACTCATCTAGCACTAGAACACAACAAGAACAACTCATCTAGCACTAGAACACAACAACACAACAAGAACAACTCATCTAGCACTAGAACACAACAAGAACAACTCATCTAGCACTAGAACACAACAACACAACAAGAACGACTCATCTAGCACTAGAACACAACAAGAACAACTCATCTAGCACTAGAACACAACAAGAACAACTCATCTAGCACTAGAACACAACAAGAACGACTCATCTAGCACTAGAACACAACAAGAACAACTCATCTAGCACTAGAACACAACAAGAACAACTCATCTAGCACTAGAACACAACAACACAACAAGAACGACACATCTAGCACTAGAACACAACAAGAACAACTCATCTAGCACTAGAACACAACAAGAACAACTCATCTAGCACTAGAACACAACAAGAACAACTCATCTAGCACTAGAACACAACAACACAACAAGAACAACTCATCTAGCACTAGAACACAACAAGAACAACTCATCTAGCACTAGAACACAACAAGAACAACTCATCTAGCACTAGAACACAACAAGAACAACTCATCTAGCACTAGAACACAACAAGAACGACTCATCTAGCACTAGAACACAACAAGAACAACTCATCTAGCACTAGAACACAACAAGAACAACTCATCTAGCACTAGAACACAACAAGAACAACTCATCTAGCACTAGAACACAACAACACAACAAGAACAACTCATCTAGCACTAGAACACAACAACACAACAAGAACGACTCATCTAGCACTAGAACACAACAAGAACAACTCATCTAGCACTAGAACACAACAACACAACAAGAACAACTCATCTAGCACTAGAACAAAACAAGAACAACTCATCTAGCACTAGAACACAACAACACAACAAGAACAACTCATCTAGCACTAGAACACAACAAGAACAACTCATCTAGCACTAGAACACAACAAGAACAACTCATCTAGCACTAGAACACAACAAGAACAACTCATCTAGCACTAGAACACAACAAGAACAACTCATCTAGCACTAGAACACAACAAGAACAACTCATCTAGCACTAGAACACAACAACACAACAAGAACACCTCATCTAGCACTAGAACACAACAACACAACAAGAACAACTCATCTAGCACTAGAACACAACAACACAACAAGAACGACACATCTAGCACTAGAACACAACAAGAACAACTCATCTAGCACTAGAACACAACAAGAACAACTCATCTAGCACTAGAACACAACAACACAACAAGAACAACTCATCTAGCACTAGAACACAACAACACAACAAGAACAACTCATCTAGCACTAGAACACAACAACACAACAAGAACGACACATCTAGCACTAGAACACAACAAGAACAACTCATCTAGCACTAGAACACAACAACACAACAAGAACAACTCATCTAGCACTAGAACACAACAACACAACAAGAACAACTCATCTAGCACTAGAACACAACAAGAACAACTCATCTAGCACTAGAACACAACAATACAACAAGAACAACTCATCTAGCACTAGAACGCAACAACACAACAAGAACAACTCATCTAGCACTAGAACACAATAACACAACAAGAACAACTCATCTAGCACTAGAACACAACAACACAACAAGAACGACACATCTAGCACTAGAACACAACAAGAACAACTCATCTAGCACTAGAACACAACAAGAACAACTCATCTAGCACTAGAACACAACAAGAACAACTCATCTAGCACTAGAACACAACAACACAACAAGAACAACTCATCTAGCACTAGAACACAACAACACAACAAGAACAACTCATCTAGCACTAGAACACAACAACACAACAAGAACGACACATCTAGCACTAGAACACAACAAGAACAACTCATCTAGCACTAGAACACAACAAGAACAACTCATCTAGCACTAGAACACAACAAGAACAACTCATCTAGCACTAGAACACAACAACACAACAAGAACAACTCATCTAGCACTAGAACACAACAAGAACAACTCATCTAGCACTAGAACACAACAATACAACAAGAACAACTCATCTAGCACTAGAATGCAACAACACAACAAGAACGACTCATCTAGCACTAGAACACAACAACACAACAAGAACAACTCATCTAGCACTAGAACACAACAAGAACAACTCATCTAGCACTAGAACACAACAATACAACAAGAACAACTCATCTAGCACTAGAACGCAACAACACAACAAGAACAACTCATCTAGCACTAGAACACAACAAGAACAACTCATCTAGCACTAGAACGCAACAACACAACAAGAACGACTCATCTAGCACTAGAACGCAACAACACAACAAGAACGACTCATCTAGCACTAGAACACAACAAGAACAACTCATCTAGCACTAGAACACAACAATACAACAAGAACAACTCATCTAGCACTAGAACGCAACAACACAACAAGAAAGACTCATCTAGCACTAGAACGCAACAACACAACAAGAACGACTCATCTAGCACTATAACACAACAACACAACAAGAACAACTCATCTAGCACTAGAACGCAACAAGAACAACTCATCTAGCACTAGAACACAACAATACAACAAGAACAACTCATCTAGCACTAGAACGCAACAACACAACAAGAACAACTCATCTAGCACTAGAACACAACAAGAACAACTCATCTAGCACTAGAACACAACAATACAACAAGAACAACTCATCTAGCACTAGAACGCAACAACACAACAAGAACGACTCATCTAGCACTAGAACGCAACAACACAACAAGAACGACTCATCTAGCACTAGAACACAACAACACAACAAGAACAACTCATCTAGCACTAGAACGCAACAAGAACAACTCATCTAGCACTAGAACACAACAATACAACAAGAACAACTCATCTAGCACTAGAACGCAACAACACAACAAGAACAACTCATCTAGCACTAGAACACAACAAGAACAACTCATCTAGCACTAGAACACAACAAGAACAACTCATCTAGCACTAGAACACAACAAGAACAATTCATCTAGCACTAGAACACAACAATACAACAAGAACAACTCATCTAGCACTAGAACACAACAAGAACAATTCATCTAGCACTAGAACACAACAACACAACAAGAACAACTCATCTAGCACTAGAACGCAGCAAGAACAACTCATCTAGCACTAGAACGCAACAAGAACAACTCATCTAGCACTAGAACACAACAACAGAACAAGAACGACTCATCTAGCACTAGAACGCAAATTAAAGCTCCCATCCCTACGCTTAACGGCAAGAGTGGACAGCCAACTACATCTTCTACGTAGGAATAGACAATAGACTGAAAAAGTCCATATTCAACATTGACCAATGTTTTCAAACAATACATCAATAATGTTGGTTTAACAAAGCGAGGTAAAAAACCAGGTCGATTTGTCAATAAAATGAAGTTTATACAGTAACAAACAAACAACGAACACAGGAAATTTGTATTTCTAACAACAAAGAAGAACAAACATGTCTCTTTCCTTTCACAGACATGTGTGTGGTAATATCACGTTGTTTATTGTTATTGTTTTCTCTCACTGACATGTTGTGTTTTGTTTTGCTGACTTTTCTCCCTGCTTCTATACGCCATTACACGGTTGGTGATCACACGACACGCTTCATTTGAGATAACTTCAATGTAGATATCGTTTCCGATATTATCCCTGACATGAGTTTACTTTCAACGTATCCATTAGTCTCTGGTGTATTCATGTCTTTATCATATGTTCATCTGTTTATCACCAAGTAAAGAAATAATTTCTCTTTCTTTGTCTGCACTTTCTCATATTGTGTCTTCGTTTTCTTTCAAAACCTGAATCCTGTCTATTGATTCTACTTGTTATTGTCAACAATTGTTTTGCTTATTTTCCCCCCTTTGTTCTTGATTAAGAATAACTTCTCTATTCTCATTCGTGTTTATTTCAATTCTATTATCTCTCACTGTCTCCGTAGCTGTGTACATAATTTCTTAACAACAGTTGTAATGTAACACACGCTAGGATTACTTCTATACAGTGAAAGATCTAGTTTGTTCGGTTCCCGTTGGACAAGGTTCTCAAAGGGTGTTGCAGATATGTACACAAAGGGGTAGATGATCTGTGTCCTGAAACATTAGAAGCTTGTCAGACTTTCAATGTAATGAGATATCGTATTGTTCTATTGTGTTGTGTAAGCATTCTTTGTCATTCCTTGTTGCTGTCTCCACTTACGTAGTTTTGTCTACATAATATATACAGACTTACCTTTATCATATCAATGTTTTTAAATTGTATCTCTTTTGTATGTCTATTTGTCTGTCTCTGCGCATTTCTTTGTGAGTATTTATGATGTGACTCTGCGTCTGTCTGTGTGAAAGGGCGTCTCAGGTTATGTTTATACGTTTGTCTTATTGAAGTGGTAAGGAAAGGGTTCAAGAAATAAAGGAGGACGCCTTAGGGAAACACTGAAAGAAACTTCACTGAGAGAGGCGGGCAATATCGAACTCAATTCTATAGAAGAGATTAAACGAGTTTCAAATGAGTGAGCGGTATGGAAAAATTGCTTGCAAGTCACATGTGACGTATAACAATACTAGAAGAGTATAATACATTTGTCTGTGTGTCTACCTGAGCGTCTATGTGTATATAATACATTTGTGTGTGTGTCGGTGTGAATGTCTATATATGTGTATGTTTATACATCTAATTGTTTGAATCCTCGCCCGCGTGATGGCCGGGGCCCGAAGGGAAGCAAAGAATAGTACCACTGTAGTCTACAAGGCATGTCGTAAGAGGCGGCTAATGTAGAGGCCTAGAGAAGCTACCCAAGTAAATAAAAGCGTCGCAGAAATCGGATGTGCTGGCCTACTTGTAGGCGCATAACTGACACAATGTGCAATCTCTCTTAGGCTCAGATCACATACAAATCGCACAGAATGGTTAACAAGTGGTGGATATGAAGCGTTCAATGAAGAAGATGGCGTCTGAATCCTTATATAAAAAATATTTAAATTCTGTGTAAGGAAATACTACTATTTATCTTCTGTGGAAATGACTATTCGTACAGATAAAACATTATTAGTTGATCTAACAATATCCACATACATCAAACAACAAGATGAACATCAGAAATAACAGAGGCAGTGAAAAACACTAAGCATAAAGCTCACACAAAAGCCCGTTCTGGAAGTTTTTAATCCTGACGCTGTGAAACAAAAAGAAGCTTAGCGAAAAGAAGAAGAAGAAGACCATACTTTATTAGCTGATGTACCCACATACATCAACCATCACTGTTACTGGCACCGCTCTTAATACAGTACAAAATCTGTCAATGCTGACAGAACTCATAGAAAAACTCATTTATCAATGTTAATATTTATAAACTTTGATAACATCAGATAATAGATGTAGATGAGACATCAGGAATAATATAGACCAGTCAAGAATATCATTTTAGAATATTATATTGCATTTCTTTTGTAATGTTAAACATTACATAGGTTCTGCAAACAATTTCTCCATACCGCTCTATCATGGGCAACTCGTTAAATCTTTTGTATCAAATTTATTTCAATATTTATGAATTCTTTAGTAGAATTACTTTTCGTGGTTTCTCTAGGGAGTTTTTTTTTATTGAACCATCTCCCACTTTAATGCTTTCTTTGTTATTCTTTGATTATTTCTCCTCAGAGGATGTACAACATATCTCTATATTCTTATTTCTCCTCAGAGGATGTACAACATATCTCTATATTCTTATATCTCCTCAGAGGATGTACAACATATCTCTATATTCTTATATCTCCTCAGAGGATGTACAACATATCTCTATATTCTCTTTCTTACAACAGTAGTTACTAGTTGTTGATAATGCAATTTTCTGATTCCATTACTTTTCCTGAATTCGTCCCATTTTATGTTCATTTCACTAACATCTATTTTCGAATGCATTCAACTTATTTTCTATATCTTTAGTCATTTTCCAATTCCGCTTGCATATGCTACCATTGACATTACAATGGAAATTGAACATTTATAATTTAGTTTTTTAAACTTTATAACTTTGAGTTTCATATTTTTGTGTAGGCTTTTGAAAACTGATGTTGCATTGATCATTTCTAGAATATGTTCTTTTTCTGAAAAATTGAAGTGAAATTCGTGGCATAACCATCAAACACAGTAAATTTCTTTCGTTGATTTCCTAGACCATGAAGGTACGGGAACTATCAGCATGTACACTGCCATATTATGAAAGAAACTGAGCACATATAGGTCTGCTCCGAGTGCAGTGTTGTATCCTCTGTTTAAATTAGGAATTTATTAACTAACGAACGAACTAACAAATAACATCAACTGTTTGAAAGACTAAACAAGACCATTGCAATATTTCTACATCTATAAAGTTCTTGAAGACATCAGGAAAAAAGTGGGTACAACATCAGTACTGAACGTCATCAAGAAAAAACAAATTAAATGGTTCGGCTACATAAGCAGATTACCAACAGACTTGTATTGCATGTTGTGTATAAGACTTGCCTCTCTTATCACATTGATGGCATCTGTACTATCTATTCACTCACTGTCCTTCCTAGACAACTTCTGTATCAGCCAGATACTTCCTTTCGTTCGCTTGAAATATTGTCTCTTCAACGTTGTCTCCTGTATAAACTTCACTGTCTTTTGTAGCTCACACAGAAGTCCGTGTAAGTTTTTTTGTCGAGTGTTGTTTCGTTATGCTATCAGCCAGATGATCTGCACGATCGTTACCCTGTACTTTAGTAATCTATTAAAAAACATTATCCAGACTACGTCAACAAATTAACTGATTAGATTGCTAGATAAACTTATTTCGAACACCACATTTCAAACATAAAATGTTGTCCCTACATTCCTGAGGCTTCCCATATTGGCATTATCAACTGAATGTACGACCGTTCAAGTGCTGCTTACTTTTTGGCATTATCAACTGAATGTACCACCGTTCAAGTGCTGCTTACTTTTTGGAGAAAATAAAGAACACTCACAAAACGATGCTCAAGAAAAAGTTAAAGACCTCTCTCAGCATCATGTGACATTAACGATTCAACGAACATTCTAGTTTCCACTTACCCCCTACTGCTCCGCTTCCTTTTTTCTGACACCTCCTCCTACTACCTTTCCATCATTCAATTTATAGTAGCCTGCCAGGGAAGATAAGAAGTCGCATCGGAATCCAGAAAATAGAAGCATCGCCTTCTCATAGACACTTCATCTTATTAATGTCTTATCTTGAATATCAGATCAGGTACTAGAGTTTAGTTACTTACTTACTATCTCTAAATATGCCAGCTAGATAGTGTGACTTCTAGAAGTGGTAGATGTGCAACCGACGGTTTCAATGTGAATGAAATGAAAATCGTGGCATATCCTAAAGGACGTAGCTAGCCATCAACCACATTAAACGAGTCGTTGATTTTCTAGGCACAACTTATACGTTCAGTAGTTTGCCATTGATTTCTGAACGGTGTGGTCTATTTTTACCTTTTGTAAAATCCCACGGAAACGAATTTGTTTCCAAACTTGCCCACCGTGGGGTTTGAACCATAGTGAAACACGTACAAACAAAGTACTATAGTTTTACAAAATACATAAACAGTGACGATAAACAGCAACGTTTCGACCAACAAGGCCTTTATCAAGCAAACGAACAAACAGGAGTGACAAATTAAAATGAAACACAAATGGACGACCAAATACCAACGTATCTAAGGAAAATCTGGAATAAAAACGAATAACGAAATAAATGTAACACAAAAACACACATAAAAACTAGAAATAGAAAAGAAACAATGAAACATCTAGTAAATATATAACTTGAATACATGCAACATATACCCATATAGATTATAAAGCATGGGAAGAGAAAGTACTAGAAGCATAAGAATGTAATACATGCAACATATACCCATAGAGATTACAAAGCATGGGAAGAGAAAGTACTAAGAAGCATAAGAATGTAATACGTTGAGCCCGCGTGGTCGCAAGGTACCATACAAAGAAATCAACCGATTCTCCAGAGCAAATCGACTACGATCATCAGAGGAACATGATCGGATGGCTGTGACCTGGACATCGCAAGCTCCTGAATGGCCAGTATCATTGAAATGGGTAGCTACAGGGTCACAGAGCATTGGCGTATATCGCGCAAGTGTTGGGCGAATCGGTCACTGAGTCTCCTGCCGGTTTCCCAATATAGGCCTTGTTGCACCGCTTGCAGATAATGGCATAGATAATATTACGGGACTCGCACGTGAAACTGTCTTCAACAACGAACGTGGCTTTTGGAAAAGACACCGTGCGGGTCTGTATTACATAAGCACAAGTGTTGCAGCGCCGACGGCCACGCTGGATGGTGCCAAAATGACTCTGGATGTTAGGCTGAGGCGACTGTGAACCAACATATCCTTAAGGCTTCTGTCCCGTCTGTACGCCACCAAAGGATAGTGTTGGAAGATTGAACGTGTATCAGGATCAGACTGAAGAATGGAGAGATGACGGAATAAGACTTTCTTCACAAGGGAACTATGAGGGCGGAAAGTTAAGACAAGTTTCACCCTGTCAGAATTGGAAGTTCTATGCTGGTTAGAGAGAGCCTCCTGGCGAGAAATTTGCTGAACGCGCCGCATAGCAGAAGCAAGCACCTTATCCGGGTATAAGCGCTTACGAAAGAAATCCAGCATCTCGTGAGCTCTATCGAGGAAATCGTCGTCCTCGCTACAGAGGCGACGAAGGCGCAAAAGTTGAGAGAATGGTAAAGAATCACGACACGCCTGGGAATGGGAAGAGGTATAAAGAAGAAAACTATGTGCATCAGTAGGCTTGTAGTATACTGATGTAGTGATGGTGGATAGGCTGATAGTGATAGTGATGTCAAGAAAGTTGACACAAGAGGTAGAGATGTGAGATGTAAACCGAATAGCCGGATTGAAGACATTAATGAAATTAATGAAGCGTGACAAATCGGCTTCAGGCATATCGGTAATGCCAATACAATCATCAATGTATCTATGATACACAGACGGAGAGGGCCATCATAGGAATTCCATACTAGGTGCTCAAGATGACCCATGAATAGACAAGCATAACTGGGTCCCATTTTAGTACCCATGGCGACCCCACTGATCTGCTCAAAGAACTGGTCATTGAACTGAAAGGAGTTTGAACCAGGTACGCTTGGGTTAGTGATGTACATGTGTAAAATGATCAGAAATAAAGAGCAGAATATGGCAGATGAAAGCAGCGTTCCAGAAAATGAAGTGCATTATATGCAACAAATCACTGTCAATTGAGATCAGAATGAGAGTTATACAATGCTACATAGAACTAATATTGACATACTGATGCGAGGCATGGACAGTAAACACCATTTAAAAAGTTAATTGCATATCCTTTACAGGACTTTGCGAATCAACTCCCAACTTTTTAACGCTGTTTGTGATTTTCTAGGCATTATTACGTTCAGTAGTTTTCCATTGCTTTCTGAACGGGTGGTGCCATCGTCCTTGTGTAAAATCAACGCGAAACAATTTGAAACCAAATTGTCCGCAGCGTGATTCGAACTCAGAACGTCGGGGTTAATAGTCACTATTCCCTAAGCCACATACGCCACTGCATATAAACATATAGACAACTGATATTAGAATGACAGTTATACAGTGCTACATAGAACCAATACTGACATAAGGATGCGAGTCATGGACAGTAAACAAACAGATAGGAAAAATCTCTGTAGGCCAAGCGATATAGTTTTACAGAAGAATGATGAGAATCCCATGGACTGCTAAAATGATGAGGGTGGAGGTGTTGAAGGGGTGAAGAAACACAGAGAAAGCTTATCATGAATATAAGAAAGAGGCAATTATCATTTTTCGGACATGTAATGAGAAGGGGAGATTTAGAACACATTGTGACAACCGGTAAAATTGAGGAGAGACGAGACAGAGGAAGACAGAGAGAATTGTGGACAGCCTGACTTCATGGCACAGAAGAAGTCAACATCTGATATGATAGCAAACACCACGGACAGAGATTTGTGGAGATCCATGGTCTCCTACGCCAGCTGACTAGGCACCTGATAATGATTATGATTGTGTGTTCAGTGGTGCAGTAGTGTGTATCATGGTGCTCAGCTGGTGTGACATATCAGTGTAGGTGCTCAGTGGTTGTACATGTGCCAGTGGTGTGTATCATGGTGCTCAGCTGGTGTATATGGTGCAGCTGTGTGTATCATAGTGCTCAGCTGGTGTACTGTGCTGTGTGATATGGTGCTCAGCTGGTGTGTATATGGTGCTCAGCTGGTGTGTATCATGTCTCAGCTGGTGTGTATCATAGTGCTCAGCTGGTTGTATCATGGTGCTCAGCTGGTGTGTATCATGGTGCTCAGCTGGTGTGTATCATGGTGCTCAGCTGGTGTGTATCATGGTGCTCAGCTGGTGTGTATCATGGTGCTACTGCGGTGTGTATCATGGTGCTCAGCTGGTGTGTATCATGGTGCTCAGCTGGTGTGTATCATGGTGCTCAGCTGGTGTGTATCAGTGCTCGCTGGTGTATCAGCTGCGTGTATCATGTGCTCAGCTGGTGTATCATGGTGTAGTGTGTTGTACACTGCTACAATCGATATATAGATGTACGCAGTGGCGGCTCGTGATCATTTTGTTGGTGGGGCCAGACAGATATTTTCGGAAAAATCATGGTTTCGTTAGGATATATTTTAATGTTAAAATAGATAAATACACGTTACGCCTTATTTTTGGTGGGGCTCGCCCCACTGGCCCTTAATGACAAGCCGCCACTGGATGTACGTATATGTAGATTCTTGTCGTATTAGCAGAATATATATAATACTTTATGCATTATTTATCATCATCATCACGTGTTGGCGTAAGCGACTATAGATCTCCACAAACCTATGTCCCAAACACTGATTTTCTGTTAACTTTTCAACGTTCATGGGTTTTAAGGTTTTTATGTCATTTTTGAAGGCCTGGTTTTTACTAGAAGCCATATAAATACACCATAAATTGAAAATAGGCATGTTATATATGGTTGGAAAGCTAATTGAATATACTATCACGATATGTGGTTTTAATATCAGTGTCATGTAATATGTGATATTAGTGACCTAATTTTGGTGATGCTAAAAATAGATTTTCCTACAAATTTCAAATAATTGTACAGTTACAAAGAAGGATGCTGGTGACACTTAGCAGTGCCACGAGGCTTAGCTGTCCACTATGTCGCTTTTCAATGACGTCCATAGTCATACTATTTATAAACATGGCAAGACCCATAGTGTCTTTCTGTCTTTCTAGTGTCTTTCTAGTGTCTTTCTAGTGTCTTTCTAGTGTCTTTCTAGTGTCTTTCTACTGTCTTTCTAGTGTCTTTCTTTACTATACACTTTGAAACCTGAGCAGTGAAAACCCATAAGCTCGTCATGTGCTGAACCACCGACCAATCTCTCTCTATATATATATAAATATATCGTATTTGCGCATACACAAAAGTGGTAGAGAAAGAAAGATTGCAGATACCGAAACATGTGCACCGATTGACATATAAAAGATTTGGCATAAACTGAAGGCAGCCACAGATAATTGACAAGCAACCATGCAATTATTTTATTTCCATCATTTACTCCTGTAAACTTGCTCAAGTTGTCACCAGCTCTTTCTCCGAACTACACACTCGCCCCGGGTGCCTATTCATTATCAGTCCGTGCCATCATTAGTTCCCTTCAAAATTAACAGGTAAGCGCGATGGAAAACCTCTAGAAATTTGCGAAAATAGATAGCAACGTACATACAAGCACAAAGCGTTGAGAAAATCGGATGGAAGAAAGTAATGATTTCATGAAGGCTCTAAAAAAATGCTACCCAAACATCAACAAATTAAGGAAACAGACAAGAAAACAGCAATATAAACAGTGAGTGCCATCATTATGCCTGACGTGAAGTAGAGTATTTGAAGCAGCATTGCTGCAGGGGACCTCCCATAAGTTTTGACATGCGCCTCAAAACATGACAGAACAAGCTGTTATTATTTCTTGTATACAAACAGATCAGGTGAAGTAATCACTGCGAGACGTGGTCTCACACACTCATAAAAATAACATCACATTTCGATACATATGGTTAACTAATGCAAACAGTAATTACCTATAGCTATCGACCTGTCCAGAGTGATTGATTGATTGAACCATTATCATTGCACTTCGGTGAGTAACCATGTGTGCTCCGATATATTTCTTACGCATGAAGATCTCAGCGGCAGTGCATGAATTCCGTAGCAACCGGCGAGGATCCCTGATGTAGTTTAGAAGATGGTGAAAATATTTTGTAGTCATTTTATTTTTAATCTCTAATGAATTTTGCCCAGGCTGCGGCTTTCCAGTCTGCTCTTCTTGATTTTGAACTGCTACGTGTTCTTTTTACGTCTCAACTTGAATCTGGAACCTACGTTTTATCGTCCGTCTCCGATAGGACTAGGAACTCGATATCACCTACACCGAGATCAGGGATCTCTGGACACAATATCCCGATATCTCCACGAGGGAGCGAACTCAGTATATTTGGAATGAGAGCCCAGCATCTAACATCTACACCACATCTACACCACATCTACACACATCTACGCACCACATCTACACCACATCTACACCACATCTACACCACATCTACACCACATCTACACCACATCTACACCACATCTACACCACATCTACACCACATCTACACCACATCTACACCACATCTACACCACATCTACACCACATCTACACCACATCTACCACACATCTACACCCATCTCACACATCTACATCTCACATCTCACCACATCTACACCACATCTCGCCCATCCTTCGCTACATCTAGCCACATCTACGCCATCTACGCCACATCTCGCCCATCTCGCCCATCTACGCCACATCTACGCCACATCTACGCACATCTACGCACATCTACCCACATCTACCCACATCTACCCACTCTACGCCACATCTACCCACATCTACACCACATCTACACACCATCTACACTCACCATCTCACCACCCAGTCTACCACAGAGACACCACAGAGACACCTACACAACACCACATCTACACTCACATCTACACCATCGTACACCACAGAACACCACAGTACACCACATCTCAACCTCATCTACACTACATCTACCATTTCAGTTCTATCTCATACCTCGTTCTATCTCTACTTTCAGTTCTATCTCTACCTTTCGTTCTATCTCACCTTTGTTCTACTCCATACCTTTCGTTCATCTCTACCTTTCGTTCTATCTCATACCTTTCGTTCTATCTCATACCTTTCGTTCTATCTCATACCTTTCGTTCTATCTCATACCTTTCGTTCTATCTCATACCTTTCGTTCTATCTCATACCTTTCGTTCTATCTCATACCTTTCGTTCTATCTCATACCTTTCGTTCTATCTCATACCTTTCGTTCTATCTCATACCTTTCGTTCTATCTCATACCTTTCGTTCTATCTCTACCTTTCTTCTCTATCGTTCTACTCTACCTTTCGTTCTATCTCATACCTTCTTCTTCTATCCTCATACCTTTCGTTCTATCTCATACCTTTCGTTCTATCTCATACTTTATCCTACCTTCGTTCTATCTCATACCTTTCGTTCTATCTCATACGCACCTTCTTTCGTTCTATCTCATACCTTTCGTTCTATCTCATACCTTTCGTTCTACCTCATACCTTTCGTTCTATCTCATACCTTTCGTTCTATCTCATACCTTTCGTTCATTCTACCTTTCATTCTATCCTCTATCCAATCTAGAGTGTCTTTGAGCCTGCTTCAGAACTGGACTCTCCGGAGGTTTTACCATGTTCTTTATCATTGACAATACTTCTGTCCTCTACCATTGTGACATCCAGACCTTCATGAGCTGCTGTTTGTTGGTTTCTGTTTATCTTTGTTTATGTATTTGTTCGATTTTTTTTTGACAGCAAGGTGTCACTGCTCCGCCACCGACACCTCTTAATGGCTTTTGACTGCATGCGTTGAGAGGAGACAGTAATTCTATACTACCCTTCCCTAGAAACCACACATGGGGGATTACTAAACGTACATGCATTTACGTCACGATGTCTAGATGTATAATAGATCTATCCAGGAAGAACTCAGAATCAAAGACAACTGGTTGATGCTACAAATAAGAAAGAGAAAATTGAGATATTTTGGACATATAAAAAGACATGAAGGGCTGGAGAAGATCATCATGGAAGGAGGCATACCGGCAAAGAGAAGAAGAGGAAGACCACGAGAAGATGGATTCAGGATGTAACTGATGGTTTGAACATGATGGCTGCAGAGGCGGGGAATCTGGTCTATGAGAGAGAGAAATTCCGGAGGACTGTTGGGGTGGTAAAGTTCAGCTCAGAACAAGTTATTTAATGATGATAATGTCTAGATGTACAATAATTTGATATAAGACTCTCACAGATCAAGCAATTTTCTGAACAACAGTCATGGAGACAAGTCTTCTATGTATGAAACAACTTCTTATATACATGGCACCGATACAATTATGAAAGTAAAATATATGCAAATTTAAATCTTGGAAAATATTTGTGTGAAATCGTTAAATTGTTGAGTCACTAGTCTTGAGTCACTGTTGGCCTGAGTGGTTACCGGGGCCCAAGTTTGGGGTGTAAAGAATAGAACCACTGTTACCTGCCACGCATGTCGTAAGAGGCAACTAAGGAGGTTTGGCTGAAATCGGATGCATGTGTCCTAAACGTGTAGAAGTCTATGCGTTTAGGGCTATCAAACCAATGTGCAACGTATACACGTTCTTGGAAAAAATCAAACAAAGCACAGAGTGATTAAAATTGGTCGTAAAGAACGAACGCAAAGAAGAAGAAGAAGATTAGTTTTGAGTCAATCTGGCACGAGAGACAAGAACTACAGTGATATTGTTCCCATGTGTAGACTGATTTAAAGACTGATGATCATGTGACTGAGACCGAGAGGGTCGGATGACTGACTGACTGATGACAGTGATGGATGACGGATAGATCGATGTAGACTGACTAGACAGTGATGAGATCGGATTGTAGACTGACTGTAGGTCGATGAGACTAGACAGTGATGAGATCGGATGTGACTGACTAGACAGTGATGAGATCGGATTGATACTGACTGACAGTGATGAGATCGGATATGTAGACCTGACTTAACTAGACAGTGATGAGATCGGATGTAGACTGACTTGACCAGACAGTGATGAGATCGGATGTGTAGACTGACTTGACCAGACAGTGATGAGATCGGATGTGTAGACTGACTAGACAGTGATGAGATCGGATGTGTAGACTGACTAGACAGTGATGAGATCGGATGTGTAGACTGACTAGACAGTGATGAGATCGGATGTGTAGACTGACTAGACAGTGATGAGATCGGATGTGTAGACTGACTAGACAGTGATGAGATCGGATGTTTATGTCTCATTCTTCATCTTCTTACTCAACTTACTTTCGTATCCGTATCTGTATCAGGGGGTCAGCCAATAGATAGAACTGAACGCTCTCATAGAGTATGGTGGCTACGAGGATTTTCATCAATCTACGTCAACTGCTAGAATGCAAGAGCGTGGATTGAAGATTGGAGTGGCAGAAAAGAACAGCACAACAGGTATATAAGTAGGCTCATCAATCAACATCAAACTGGTACGTTCAGTCGCTGGATTCTGTTGGAGATATCGCGAAGGAGATCAGAGCACATATGGAAATGTCCGGAGTGCAATGAAGATATTCCAAGCTGAAACTGAAACTTTCTCTCGTTCTGTTCAAGAGTGAATTTGTTCTGGAGTGTTTCAGGAGCTACGGAGTTCATGCTTTGTGCAAGTATTCTCGCAGGTGAAGTGCCATTTCTGCGGAGAGAGAAGAAACCATACAGGAAACACGGAGCAACAAAGTCAATCCTTCGCCCTGTCTCCCCTCTCTCTCTAATATATTATACATAAAATGTACTTGGGAAAGACTAGCGTAGTGCATAGAGCGTTCACTTATCGCCTCAGACACAAAGAATGTGTGGTTCAGTCCACAGTCAAGTTTCACTCGTGAGAAAGGAATTAGCCATCTTACCTCATGCGCAATTTGGTATAGAAATGTGAAGTGACAGACCAATCTTACCATATCAACAATTTGGTTTAGAAATGTGAGTGACAAACACTTATATCAACAATTTGGTATAGAAATGTGAAGTGACAGACACTTTATATCAGCAATTTGGTATAGAAATGTGAAGTGACAGACACTTTATATCAACAATTTGGAAAGGCTACGAGATTTATTTCTTACATATAAACACTCACCCGACCTATAACACATAAACTGCCCATACGTAACGCACTCACGCATACACACACGTTTGTAGATAAATCATAAGAAACCAGTTAGTATATCTTGTTAATATCACCCCATGTTGTAATCTCGCTAATCTGCTGTTGTCAGGCCAGTAGATTCAGATTATACACAACAGCTGCTTCGCTAGTAACACGCCATGACACTCCGCAGCTCCTCCTACTTCTACTTTAGACAGTCTTAACAATGAGGTTTTCTTTTCTAACTGTCTTGACGAGGACAACATAAGGTAAATTTGCTCATATATCATATAGTATCGTAGCGATGTGAAGTGGTAGAGACCTCGCAGTATTAGATTTTATCATTTGTCAGGTGATGTTGCAAGATCTCATTCTCGCTAACTTTTATGTACCCAACTGTACCCAACTGTGGAGCCCAACTGTGGACCAGATAGCAGAAGATATCACGTTTTCAAGTATTTACTGCAGTCTTCCCCTTTTTCGATAATCGACGCAGATATCCCAACTGTGGTCGCAGATAGCCCAACTGTGGCCAGATCGCCCAACTGTTGACGCAGATAGCCAACTGTGGACGCAGATATCCCAACTGTGGCGCATGCACCAACTGTGGGACAGATCGCCCAGCTGTGACGCAGATAGCTCAACTGTGGAGCAGATATCCCAACTGTACGCAGATAGCCCAACTGTGGCACAGATCGCCCAGCTTTGACGCAGATAGCCCAACTGTGGACGCAGATATCCCAACTGTGGTCGCAGATAGCCCAACTGTGGGCACAGATCGCCCAGCTGTTGACGCAGATAGCCCAACTGTGGACGCAGATAGTAAAGATGATAACACCTGCGATAGTGACTACGTACCGTGAAAATGTAGTGGTTCGAGCCCAGCTCAGACCAAATATATCTTGGAGTACACACGGTATGCAGTTGGAAACCCTGAACCTTTACTTGGGGCTCCAAATTAGACATACCTCTGAAGTCGTAAGTCTCACCTGTATGGTGAGGGATACTGAAAATAAGGAAAGCAAGCTGTCAAGCAAGAATCAGTCAGGAATGTCATATTAGGAGCCATAATTACGCTTGAATTCATACCAGGTGAATCTCCCGTGTGTTGTCGGGGCTCTCAAGGGAAGCAAAGAATTGTAGCACTGCGACCTACAAGGCATGTCGTAAGAGGCGACTGTGGTAGAGGCATAGGGAAGCTACCCTAGTAAATAAAAGCATCACATAAATCGAATATGCTAGCCTACGTGTAGACGCATAACTGGCACAACGCACAATCGCTATTAGGCTCAGATCACATACAAATCACAAAGAGTGGCTAACAAATGGTCGATATGAAGCCTTGGAAGAAGAAGAATACCTGGCGAACGAAACAAATATATAACTAACTCCGCAAGTGAGGATTCCGTTTTTGAACTGCATGGATTAAACCCATTTATTTTGTATTCTAAGCATCGCTCTACCAACTGATCTATTCCAACGTTGCTACAACATAGACATACACATATAATACACAGACAAAATTGTGTCTAAAAATTAACCAAATTGTTCAGGTCGAGTGAAATCATGCGTATCGATGCCTGTCAATTTATTCCACGTCTGTCTAAACCAAAGTTCCATGTCTTTTGTTTCCTTTTTGTCTCCTTTTTTTTGTCTATGATTTTCTCCACATAAATTTCCAATTAATAAAGTGGCCACGATAGAATACCAAGAGTTCCGATTAACCGGTATCGTTGCAGAAGAAGAAATGGGTTCTGATGTGCGCAAATTATCACTGCTACTTCTGAGGTGCCATTAAAGTTTTTATTTTTTCCCAGATAGAGTTAACGATCAAATATTTATTTTTTCTCTCCACAAAATAAATGGAGCATTATTTTACGCTGTATGAATCTGAGACACCATATTGATTATGATTTTCACTTGGATACTGTAGACTAGTACTTTCTGTACCGTAGAGGAGGGCTGTCCGTACTGCAGATTAGGGCTGTCCGTACTGCAGACCACTGCTGTCCATACCGCAGACAAGTGCTGTCTGCACCACAGACCAGTGTGCTGTCCGCATCGCAGACCAGTGTGCTGTTCGTACCGCAGAGCAGTGCTGTTCGTACTGCAGGCCAGTGCTGTCTGTAGCACAGACCAGTGTGTTGTCCGCACAGCAGACCAGTGCTGTCTATACCGCAGAACAGTGCTGTCTGCACCACAGACCAGTGTGCTGTCCGCATCGCAGACCAGTGTGCTGTCCGCATCGCAGACCAGTGTGTTGTCCGCACAGCAGACCAGTGCTGTCCGTACTGCAGACCAGTGCTGTCCGTACAACAGACCAGTGCTGTCCATACCGCAGACCACTGCTGTCCATACTGACCAAATACTATATCTAGCATGAAACTGCTTGCACAGTGTCAACAAGAGAATATGACCACCATCATACAAAAGAGACACTAGAGATAGATCTGACATGTGGTAAGCATGAAGACACATGTCCAATCCATCTCAGTCACGAAAACTGCACTGAGATGAACACCAAATGGTAAACGAAAACGTGGAATACCCAAAACGACCTGGAGGATAATAATAAAACAAGAACAGAAATAAATAAATCACAACTGAAACACAATACAGAGAACGGCCAAGAACATAAAAGAATGGCCTGCGTTTTTTGCTGCTCTAAACGTCAGTGACGTCACACACATGCTAGAGAGAGAGAGAGAGAGAGAGAGAGAGAGATGCTAGTCCATGACTGTCTTCTGCAATCTTTCGTAACATTTAAATGGCCAACTGTGTTCACATTTCGCTGTCCTATCTGCCTTTTCAATAAACTCAAGTGTAGGCAAAACCGAATTCCTATTTCTATCGGAGACGGATGGTAATATGTAGATCCGGTGCATTCTCCTTCTATAAATAAACTCAAGCATTATCAGACTGAATAAATCTGGCATGACACCATAGATATGACACTACACATATAGAACACACGCAAGAGCATGCATATATAATTACATTACAGGGTTCCAATGACAAGTTTGATTATCTTTGCGTGCTAAAAGCTAACACAATGAGCGGGAATGAAAAATACATTTCCCTTCATTAAAATGCGAGATGAATTTCTTCAATAACTTGTTTTGTCGTTTCTGTCTGTAGTTACGATTTTTATGGTGCTCTAGGACAGATGGGACGAGATACTGGGGAATTTAATGGCCGTATCTCTAGGGTAGTCGCAGCGAAGATGTTCAAGTTAGGATTTTTCATTTATGTCCCCAACAGAATAAAATCCTTGGCCTTACCTTGAATTGAAGACAGGTCTCCCACCTGGAAGCCACGCGTCTAATCTATTTAGCCAGACATGTTTTGTAACTGCTTTAATCTTCAATATTTAAGAAGAGTCTGGTCGAATTTGATTAAAGCGTTGGTTAATTTTCGCGAGACCTGGGTTCGATCCTTGGTAAGGTCAAGAAGTTTTTTTCTGCCGGGGTATAAAGAATAAATCATAACCTGAACAATTTCGTGGTGACTTCACTAGCCATGTGACCACAGGACCCTCTGTCCTACACCGCACCAAGAAGGGGTAATACAGATAGTAAATACAGTCCAATGCCTTTAAAAGATCGTCAATCTTTGTTGTTGACTGCTTCGTTGTTATAAATACCAACATGTTGCAACGATCTTTGATATTGACTGCTTCGTTGTTATAAATACCAACATGTTGCTACGATATGATATACTGACTTCTTTTAATGACACGATTGATTGATTGATTGATTAGACCATCACCAGTGCACTTCGGTGAGTTATGTTATGTTATGTTATGCGATCGACGTCATGGCAAATTGGGCATTCCAATTCGTGCTCTGTCCTCCGTTGCAGCAGCCATCCCAAAGTCCATTTGCTCACAGTACCCATGAGAAGTTGATTACTATATCTTCTCTCTCTACCACGAAGACGACACTGTCTGGCATGTCCACACTTCACCCATTTTTTATTTACACAGGATGATCTCAGAAGCAGTGCACAAACTCCGTAGCACCGACAAGGGTCCCGCGATGTAATTTTGAAGATGGTAAAAGTATTTTGTAGGAATTTTATTTTTCCATCCTTTCTAATGAATTGTGCCCGGTAATCGTCTTTCTAACATGCTGTTCTCGATGTTTAACTGCTAATTATTTCCTTGACGTGCTTAGCTTGAACACGTGACCTACGTATTACCATCCGTCTCCGATAGAAATAGGAATTCGAGTTTGCCTACACTGAGATCAAAGATCTCTGGAAAAAATTCCTTGGCTCTACGAAGTAACGAGCTGAGTACCTTTGGAAACAGAGGCGAGCACTTAACTTCAACGTCACGGAGACCCCTTAAGGACATGTACATCCTTCAATCGACCCCCTCCTCCAGCCATCCCATTTCTCCAACTCAACCCCAACTAATGATATAATTTTAGTAAGATACTTTGAGTTCATACTTCCTTCAGTAGAATATCTGCCACTCTTTGTTATAATTTCAAACAATGAGTCCAGCACATCCACAGTTATCCAAAACTTGTTTAACTGTCGCAGTATTGTTTCATAATCGTTCTCAAATCCATACTTTAATCGACCGTCATGCTGCAGTGGCGTCCTTCGTCGCCTAGCAACATCGTTGCATGAGCTAGAATCCTGGGTTCCGGAAGGAGAAGAATGCGGTGCTCTCCACATGGTTGCACATCAGATACAACGATGTCAATCTGAGACGTGGAACGCGTGTCCAGTGAGTAATGATCAGCTACGGTAAGAGGTTGATCTTACAGAAGTTCAATATTCAAAACTCTTGTCTCGCAGTAGGAGGTCATGTCACTTCGACTCGCTCCTGGTCTCACTGTTGCAACATGCTATCATAAAACACATCATATTTCTGAACTGATAAACGAATCCCAAACAAAATCACTCCATGTAGCTAAATTAGAACATAGATTCCCAAACTTTTTCGCTCCACCGCCCACTTTGCACAACATAAACTTTGTAACGCCCCTCCACATTATAACAGTTTGCCAACGCCCCCCACCCCACATATATACATGCTCTATTTTTCTCTTTGACATAGAAAATTGATATATATTTCTGTAATACATAGTCAATTTTCAAATGATTATATGCATGAAATAGAAAATTGATTTAAAACATGTATCGTGTAAGAAGGGCATAAGATGAATTAAAATGCAGAATTCAAATTTTAAATGATTATTTAATCGCAAAAACACGAAAATAATATATTTTAAAATATGTATTATTAATTTCTTCTTTAATTAGCTACCGGCCCCTAATCGTTTGAATACCTTCCCAAATTCGTCTGAACCTACTATCCCTCCCCAGAACGCTTCAGCGCCCACTGGGGAGGGTGGTACGCGCACTTAGGAAACGCTAAGTTAGACGATCTACCAGAAAGTAGACATTTTTACGTACAGCCACTCTCTGTAGCGTAGAGGTGAGGTGCTTGTTTCTCGTGTCAAAGGTAACAGGTTCGCTCCCTCGTGGAGCCATTTTGATATTTTCCCATAGATCTCTGATCTCAGTATAGGTGAGATCGAGTTCCTAGTCCTATCGGAGACGGACGATAAAACGTAGGTAGCTTGTTCAATTGAGCACGTAAAGAAGACTTGGCAGCTCAAAATCGAGAAGAGCAGACCGAGCTGCCCGGGCAAAATTCATTAGAAAAGATTAAAATTCCTACAAATATATCTTCACCATCTTCAAAATTACATTGGAACCCTCGCCGTTGCTACGGATTTTGTGCACTGCAGTCGAGATATTCCTGTGTAAGAAAGAGATCAGAGCACACATGGTTACTCACTGAAGTGCAATGATGATGGTCTATCAATCAATACATTTTTACAGTTTCAACCAACTCTTCCTTCCCTTGTAGAACATTTATGAAGTAAGTGTATTAGTTAGGAAATATATATATATATCTATATTGTAGCTGTTATCATTAGAAAAGGCCACAATTCCCAGATTTACGGCTGATGTCCATGGTACCGAGCCGAAGAGCTAATAAGCTCAAGTGCTTCTGGATCGGGAAAAAAAAAATATATATATATATATATTATAAGAACAAGATATACTTTTTCGAAACAAGGTGTTACAGAAAAGTTTTTAGAACGTCCTGAACAAGGAAGAGAAAAAAAAATACCCAAGACATCCGTCAAGACCTGCATATCAAGGCAGATACTAAGACAAGGAGATGCTCATAATAACATCATGTCCCAGAAGATGAGATACTTTGGCCACGTTAAACGTCACAGTGGTTTGGAGAGAACGGTAATGCAAGGCATGGTTTTTGGTGTAAGAGGTAGGTGACGCACAAGACGAAGGTGGTAACATGGCATGAAAGAAACATCGAACAGGACACTCAGGAGGCGGGAAACTGCTGAGACAGTTTTCAGACCGGGATGATGAAAGCGATGTTCTACAACGTCCCTAAACAGAAACTATTTGACTAAAAACGAATAACGAAAAAATGCGAAAAATGTTAGTCACATATTCTTACTTTAGGTCCATTGGGATTTATTGTCTGAGTCTATATGTTGTGTGCCGTGGAAGAAGTGAATTCTTCATTTCTTTATCCTTTACTTGATAAAGGCATTTTGGTCGAAACGTTGCTGTGTATTGTTATTATTTATTTTAATTTTAAAACTACAGGTCTTGTGTTTACGTGTTTCGCCATTTCTACATAGTTTTACTGCAGTCTTTCCTTATATATGATGAGTTTGCAGTTCCATAGAATGAAAAGATGTGGTTGAGTTTACTGCAGTCTTCCTTATATCGATGAAGTGAAATAGGAAGCTGTTAGAGATGCGAAGGGGTTGAGTTTACTGCAGTCTTCCTTATATCGATGAAGTAAAAAGGAATGTAGTGCGTTGAGTTTACTGCAGTCTTCTTATCGATGTAATGAATGTATGCGTGAGTTAGCAGCTTTGTATCTAGAATAGAATGTAGTGCGTTGAGTTTACTGCAGTCTTCCTTTATCGATGAAGTAAAATAGGAATGTAGTGCGTTGAGTTTACTGCAGTCTTCCCTTGTATCGATGAAGTAAAATAGGAATGTAGTGCGTTGAGTTTACTGCAGTCTTTCCTTATATATAAAACGATGAAGTTAATAAATGAGAAATAGAATGAGTGCGTTGAGTTTACTGCAGTCTTCTTTTATCATCTGATGAAGAGCAAACGAGGAAATGAATAGTGCGTTGAGTTTACTGCAGTCTTCTCTTGTATCAATAATTCCATCTCTTTTTTGTATCAATCTATCTCATTGTTTTGTGTTTGTCTTGAGCTAATCCAGCGAATTCATTGACAACACACGCTCCATCTCTCTGCTACTACACAACTTCTAATCCAGATAAGTCGTGTTCTCACTCATTCTCACCTCGTCATGATCAGGCTAATATTCCTCACCATTTTCATTTAGGCATGCTTGAGTAATCCTTGCATTAGGCTTCTCGCAGGCACCTTAAGCTATATTTGAAAACTAATCCCCTGGCAGCATTGTGGTTATCCTCCCTTCTGCTGGTACAATAGTTTTCTACAATGTGAAATTTCAAACGCTGGCAGTGAACACGATATTCATTTTGACGAACTTAAACAACTTTAATGTGATGTAGTTATTTCGTTTTCGTTTATCTTACTGCATTTTTATTTTTTCTTCTTTCGAGCATTGTTTATATTTTTCCTATTCAAATCATTGTTCTTTTCTTTCTGTTAATTCTGCTCAAAGTCTAACACATATTCAAGGCAGGAGAGAAAGAATAGAAAACATTATGAAGCAACATCCTGCGTCTAGGCTCTAAAAGTAGAGATTAAATGTGAAAGGCGCATAGCTTTAACGTGATAACTACGTGATTTCGTTGGAATTTGATGGTAAAGATACGGACGTACAGTTTCATTATGTGTTTTCCAAATATATAGGCGAATTATTGTGTTTTTGGATTGTCTGAACTTCTGACACAGAAGTCTTGTGGTAGTGTTGTATTTTTAATATGAGTCTTCTGTTTGCAGACTTGTTTCCTGTACAGTTCTTTGTTTTCTTGTGTCTGGTCCAAGTGATGAAGACTTAACTGTTCATTCAATATATAGTATCTTCTTCTTCTTTTGTTGTCACACAGTTACCGGGTTGTTGACCAGTGTGATGGTTTTCTGTTTTTGTCTTGCGCTGTTCTAGTGGCTTGGGTGATAGTTATTTTTGCTTTTTTATAGGATTCTGCTGTCATCTTTCCATTTTTCGTGGTCTTCCTCTCGCATTCTTTCCTGATGTTCTGTCATAAAAGACCCTGCGTACAGTGGAGTTTGCTTGCACGATCTAAATTCAAGAAATGTATCAAGAATTCTCAAACAGTTAAAAATCTCATCCCGTTTATATCATGAGCGTGCTGTTACATTATCGCACTCAATCGCATACATGCTCACACATACTTAGACACACAAACACAACTGTTTACACATGCACTACAACTAGATACACAATCTAATAAATTTACATTTATATCAAATATCCTGATAACACTGATAACAATCAATTCATATTTCCCCCCCAAAAAACCACAAAAACTGACAGGCTAAGCTATTTAACTTGGTAAATATGTTTCATTCTTCATATACACTCACCTTATGTCTATTTATATCTGTGTAATAAACATAAGTAATAGTAATTACATAACATAAATAATGAGCATAAAGTTCGGATGAAACGTTCATGAAACAAGTTGAAAGAAATGATAATGATCTACGTTAGAAATGATATATCTATAAATGTAATTCTATTTGAAATGTGACTTCGAATAAGTAACAGGTTCGGATAATTCTTTTTTATTCTTTCTTTTCTCAAATCCTATTTTGCCCCAGGATAAGAAGTTGTTTCTAGAACGGGCTTTTGTGTGCACTTCATAAATAGTATCTGTCGTCGCCTCTGTTATCTTTGAGGTTCACTGGTTCGGATACGTTTAGTAATATGTCGAGTCTAAAGGCGAAGGATTGACTTCATTGCACCGAGTTTCCCCCATATGGTTCCGCCCTTGTCGGCAGAAATGACATGTCATATATCAAGAGTGTTACATAAAGCACGAACTCCGTAGCTTCAGCAACAATTATTATGTCATAAAAGAAATGTCAGATATGAATAAGTTTGAATTCGAACTCAACAACCTTCAGAACAACAGAGATACGTCTTAACCACTTCACCATAAAGAAAGCCTATGTGGACAGTGGTAACATTAGGGTATATTATTCTTTGGGAGCGATCACGAACTACAAACCCAACCGTTAAACGTGGTAGCAACAACCCATTGTGTTTCTTACTTTATCTCTCATAATAGGTATTCCTCCACAATTGCCACATTGTTGTTGTTGTTCATGATAAATTAATTCTTGTAACTAGTTCAGTAGTAAGTAGATAAAGTAACTGTTTGTCTAACCATCAAATTTTATAAAGCGCCTGGAACTACATCGCCAAACTAGAATGGATGAGAAGACTCCTCCAATCCTCATATGGACACAGAGGAAGAAAACAGGAAGACCAGAGACTCTGCGTAGAACCATCACAGAAGGCTCAACGTTGGCCTAGTAAACATTAAAGACTTAAAGCAAATAGCAGAACCGGAGACATGGAGAGATATGACCTGTATCGCGCCCACAGGCCCAGAGGAAAGACTAACTAACTAACTAACCATGAAGTGTTTTAAGGAATATATTGTTTGGTGCCTCTTATTCATTGACCATTGATCAACGACGGGCGATGTGGTCAACTTCACGCCATTATGTTCATCAAAATGATTGAAATAAATCACACAAATTTATAGATTTTAATCTTCTTCTTCTTTGTGTTCGTTCTTTACGACCATTTTAATCACTCTTTGTGATATGTTTGATCTTTGTCAAGAACGTGTATACGTTGCACTTTGGTTTGGTATGCCCCTAAACGTTTAGTACACGTGCATCCGATTTCAGCCAAACTTCCTTAGTCTCCTCTTACGACATTCGTGGCAGGTAACAGTGGTTCTATTCTTTACACCCCAAATATGGCCATGGTAACCATTCGGGCGATAGATTTCAGTAATATTTAGTTTACGTTTGTTTTGGTTTTAATCAATATACAAAACAACTTAAGATGATATTTTCACATCGTTTCTCACATACAACGCATGGCATTCAGTGCGCTAATTCTACCGTCTCATGTAACAATTGTACCACGCGGTGTAGCACTGTGTTACACACTACATGCACATATCATGTCAAAGATTATATAAATAGTAATGTGACCCACACGCAAACGACGGGAATTTGTAGGTTTCGAAATATTCTATTGATCCCTTTTTTCTTTAATTTATTATATAACGTTTGATGATCGTTATTGTTGATGGATAACGATGTTGGTGGTTAACGACGTTGGTGGCTAACGATGTTGGTGGTTAACGATGTTGGTGGCTAACGATGTTGGTGGCTAACGATGTTGGTGGCTAACGATGTTGGTGGCTAGCGCTGTTGGTGGCTAACGATGTTGGTGGCTAACGATGTTGGTGGCTAATGATGTTGGTGGCTAATGATGTTGGTGGCTAACGATGTTGGTGGTTAACGATGTTGGTGGCTAATGGTGTTGATGAAGATGGTTGTTCAATACTGAACTAAAGACTTGGAAGAAAATATATCAGGTTATATATCAGGTCAAACGAGGCACTTGTTGAGGGAACAGCTAACCAATACTAAGTCTCTACTACACTTCAAAGTGATGGAACTGTTAGCGGGCTACATCCCATCAGTGTTGGATAAGCGAGTAGGGTTCGAAGATGGGTGACAAATTCCTGGGGCGGGGGAGCATATGTAATAACATCGCTGTTGTTTTTGTGTGCGCTCACTCTTATCAACTAAGTCAGCCACTGTTCGTGATCTGCGTGGTTTGCGTCGTGATCGTGAACACGATGCGTGTTCATTACATCCATCCGGCACGTACGAAAGGAACACTCACATTTCGACTAAGAAAAACATGGCAGTAAACAGCCACACATAGTAACAACAAACATTTGGTGGCGAATGAAGAAGAAGAAGATAGAAGAAAAGTAATAACATATTCATCTTTGTTATCAATGCCTGTTATGTCTTTGTTATCAAACTTGATGCCTGTTATGTCTTTGTTATCAATGCCTGTTATGTCTTTGTTATCAATGCCTGTTATGTCTTTGTTATCAATGCCTGTTATGTCTTTGTTATCAATGCCTGTTATGTCTTTGTTATCAATGCCTGTTATGTCTTTGTTATCAATGCCTGTTATGTCTTTGTTAACAATGCCTGTTATGTCTTTGTTATCAATGCCTGTTATGTCTTTGTTATCAATGCCTGTTATGTCTTTGTTATCAATGCCTGTTATGCCTTTTAGTGTTCAGGGTATGAGAAGAGATCTGACAAGTTACCTAAAGTGCTCATCGTATATGGTGTTTCCTACCGTATCTAATATTTCATACGTCCATTGTTTGCGTGATCGACCGTTGTCCTCAAAACCACTGTATTCAGTGTTCGGTTTAACGTGAACTCTTCTGATTTCTTCTACGATCCCTTATACAATCCACTGTCGTCTTGTTGGGCATGTCGATTCCATTTTTTTTCCGATCCAGAAGCACTTGAGCTTTCAGCTCTTCGGCTCGGTGCCATGGACATCGTAACCCTTCGACACACATACAAAAGACACACATACAAACGAAACACACATAAACGACACACATACAAACGACACACATACAAACAACACACACACAAACGACATTACACTCACACACAAACACGCTACTACAATTGCACACAATATGCACAGCACACACATCGCACTTATATACATATACTTAAAATCTCTCTCTCTCTCACACACACACACATGCACACACACATGCACACGCACACACACACACATCCACACCAGGAAAACCTCCCTAGCGTTGGAAGAAGAATGTAGCAATAATGGCAGCAGAATCTCTCTCTCACACACACACACACACATGCACACACAAGGAAAAGCCCCCCGCCCGCCGCCCCTACCTAGCGTTGGAAGTAGAATGTAACAATAATGACAGTAACAAAATCCGCAGACAAAGAAACATCTATTAATCAGTAGTTTTAGACATCCATCAATCGATATTTTCAGAATTCGTTGAGACAGGTAATCGCATGCTTTCTCTAACATACATTTGTTAATGTTACTAAGCAGAAGATAGAATCTCGACCACAAAGAGATATTAACATTTCTACCCTACCCCCTAGCAGCGCAGCACAGTACATCACACCATCCTCTCAGTTTGCAGTTTCAGTGTGACAGTCTTTATGGTTTATCGAGACATCTTATAGCATCTATAAAAATGATAATTATTTTATTTACACTCTCACTTTTTGTAACAATTTTGAGGGTTTTTTTTTCATTTTAATTTTTTTTTAAAACTAAAAGGCATTAGTTGTTCTGAAACCCCATAGGCAAAGAGCCTAATCGAATTGTCATTATATTTTGTTCATTACTTTTATTATGGAATCGATAGTCTTGCCATTCATTTCTATGCATTTGAATATATGAGAGACGTAGGGATGAGAATATTCTATTCCTATGATGAATTGTGTAGTTTTATAGTAATATTAGTTGATAGATTTGTCAACTTTGGATCAAAGACAGAAGTTTTTTTGTTTATGGTTGGTCTAAGAGTTAACCAAACCTAACAGAGACGTAACGAAAGGGTTTTACAGTAATTCATAAATTGAGATTTATATTTGAATATTGTAGTGTTTTATGTCTCTGAATATTGTAGTGTTTTAATGTCTGAATATTGTAGTGTTTTATGTCTCTGAATATTGTAGTGTTTTAATGTCTGAATATTGTAGTGTTTTAATGTCTGAATATTGTAGTGTTTTATGTCTCTGAATATTGTAGTGTTTTATGTGTGAATATTGTAGTGTTTTATGTCTGAATATTGTAGTGTTTTAATGTCTGAATATTGTAGTGTTTTAATGTCTCTGAATATTGTAGTGTTTTAATGTCTAAATATTGTAGTGTTTTATGTGTGAATATTGTAGTGTTTTATGTGTGAATATTGTAGTGTTTTAATGTCTGAATATTGTAGTGTTTTATGTCTCTGAATATTGTAGTGTTTTAATGTCTGAATATTGTAGTGTTTTAATGTCTGAATATTGTAGTGTTTTAATGTCTGAATATTGTAGTGTCTTATGTCTCTGAATATTGTAGTGTTTTAATGTCTGAATATTGTAGTGTTTTATGGTGAATATTGAAGTGTTTTAAGTCGAATATTGTAGTGTTTAATGTCTGAATATTGTAGTGTTTTAATGTCTGAATATTGTAGTGTTTTAATGTCTGAATATTGTAGGTTTATGTCTCTGAATATTGTAGGTTTAATGTCTGAATATTGTAGTGTTTTATGTGTAATATTGTAGGTTTTAATGTCTGAATATTGTAGTGTTTTAATGTCTGAATATTGTAGTGTTTTAATGTCTGAATATTGTAGTGTTTTAATGTCTGAATATTGTAGTGTCTTATGTCTCTGAATATTGTAGTGTTTTAATGTCTGAATATTGTAGTGTTTTATGTGTGAATATTGTAGTGTTTTAATGTCTGAATATTGTAGTGTCTTATGTCTCTGAATATTGTAGTGTTTTAATGTCTGAATATTGTAGTGTTTTAATGTCTGAATATTGTAGTGTTTTAATGTCTGAATATTGTAGTGTTTTAATGTCTGAATATTGTAGTGTTTTAATGTCTGAATATTGTAGTGTTTTAATGTCTGAATATTGTAGTGTTTTAATGTCTGAATATTGTAGTGTTTTAATGTCTGAATATTGTAGTGTTTTAATGTCTGAATATTGTAGTGTTTTAATGTCTGAATATTGTAGTGTTTTAATGTCTGAATATTGTAGTGTTTTTTAAAGATGAAATTGTAATTCTTTATGGTTGAATATTGTAAGGCTCTGTGAGGTAATTCATAAATTGATTTTTATTCTAAATATAGGTGGGTTGTATGTGTTAAATATAGGTGGGTTGTATGTGTTAAATATGGGTGGGTTGTATGTGTTAAATATGGGTGGGTTGTATGTGTTAAATATGGGTGGGTTGTATGTGTTAAATATGGGTGGGTTGTATGTGTTAAATATAGGTGGGTTAAATGTGTTAAGAAAATATGTCTGAAGTATTTATCGCATTATTTAAAGATTTTACTTCCAGGAAAAGAAGCAGCATGTGCTTCCTACAATATTGATTGTTATCTGTGTTGATATTGATACATATTGTGTGTCAGCTGTTGAAGTGTCAGTTATTGTTACTGTGGTCTTGTCTTAGTCAATGTGGTTTATAAAACCTAGACGGAGGTGGGGT